>WBMZ01007497.1:0-100205 GCA_013400975.1 Atrichornis clamosus
GGCCATGCAAACCCAATACACAGGCTTACTAGAAGTGGTGTAAAACAAGAGAGAACAGAGGGAAAATGGGTTTTGAAATCAGGAAGTTACAAAACCAGAAGAATTATAATAAATTTTATTTTTAAAAAATCTTCTGGGTGGTTCATAGTAAAAAACGTAAGGTCAGAATACACACAAGTAGAGAACTTGAAAAGTTTTTTGCAGTTGTTGTTGTAGTATTGTTAATCTGAATCAACATGACACAACAGTCAATTGGCAGTGCAAATACAATAAACTATTCACATATCAGGGTTTCATGAATGTAAGAGTTTCTTCTGTCTAAATATTTGCATAGCATTCTATACTTTAATCCTTGCACACCAAATGGAGAAATTTTTAAAGACAGCAAGCTACAAATACTATGCCTTGAGTATTTTGTGTGAGTAAGGAGGAGGGGAGGTGGGGAAAGTGCTAAGCCTAATAAACAAAATCAAGCATTTTAATTATTGATATAAATTAGGAGAGAAGAATCAACTTCTTCACCCATGTGTACACAGAATTTGAGAAATTTCTGTAGAGAAGATCTTACATGGTGTTTTGGTTTGGGGACTAAAACAACTGTAGACCTGGGAAGCTATATGATCACAGGAAATGTCAAGAAATCTCAGATGTAGTTCACGCTTTCATCCTCCCAGGAAAATGCTCTGATCACAGTATATGGCAGAACCGATTGCTCAAACTCTTCTGTTAGAAGTACCACACTGAATAAATAACCAAACATTTGGTGGAGCAGAGGCTTGCTCAAATAATGTCATGTTGGGTCATTCTCTGTCTTTGTGGGACAGCAGTTGCTTTTTTCTTAAAACTGCTTCAGTGAAGATGTTCTTGCATGTGTGTCTTTATCAACTGTCTCCATTTTTCGCCATAGTTCTGTACTGAAGTAATTTACTCCCACTGACAAAACAGATTCTTTATGATTGATGGTTGTCTTTACTTAATTGTACTTTGTATCTCTTAAATGATTTTCAGAGCTTAGCATGTGTTTGTTTATTCTTTTAATAAATCATGGTAACTCTAATCCATGAGACTGGGCACATGTCTGTCCAAAAAAAGTCAATGAAAGGTTTTCCATGAAGTTCACTGTTCAGTGCTTTGGATATGTTTCTGGAATTCAGATAATCCCTATTGTCACTAATCTCTTCAGTACCATTGTCTACCTTTTCCCCTTCCTCATCAATATGTTTTGTTTTATATTTGGCTCTTGTTGTGCAAAACAATAGTTTATGCCCAGTTGTTTGCAGGATCAACTTTTAATGCATAAGCTTTGCAGGATGAAACAAGCAGGAGTGATAAGCAACAAAATAAGCAAGAAAAAGAATAGGTGTTTATAAACTATTTTAAAAGTATCTCTGTATCCTCTTAATCCTTAATTTACAGAGGGAATTGCTATATAGATTATAGAAGAAATAGATAATTGAATATGGAATATAGATTTTTTTCATAAACAAAAAGTATATAAATATCTATTGAGCATCTAGTTAGGTTTTAATCAAACGTGTAATCTAATTTACTACCCAGGATATCATGAAACTCCTTCAGTAGCATGAATTTTCCCTGCTACAGAAGTCAATGTAATTTCAATTCTACTTGCTGATAGAAAGAGCTAATACAGTTTATTCATGCCATTCATTTATTTTAGAAGTGAAGTACATGTAACAGTGAGAACTTAGCTATTCACGGGAGCTTTCCCTTGTGTTTCTTAATGTTTTAACACTACCTAGGTAGAATTGCTGAAATTAGGTTTATTAAAATTGATGGCATTCGGTGAAAGGAAAGCCCTTCTGGTTTTCAAGTTTCTGAAGTGAAAAAACTAAAAATGAAATTTCTCTCTATATTTGATTTAAGACCATATTTAAATAAGTCTGACCTCCATCGTGTTTGCAAACCTTTATCAAGAGGCAAAGTATTGATCGATTGATTGATTCATTGATTATATCTCTGGTTCTTAAAATCCAACTTCATGTAAAAGCATAACATCTGGATTGAATTGCTTCTGTGGAAAGCACTGAGAGATATAAATACATAGTACTTGAATACATAGTTTTGTGGAAGCTGAGTTGACCGAAGCTGAGCTGGAAGTATACTTAAGCATAATCAGCAGGGCTTTCTATTTGAATATGTTTAAGAAATAGGATGTTTCAACATCTTCACACTGAAGACTTGGGGCAGGATCACTTTCATTCAGAAACTTTAAGGTGTTATTTTCCATTTGTAAAAATATATAAACTTTCAGTGCCTCAGCTACTGAGAAAAGCAGATTAACTTGAAATATATTAATAGCTTATTCTGCTTCCATGGTCCTTGGTAACAGTTTTCTCTTCCACATCCTGTCTTTCTGTTGGTTATTGATTCCCACTCTTCCTACAGTGAGGCTTGGAAAAGTGTGAATAGGTTGTTTGGTTTGAGGACCTCTCTCAGTGATCAAAACAATGTTCACACTGGGATCCCTGTAGCTGAAGAAGCTCAAATTTCATTACAGTGCTCTGAAGAGATACACACAGCAAAAGACTAAATGGGTAGAAACTGGTTAATATACAATGAAAATAGCAAATAATACATGAATATTTTGGATTAGCAAGCAGAAAATATGCTTTCTAATGAAAGATTTTTCACTAATTTTCCTAAGCAAAATATATTATCTTAGAAAGTGGTAGCCAGACACTATCCTTATAAAATGTTAACAGCTTTACTCCTCAGTCCTTTTTATATGCTTGACTTCGTATCTATTGTAAAATACAAGAAGGCTTTTTAAAAATTTTGTAGTTTATTCAAACGAAGGATGTATTTGTAGCTACGCACTTGTGCAAAAATTTGCATGGATTTTCTACTAGCAGTCAACAGTTGGTAGGCAGAGGGACAGAGTAGCAGATCCTTGGCAGCAGCAGGGTAACCCCACTGATTTTGTTCAAGGAGACCACTAGTATAGAATTTGGCTTTGTCTTCCAGTCTGCTTGAAAACTTGAGATGGCTGAGAAGACAATGAAGGAAGGTCCTAGTAAGACTCAGAAGAAGAACATTAAGGGAAATGCTAAGAAAATACACAATTTGTATATGTGGCACTGCCACTCTTGGGAAGTGTTGACAAAAAGTAACGTTCTACCAAGACAAGAGAGATTTGGAGGGCAAGGGTTATTCTGCGTAAATGTTCAGATAAAAACCCATCAAACAAGGTCCCCTTTTTTCACTTTTTGCAGCAGATTAGACTCAGATGAGGCTATTATACTTCAGTTGTCCCTCCACTATAGCAACTACTTTTGATGATACAAATATAATTTATTTTTCACATTCATTCAGTCCTTGATTGAATTTTCAGGTGTGCCTCAAACCAAGAATTTCTAGACAGAAAGAAGAAAGCATTATTGATATCTACTTTCTTTTCTAGATATATGGTGGGATACATATCTTACTTGAAATGTTTCATTGTGCTGCTTTGGCAGACTTTCTTGGTCTTTTGACCTTGAAGTTACAAAACCAGAAGAATTATAATAAATTTTATTTTTAAAAAATCTTCTGGGTGGTTCATAGTAAAAAACGTAAGGTCAGAATACACACAAGTAGAGAACTTGAAAAGTTTTTTGCAGTTGTTGTTGTAGTATTGTTAATCTGAATCAACATGACACAAACCATTGGCCTCCCTTCGGAAAGTTTGTAGTGCACATACTGAAATATATATATCTTGACAAGAGTGTTATTGAACTTCATAAATTGCAACAAACCAATGAGAAAAGAAAGATAACAATCAGACAATTAAATTGCAATACAGCATTATCTAATAACCCTGTATAAACGCAGAATTGGAGCATTTGTGCCATATGTATCTTGGAAAAAATCTTTTCCAATTATAGTACTTTGACTTTTAAATGTTTTGTTAGCATTGCCATTCAGTTTTAATGTTTCTTGTTTACAGCAACAGTATTCAGTAAGGAAAATGCAGAGTAAGCAGTGAGAAATATAAAAGTTAAGAGTTGAGTTTTGCAAATTTAATAATACTTTATGGTCTTTTGAGAGTTATGTAGAATTCTTTAGCTCAGTGCCTTATTCCCTTGAAGGCAATTTCTAGCAAGGCTGTGAGTTCTTCTGAATTTCAGTTAAGAGTCTACAAAAGAAGTGTTCACTGATTATTCCTCACTATATATCTTTAAATTGTTTTGCCTGGGGGAAAGGAAAATGGAACTCATGACTATGTGTGGTGAAAACTCAATAGATCCACAACTAGAGCTTTAGTGTCTGCAGTCCCATTATCTCATCAAAATAAAATTTTGATTGTCATCACATCATAACAGGGCCTGTTTTGCCACCTCTGCCTTTCTTGGATATAGAACAGGAATCCCTGCAGTGTGGATTTTGGGCAGTGTTGATGTACAAGCAGAGATTCAGATCACCTACAGCCACTTTGGCGATGCGTGTTAATGAGCAATCTGAGACAGAAAGACGAAGTATCTTGATGTAGTTTGTGAACAGAATGTCACAGATCGAATGAAAACTTGAAAAGTCCAAATTTCCAGACCCTAACTGGTTTCTGCAGACTACATCTCCTTAGATGGAATAAGAGATTACTGTGGAAAAGATTGCAAAGAAGGGTAAGAAATGAGACTGAGAGGAAAAAATGTCAGATATTTTCCTGATGCTAAGCAGAAGTAATAATGCAAGACTAATCAGCCGTGTTGATAGTCAGACTTTTTGGGGCCTCTGTGGTGATTTTAAGTAGCTTTCTTGCCCTTTTTGGTATCATACAGAATAGACAAAACAACAAATAAAACTTCATTAAGTCTATCTATTCAGCCTTTTCCCTCCTTTGCAGTGTGCTGTGCTGTCAGTGATCAGTGTCTCTACAATGTTCTTTCTTACCAGATGTGCATGTCCTTACAAATGTAAAAGACAAGAGATTTTCCATTCCTTTCTGCTCCTAGTAAAAAATCCATGAGTATTTTTCGTCCTTGAAATCAAAATCACTAGGTAAATAAAGTGAGTTACACTGTGTTGGAAATATTTGTCTGTGTTTTTGAAGTCTGATACTGACTGTACTGATGACAACACGCAATACCAGCATATAAACACAGGGAAAAACCCTGCAAAAGCTTGAGAAGGGACTAATCACTGAGGAATTTTTTGAAGACAGTTATTTGGAAAAACAAAAAGCAAGCATTTTGACACACAGAGACTGGCGCGGGGTAGAGTTGTTTGGTTTTCTCCTTACAATAACACAACAAGTATTGCCAGTTTGAGTCTCTAACTGGTTTATATGAATGCTTACTTATGTGGGGGTCTGAAGCCCAGGTTGGTCTTTAGTGTGTGTCTTCAGAATGTCTTCTGTGTGTTATTGCCAAGTCCCATTCAGTTTCATTTTGCCTTCCTGGTTTAATAATAATCACCACAAAGATCATCATTCTCTACAGAAAAGTTCGAGGGCAGCACACATGCAATGACTATGTCTGTCTGGGCTAAGTATTTACTGAGGTGCTAAAATTCATCATATCTTCTCAAAAAGAACAGTAATCAAAAATTAGCTTCCTATCCACTTGGCAGAGTACTCTGTCTGGAATTTAAGATAAAAAATGATGAAGATTCTTGCTTTGGGGAAAGGGTTTGATGTAGTCATTAAGCTACAGAAGACAGGCCAGGATACTTTTTGACTCAGCTCCTCTCTGGAGGATTTTCTATGCCTGATGTAGGCATCTTCTTGCTCAGCATTTTTCTCCCTTTTAGATCCCTAATTTTTCCCGTGAAGTTTTGTATCTAAGTTGAGATTTGTTAGGAGACTAAAATTAGGCTCACATTTGCAAGTTCTAAGCCTTTTTCACATTTCAGACTACTTTTTAGCAGACAAAATTCTTTCTTAGTACCTCAGCAAAGACAAAACCTTGATCCTGGCTACTGGCTCTTTTCCATCAGCTAAAATCTGGTCTACAGTAGGAAAAGCCTGAAACATCTTCCTGTCAAATACTTGGTCTTGGTGAGGAAAAGAGCTACATTGTGTGTATATCTAATATTTCAGCAACCCATCATCTCTATGGCAATATTACGATATTACATAAGCCAGTGTGGTGATGCACTTTTTACTTCATTTACCTTCCCTCAATCTGTATTGTTTTTGTCATCATAACACACTGATAACCATTTTGTGTCATTTAGAACATTTATCTTGGTACTTCAGATGGGTAGTCAGACCTGTTAGAAATTAGAAGTCTGAGTACTCTCCATGGAAGTTGGAAAGAACTGGGGTCTGCCTCATCACTGCAGTTTTCAACACTAGATCTTTGTTTGTATATTGTCATTAAAGTCATTGAAGAGACTGTAACTGCACTCATTGAATTAGATATTTTGGCTTATGCAAGCCCATCTCAGGTCCTGAAGCACAATTGCTGAGTTTTAATCCAATGTGTTTGCAGTAATTTTCCCATGATACCACGGTACTAAGCACCCAGATACCCTTCTATCCAACAAGACTCAACAAAACGTTAACCACATATGAACTTAATACATATAGGAACAATATAGTTAGATTTAATTTGAGCAGCTGACAAATTTCAGGTTAACTGTTATTTTATCCGAACTTAATCCCCAAAGAAAGAGGGTAACATTGAAGAATATTTACTCTCTCAACTGGAAGAAATAACAAAAGAGAATAAAAATTACATCAGTCACTAAAGCAGCATTTTTATGCACTTTTAAAGGAGTTGAGATCTTGGTTAAAAAACACCTGTAAAGAGACTGAGAATTTTCTAATGCCTGAAGAACCAATAGGTTTTATCATACACAGGTGTACACCAGATCATTTGCTTTAAAGTTGAAATCTGTCACTGAGACCATGATTTATGGCTGAGTGTTGTCAAGACTCGACAATCACAATTTTTTGCATACTGTTTTTCTTGAGACATCACAGTTCTGAAGCCTGAGTGTTTTAGGCTTCCCTAGTGGGTTTGCTTCATTGTCTTTTTATAGCACATCAACTTATAAAAAAACTGTCTGACCTTGCTGCCACCTGGGTTGCAGAGTTTGCTTTTGCATTGTTTATTCTTCAATCCTCTCCCCAGATATTACAGGCTTCACAGATAAAACTGAAAGCATGCCTACACCATATATGCAGCCAGAGAATTTGAATTCTTTATTAGTGTCTAATGGTGGGGGCAGGGAGTGGGAGAGGGTTATTTGTTCCATAAGCACTTTTATTGCTGTTTCACAGATTAAGAAATAGAACAAAAAGAAGTTTTTGTCAACAGTGCCTAACTGATACAAAGTATGTGCAGTATTTATGAGTCATGCTACTAAATATACTTTTGATGGAGTTGGGTTTCTTTTTCGCAAATAAATACATTTAATTTTGTATTATAGTATTCTTTAATCCTTTCACCTTTGACATCTCTGTTATACCTTCTATCTCTACTCCCAGTACAAAAGAAAAAAAGACAAGTCCTCCTGACCACCTAGATTATTATCCCAAACAAAAGAAAATATATTCAAATCTGTGTCGTAAGATGCTATATATAGTCATTGAATTTTACACATATTACTTTAAGAACAATTAGTTTTAAAATACTGAATGCTTAAATCGTACTTTACTTAAAACCTTCTTGAGCAACAGGTGGTGTTCAAAAAAAGTGTATGCAGCTAGACATCCATAAGGTAATGACTTCAGAATATGTGTTGTGCTGTGTTTTACTGGGTTGTTTTAGGGGACTGATCACTGTAGGGTCATTGTAATTTCAAATATTTTACATGCAGTGCCTGAAATGCTCTCCACTTCTTACTTTTTTCACTATTATTCGATTCCCTGTCAAAAAAACCACCAAGATGTCACGGTGTTCTGTAGTTAATATCATACATCATATGAAGCTAAAATTTACCCCCTCAAAAAATCCATTCAAAAGCACGGTAAACACTGCCACCACTTAAAAGTGATCTGGTCTTAGATCTCATAAAGCAGTGAGTTAGGAAAGGATGCTTTCTAAAACTTATTTTTATAAATTGTATTCATACTGATTCCCTAGGGCCTTCATGGTGTACATTGCGAGCAGTCTGCTTTATTTCCCTTCCTTGTTGACTAAGTTACTAGTGAGGTAACCTGTAATTATGGCTGATGTGGCAATAATAATAAAAATAAAATAATAAAAAAGAGTTTATTAATTCTAATCCAGCACATTTAGTTTTGAACTGCTAATGTAATGTATTATTGGATACCCATTCTGTTGAGAAAACTTTCTTGGATAGTAATCTTATTACAACAACTGAGTGTTTCATGACATTGAAAACTTTTTCCAGTAAACAATGGGGATTTGTGTCCTATATCCACATGCTTGAAGATACTTGTAAATATTTACTGGATGGACAAAAGCTTAGAGAATTTTCTTTAAATCGGATGCTAGATACCAGATACCCTCTCTGCATGGTGGAATTCCTTGGTCTGGGACCTCCTTATCAGGAGGAGTGCTTCAAGTGCCACAGCTCTGCTGCTCCTCCCCCTACCTTTTCTAAACTTTATTTGAAGAGGAGTAATGAAGCTTCTTTGTTTCCAGCAGAAAACAAAGGATTTCTCTGGACAAGGTTTAGAAGCAGTATTATAGCCTATATAAAGCCATGATTGCTCATCCAGAACTACAACCTCAGGGTAGATAAAATTTTAGCAACTAAGACACAACACAGTTATACACACAGAGATAAGCAATGTTGCATTTCACAATTATGAAATCTTGCAAATGCAGACTCCAATCCCTGCCCCACTAAATGAAGTTCCTTATAAGAATCAGTAAAGTAAGTCAACACACACACATCTACACGCTTTTACCTGTAGATTAGCAAATCACCTTCAATACAAAATTACATTTTTATTAATCAGGAAACTTGAACACCACAATAAATTTAATAGAAATTTTTGATTCAGCTTATGATATTTTAAGACAATAAGGTTTTAAATGAGTTTTGGATTTTGCAGAAAATAATATTTTTTTTCAACCATCTCAAATGCTTGTTTCTGAAGCCAGGAAATTTGTCTTCTATGCTCCGCTGTCTGATCTAAGAGCAAAAGATTGACATGAGAATTTGTAGCA
Organism: Atrichornis clamosus; assembly: GCA_013400975.1. Lineage (NCBI taxonomy): Eukaryota > Metazoa > Chordata > Aves > Passeriformes > Menuridae > Atrichornis > Atrichornis clamosus. The sequence goes on from WBMZ01007497.1 coordinate 9,084, forward strand.
ATTCTTAATTTATATTGGCCAGAGGTCCACTGCTGAGTTTCACAAAGAAATGTCTGCCTTCAGTACCTTAAATTTTTATTAGGCCCTGGAATGAGAACTGAGCTATAATTCAGTAAAGTACTGAGCATATGGGTAACTTTGAGTAATTCTTAGTCCCAGCAGAGTATGAATTTAGGAATGGCTCAGTGCTTAAAAATAAGTATTGCTGAACTTGAGTCAATAAGGATTGCTTAACAATATACCAAACATTGTTACAGTGCTTATTTTATGCAGCCTTGTCCTTCCTTTCCATGAAGAAACTGCAAGATCACAAAAAATTTAATTGAGAGTGTTCTAGTGTTCAGGGCTATAAGCTTATGATTTGTAGTTCATAAATATCTGGGCATACACCCAGTGCCGATATCTTAAATGTTACACTCATGAAGTGTAAGGTGTCTGGTTTTTGACTTCTAGCCATATGTTTGCATTGCATGACATAAATACATATGTTGGAAACTTCTGGTTACTGCAAAATTGCAATGTGCTATTTTGAGGAATACACAAGTTAACCTCACATTTTGGGCAAAATATAATTTTGTGACAAAAATCCAGGGTATTGTGTGCATGACTGGGACAAAAGTTTATATTGGTTATTTTCATCATAGCACGAGTAGTAAACCAAGATATTATTGTTGAGCATGAAACAGCATGTTGCTAGAGAAGCAAAGGACAATCATTTTCCTCTCTGTTGTAAAAGGTGACCTGAATTTCCAAGAAAGTGCCATTAAAACATAGTAAGATGTCAGTGCCATGAGTGTAACATCATAGAGATTATTCCCTGGCCATTTAGAGCTATCTCAGAGCTCCTTTGACTGGGGATCTCTTTAACTGGAAGTAGAAAGTCTATGCTTCATTGTGTTTACAGTACGTGCAAAGACCTGAAACTGATAGATTAGCTACATCTGGATAGGTACATCTGAGTATGTGGTAGTTTTTCTTCTAAAATTGTCAAAATTCTAGAAGAAAGTTGTCAAAAATATGCTCTGAACATGTCCTGTTTATCCCAGGGGCCAATTTTATAATTTTCCAGAGGTGATTTTTTTCACTCTCATTCTATCATTCCTCTCATTCACTTTTCTTTTGACAGAGAAGAATTTGGCTGTGTTGTAAAAACCTAGAAGTTGCCACTTCCGGGGGTCCACTGGCATGATGAAGCCTTAAGAATCCTCATAAAATGTACAGTCTTCTTCAAAATGGATGATTTTGCTGACAGGGGCATTGAAACAGTTATGATTACTGGACATTGTATTTTTATTACTATGTCAATGGAATAACATATTCCTTTGGGCTTCTGTGCTTGTGTGTGGTGGTCATCATGAGAAATATTTTTATAGGCTGATAACAAACAAATACAGTGATCTTTCAGCCCTTCTAAAAGGGCTGATTTACTAATACTGAGTTGGCTCTGAATTGCTCTAGGCTGTTCACATGTGGCAATAATCAACACCCACATACAGCCCAGAGGCATCTTGGTTATTCGTAGGACAATCATGCTAAAAATAATTTTTCGCAAACCAATTAAAGAGTAGCAGAGTCCCTGCTTTATCTTAATTTGCATGGATTATTTTAAAAAATGAAAGAAGTTACTTTGGGTGTGCAGTTGTCTCCTTCTTTGCTTAATAAACAGACTGTGTTCGCACAAATCGTGATAGTGTGGGCTAACAGGGGGAAATGCTGTGGTGTAAAATAAAAGGGGACTCCTGCATCAAGAGATTGAAGGTGGGTAGAAAAGGAAATAAACACTTGAAACAATTCTCTTTAGCTGAACCCTGCCTCATTACAAAAAGCTTCCCACATCTTTTTTGTTCCTGTGCTCTAGCCCAGACCATGACAGTAGGTTTCAATTACCCTTTCTTTATGCTTTCTGGAGGCTTTACCGTACATATATGGATTCAATGTCTTCCTCAGAAAGGATATACGAGCATCTTCTTCACTATGATCAAGTGGAGATATATATGCAATCTTCAGCAAGCACTTCCTGCTACAAGTTTAGTTTTGAAAATTAGAAGTTTTCCTCTCACACAAAAAGAAACAGACCTTTTAACACAGGCCTCATGCCTACTTGTATCTGACTCTATTCTGTATTAACATTTAAATGGGAACAAAATCTTACAGCAATCTGTTTTATGTTTTAAATCTAAGAGATGAAGCAGATGTATCAAAACAACAAATACTCTGTTGATAACCCAGATTTATTTCTTGCCCTAAATTTCTTGCCATTAATCACAGTATTAATTGCTCTACAGGATACCCTTTCTGAGTACACTTAGTTCAGAAAAGTGCTCTTGCTGAGTAACATGTGCTCATAACAAATCCAGCTGCCAAATGTAAATTTTCTAGGAAATTTGCTGGTTTTTGTTTTTCTTTTCTCTATGGAAATGTTCTGGAAAATATTACTATTTTTTTATCCAATGGGTCTTTCAATACATTGGTCATTGTTTCTTTTTTAAATTTCCCTGAATTTTCACAATGTAGGCTTCAATATCACGTATTCTACTGCAAATCATTCTCTATTTTGATTCAAGTTATATTCATTAATACTGATTACTTTTATATAATCAAAAAAAATGAAAAGTTGAGAGAGAATGTCTCAGTGCAGAATCATGTATGCAATCATTTTTTTTTGTAAAAACTAACATATAGAATATTTATACTACAGAACAGATCAACCTTAAGTAATACAATGATTCTATTTCTGCTGTCCAGGGATGGAATAGTTAGAAAAGCAAACAATTCCTGAAACCTTTACCTAATATGATTAGTTTAGCTATTTTTTGTAGTAGGTTCTAATTTAGAAACTTAAAGCACTGAGGGAGTTCCATGATTTTTGTATGATTTGCCAGGCGTTTAGGGCCAATAATGGGGACTGTCATTAATTACAGTGTGCTTTCTATTTTTACAACACCTATCATCACATGTGTATGACTGAGTAGCTTCCCTCAGCTTTGCCTAAATTATCTGCAGCTTCAGATTTTAGTTTGAGAATAGAGTAGTATACAATGCATGCCCAGTTTTTAAATTATCTTACTTAATAAGACCCTCATAGAACACTACATTTTTTCAAGTTTCTGGTACTGAGCAATTCAGAAACAGGCAAACTCTGAGAATTCATTTGTCTTCACCTGCATTAACTCATTAAGTCATATTACATATTGTCTATTTTCTATGGGAAACTGTGTAAAATTTTGTATTTAACAAAATGGAAAAGTAAAAGAATAGGCTGTGAACCTGCTCTACAAAACAAAGAAACAACTTCCTGTTTCATACATCCTCTGAAGAATGGGTTGTTTGATTTAAAAAAACTCTTTTATTTCAGAAAGCATTCCTAGAGCCTACTTTTGAGTAGCTGTTACACACTTTGCAATTGTTTATTTCTGATGAAGAAAAAATGGATCAAGGACTTCCCATATATATCTTACTTCTTTGATATTGTGTACTAACAATGAGTAAAATAAAGGAGTAAAGTAGCCAACACACTTTTTGCTTCAGAATTTTCAGATCTGAGTGCTTAATATCATAAAATTCATGATGTGAAATTGTATTTATATTTTGGGAGTGTGTCTGGAGTATGTTTGATTTCTACTTTCAAAAAAAAGAGAAAATATGGGATAAAACATCTGGTATTAATTAACTTATAAGACCTATTCACTAGCTCAATATCTGTCTTTCTTTATCAATTTCTGCAAAATCTTCCTCTGAAACAGATTGGGGGTTGTTTGTTGGGTTTTTTTTGTTTGTTTGTTTTGGGTTTTTTGGGGGGTGACTATTCATTTTTTTTCTGATTTTGATTCATGTACGATCAATCCTCACAGTTTCTGTCTGAGTTTTCAAACCTTGTGAACCCCAAGTGCCTGATGAAGTTCAAATGTTGTATTAGGATCTCACTCACCTCCTAACAAAATTCCCTTCCTTTAAGATTCAAGCTTTTATCAACTTCAAGCAGAAAGACTGATTTAATATCTAATTTTTCAATGTTGCCTGAACTGAAACGAGGCTTTCTTTGTTTTCCATGATCCATCAAAAGCTTCTGTAAACTAACAATTCTGTGGCTTCCAGGAAGTGCAGGAGTAGTTGGAAGCTTTTAACTTTAAGGTGGTGAAGAGCTAACTTATTCCTTCCCAGCTATCACCAAGGACAGAACTTGAGTTATTTAAGTGTCATACCAACTTGTTGGGCCTCCCCAGGCAGTCATATGCTGTACTAAATAATCTAATAACTATAGTAAAATGCAGCAGAAAGTTCCTGTGCTGCAGAAAGTACAGAATAAGTAAGAAGGAGGCAAAATTATTAACTGAACTACAACAGCATCTAGAGTCCCCTGTACCATAAACACTAGATCTACAAACAAGACAGTTGCAGGGCTAATAAATTATTAGATGACAGATTTATCCTTCTTATATGACTGTACTCATCACTAAAGTCATCACTACTAGTCACCACTGGCATACCCTCTTACTTCTTTCAAGTTCAGTATTAAATTGTTTAAGTGAAGCTAAATAGATTCCACAGCAGACTTTTTTATCTTCAGACAAGTGAAGGGCTGGTTATCATTAAACACCTCTTGATTGGAACACTTAGGAAGTGGTAAGTCAGTCCCAGTGCCATTCTTCCCTTGAGATTCATTTCCTGATGCTGGTGTAGCATCAGCAGGAGTATTCTCTACCTTGGTGCTAACTTGAGAAGTGGCTTTGATATTCTTGATTTTTTGCAAGCAGAGGATGGCACTGAACTATTTCTGAATGAGTATTTCAATGATTATTTTGTTGTAATACAGGGTAATTCTTCTAAAAGAAAGCAGTTGTTTTGTTCCTGGAGCATCCAACAGGTCAGTAAAATCCCCCAGTGGAATGGTTGCAAGCAGAAGACATTTATGCTGAGTTACTCAACCTGCAACATTTTTAGTATACCCAGAAGCAGAAAACTTCAGAAAATTTCAATACAACAATATAGTACACAGGAAATATACATACCATTGGGAAGAAGTAGCAACTGAGAAGTTCTGACTTCTCTGAAAGTCAGATGCCTAAATTCTTTGCTGAATTTAGCCACAAGATCACATGATCTGTGTCCTGATTAAATATCCTACCCAGAAACCTATCCTTCACAATTAAATATGATCTTGGAACTGATTATCATTGCCTCACAGGGGAATTAAAATTATTTAGGGGAATGGGATATTTAAATGCTTAAGTGTTCCATACTTTGATATTTACCTCATATTTTAAAAATTAATTTAATATTTATAGCATTTTTTGGCCTAAGAATTATATCAAATTTTTTCTCTTTTATAATGTTTTGACTACAGATTTTAGCTGCTAGGGTTTGACAATATAACAATGTGAAAAGTGTAGTGTTTGAGAAAGAATATTGCATAATGCAAATCCTAAGGAAATTTAAATGGCAGAGGTGATGTGACTATATTCGGAAATCTTATGATTGGGCCCCCTCAAAAAGTCAGTTGTTCAGATTTTGAACGCTTACCCTCCTAGAAAGAACTGGGAATAAAATATTACCAGTTGTGGTCTACAAGGTAGTTAAAATTGCACTAGCTAACATTTAACATATTAACATATTAAATTCATATTAATGCACATTACATCTTGTCTTTGAAATCCTTAAGAAATAATTTAAATATTGTGTCAAATTTGTTCTCTTCTAATACTGAGTTTGTTGGAAAATAACTGGAACATCAATAAAGAGATTATAGTAAAGCAGTGGTCTCTACTATTCCTTTTTGACATGTAAAAATTTAAGAAGTATAGATTTTGCAATTTGAAGAAATCTTAAGTTCTACCTTAAAAGATGCTACAGTTTATTTTGTAAGCAACATGCCAATTGTCAAAACACCTATTAATAATACATGAATAATCTTTCTTAGAGCTTGAAAAGTACACCTTGAGAAAACCTTTTCCCTAAGTGTTTTGACTCTGAAAAAGCCTTTTTTTTTTTTTAAAGTCGAAGTTCTCAGGGCTTAAATATGGTCATCAGATCTAGGCATGTGTCCTAGAAATTACAAAAACAAAACAAAAAATATGCTTACCTAGAATTCCTGAGATATCAATGGGTAAAATTTGACAAGCAAGGCTCTTCTGTGGTGTGTTACCCTGCCTTACCTGGAAACAGTATATAGGTAACATCGCTACTTGCTATTCCAAAGTCAGGACACATGTTACCTCCCTAATCCAGAATCATATTTATTGAGTCCAACTGAAAACCTAACACTGCCAAGCCCATCACTAAACCATGTTCCTCAATGTCCCATCTAAACATCTTTTAAATACCTTCAGGGCTGTTCACTCAACCACTTCCCTGGACAGCCTATTCCAGTGCTTTGTAATCCTTTCCGTGAAGAAATGTTTCCTACTATCCAAATGAAACCTCCCCTGGCACAACTTGAGGCCATTTCCTCTTGTCCTATCACTTGTTAATTTGGAGAAGAGACCAACACCCACTTCTCTATTATGTCCTTTTAGGCAGTTGTAGAGAGCAATAAGGTCCCTCCCTGAGCCTCCTTTTGTCCAGGCTACACAATCCCAGCTCCCTCAGCTGCTCCTTATGGGACATGTGGCCCAGACCTTCACCAGCTCCCTTGCCCTTCTCTGGACACACTTCAGCACCTCAATGTCTTTCCTGTCCTGAATGGTTCAAAACTGGACACAGTACTTGAGGTGTGACCTCACCAGTGCTGAGTACATGGAGGTGATCTCTGCCCTGCTCCTGCTGGCCACACTAGTCCTGATACAGGCCAGGATGCCTGTATCAGGTGAGTTCTTGGCCATCTGGTCATATTGCTGGGTCATGTTCAACTGCTGTTGATCAGCATTCCCAGGTCCTTTTCTGACAGTCAGTTTTCCAGCCACTCTGTCCCAAGCCTGTAGCATTGTATGGGGCTGATGTGACCCAAATGCAGGACCTGGCACTTGACCTAGCTGACCCTCATACAACTGGCCTTGGACAATGGATCTAGCCTGTCCTGATCCCTCTGTAGAGCCAATCAATGCTTCCACCTAATGTGGAGTCATCTGTGAACTTACTGAGGACACAGTCAATGATCCCCTCATCCAGATCATTGATAAAGATATTAAAAAGAAGTGATCCAGTACTGAGCCCTGGGGAACACCTGTTGTGGTGCTCCAGCCATCAGCTGTGTTTAACTGCATTCACCACCACTCTCTGTGCTAGGGCATCCACCAAGTTTTCATCCAGCAAGCTGTGCACACATCCAAGCAATGAGCAGCCAGTTTCTTCAGTATAATGTTGGGGGAAACAGTGTAAAAAACTTTACAAAAGTTCAAGTGGTTAACTTTAAAATCCACAGCCTTACCCTTATCCACTAAGTGAGTCACGCTGTCATGAGAAGGCGATCAGGTTGCTCAAGTTGGAGCTGCCTCTCATAAACTAATGATGGCTGGACATGATCCCCTCGTTGTCCTGTACATGCTGCATGATGGCACTCAAGATGATCAACATGTTCCACTGCAAACAATTTTGACATTTAAGTAACTAAAGTTCCCATTCATATTGTATAAGGACTTGACAACAAACTACAGGGAGATTTCAGAGGCAAAATTAACAGTTCCATACATAGAAATTAAAACATGTTATGAATGAGGAGTGAAACAAAACTCAGTGTGAACCTCCATGTAATGTCTGACGTTTTAGTGTGAGTTTGAATTCATATACTAAGCAACAGACATAGCGTTTGGCGTGCTAGAACAAAGCATCACTAGATATGAGTAGTTATTCCTCTGTATTAAAAATAAGCATGAGCATTTATAACTTTAAAACTTAATTTATTCATTTCTTACTGAAAGTTATGGGAAATTTTCATTACAAAATAACAAAAAATTTGTGGAATCCTAAAAAGAAAAACATATTGAAAGAAATCCTAAAATGATGGATGTGCACCACATTAGCAAGAAAAGCAAAATTTTTGAAGGATCATCTTTTAAAAGAATACTTGTCTCAATGGCAATGTGACTAAACACAGTGTGCACCTCATGGGGTTTTCCAGCCTAAAATCGAAAAGTATTTTAAAAAGGGGAGGGGTGTGGAAAATATAGGTCTTTCCTGTAAAAGTGGCTTATTTGTCATTGTTAATTGTATCTGACACACATATGGCTAATCTTGCATTTCCTTTTTTAAAGGATGACTGAGTTATGCTGTGCAAGTCTACCAGAGTAACCACTGTTGTCTACAACTAAAATGCCACAATACAGCAGTCTCTGGTAATTTTTTAACTTGAATACCATAGAAATGCTCTTCCCTGTTGTATTCGGGTTTCTGTAAATGAGGAGTAGTCAGAAATATCCTATTTTTGGAGAAAGAATTATTTTTCCATTCAGCCTGATAATTCACAAGAGACTATTGCAGTAGGTAGCATAAGCTCTGATTTTGCCTTAGAGTTGAAGCTTTCCTGCTTCTGTGTGATCCATTGTAGTGGATTGATGCTGGCTGGATGTCAGGCACCCACCAAGCTGCTCTATCACTTCTCTCCACAACTGGACAGCAGGGACAAAATATAATGAAGTGTTTATGGGTTGAGATAAGGACCGGGAGAGATCACTCATCAAACACCATCATGGGCAAAATAGGCTCTAATTCGAGATATGAATTGAATTTATTACTAGCTAAATCAGAGTAGGATAATGAGAAGTAAAATAAACACTTAAAAACACCTTCCCCCCTGCCCCTTCCTCCTTCCCAACTCTATCTCCCACCCCAGTGGTGCAGGGAGACAGGGAATAGGGGTTTTGGTCAGTTCATCATCACCTGTGGCTTCTCCTGCTGCTCAGGGAGAGGAGTCATTCCCCTGCTGTCCCACAGGGTCCCTTCCACAGGAGACAGTTCTCCATGAACTTCTTCAACGTGAATCCATCTCACAAGCAACAGCTCCCTGTGAACTGCTGCAATGTGAGTCCATCCCACGGGCAGCAGCACCCCTCAGACTGCTGCGGCGGGTGTCACTCCTCCACAGGGTGCAGTCCTCCAAGGACAGGCTGCTCCAGCCTGGGAGCAGGGCCCTCTCTCCATGGGCCTCCCACTGCCTCCTTCCAGGTATCCACCTGCTCCAGCATGGGACTCCTCCATGGGCTGCAGGTGTATCTCTGCACCCCTGTGGGCCTGCATGTGCTGCAGGGGCACAGCTGCTTCACCATGGACTTCACCACGGGCTGCAGAGGAATCTTGGCTCCAGCACCTGGAGCACCTCCTCCCCCTCCTTCTCCACTGGCCATGGTGTCCACAGGGCTGTTCCTCTCACATGTTCTCACCCTGCTTTCCTCTAGCTGTAATTACAACTGTGCAAATAACTTTTTTCTTTCTTTCTTCTTAAATATGTTACCACAGAAGCTTTGCCACCGTTTCTAATTGGCCCAGCCTTGGCCAGCGGCACGTCCATCTTTGGAGCCAGCCAGGGATTGGCTCTGCTGGACATGGAGGAAGCTTCTAGTAGCTTCTCACAGAAGCCACCCCTGTAGCCCCTCCACTACCAAAACCTGGCCATACAAACCCAATACATCCATGTATATGACAGTTCTACAACAGAGGATATGCCATAAGGAATTTTACTATATATATATCATGGTGCTGTGAGTTGCAAAAAACTTGAGGCCAAACAATGCTTAAATTAATTAGGAAGTAATGCTTTATCTATTTTTAATTGCTTTTTGTAGCTCTACCATTAGTACTCAAGAGTCCTTTTCTTGAAATAATTATTTTTTAAAATGAGGGATAGCTATGTGCACTCTGCAAAGCAAGAAGACATACCAGTATCTTCGCTTGGGAGTGTAGATGAGGCAATTAGGTGTTAACAACTATATAGATGCCCATTTTTGGGAAAAGTAAGCCAGAATTTGTAACTGAACTCCGCTGTATCACAAAAGTGGTATTCCCATGTTCTTTGTTACCTGATAAAGGATCAGTGCTGAACTCAAGATACGTCAACATGCTGTAGGGATAGAAAGTCAAAAGAAACATGCAGTGAAAAATGACTTGAATAGTGCAACTATAAATTCTATGTTTATATGCCATAAATAGGCTCTTGCCATAAATAGGCTCTTGTCCTAATCAGTATGTTTTATTACTGCACCTGAGATAAAGGTGTAACCTTGGTAAAAGAATGAAGGGGAGGGTTCTGGAGACTTTGGGAAAATTTTAAAAATGGAAGAAGAAACAGATTAACAACTTGAGAATGGCATAGGAAAAGGAATTTGCAAGACATGGACAAATGACAGTCATGGATGTGAGGTTTTTCAGAATTTAGCTGAATCGAGACTCTAAGCCTTTTCAAAGGCTTAAAAGCTGATGCGAAAGCATGTGGACCTGAAAATCTGCCACATTAACAGTTAAACTTAGTTTGTCACCAAATTGGTGTAGGAGAAGAAAACTGAAAAACAGCTTCTCCTCATCATCTTGTCTTTCCCAGACACTTGAAATAATCCATGTGGATAGACAGTCTTTAAATTGCAGAAACATGCTGGAGAGGAAGTTGAAGCTGATGGTCTCCACACACCCAGCCTACAGAGCAGGCTGATATGGACAGGGAAACTTGTTTCTAACAGCTACTTATAACTAATTAGCCGACATATTTTAGATATTTTCATATTAAAAAATGTTTAATTAATGGTTCTTTGTGTATGAATTCACAAAAGGTTTTGTAATTTCAGGGATATGTCTACTACTTTTCCAGATAGTTGTATTTAATTCATTATAGATACAGTGCTAACAAAGATCTTCTAGAATATGTCTGCTTGCATGGCCTTTTTCTGTTAAATTTATTTGTGTGGTCTCTGCTATTTGCCTACAGAACCTAACTACCTAGTTATCAATAAAACATCTGGAAATAATCAGAACACTTGCATCATTCAATTTTCCACCAAAACAACTGCTAAAATTTGTATTGGAAGATGCCCAATGTTTAACTTAAAACAGACATCTGTGGCAAGAAGAGTGCCAAAATGTGTTGTAATTGAATTAACATTTTTAGTCACCCAACATTGAATACGCTTAATGTCCTTTAATTTCTAATACTCACTTTTGAGATAGCATGTCAATGTATTTGAGAAACGATAGCATGAAGACATCATAGCTAAAGATTCATTATTCTTGTATCACACAAAATATTCTCATCTTTATTCCTACAAGATTACCTCTTTGGAATAGGCTAATGACAAGGCCTCAGTACTTCCTGAACAGTGTGTCATGGAACACAGGAAGGGAAAGTGTCGGAAATTGTTAATGATTGTTTGATTAAAATTCACCAGTGAGATAGGTCGCTCCAAGGTGGGGATGGAGAGGCTACTAAATGCTTTTGAGTTGCCACAGAAGAGAGGACAATTTCAGTTCATCCTATTTGTGACTCTGAGAATAAGTTTCATCTGCTAAATCCTAGGTATCAAGCCACAGTTCTTAAGCCCTCTGGATAGAAGAGAAATTTGGTCAGTGTAACCACTTTGTTAAAATCTTTCATAGGAAGAATCATCTCAACAACGAAACTCAGAAATTGCCAAATATTCTCTTTAATTCTTTTAAATGTTTTCTCTTTTAATTCCACACCACACTGTTCACCAAAATTTTAAGTTATACTAAAAGAAGCTAAAGAGAAGAAAGTATTTGATCTCATTAACACTTTTTCCAGTTGATCTGTTTGCAACACTCTCTTCCATTTCTTTTCAGCTTCCGTATAAAATCTGGATAACGATAAGTGAAGAACAAATTCTGCCTTCAGCTGTATGCCAACTTTTTCAGAAAATTTTCACATCTTCTGAGTACAGAGAGATATAAACTTTGTCACTCATCTGGTTTTTTTCTTTTTTCTTTAATTTTAGAATATTTATTTGCATAGATTATCAAGAGTTCAGTGTGGTAATGGAAGCCAGATTAATAGCCAAACTCTGGGAGAACATTTCAGATGAAAAGTATATGGTAGAAAACCCTGTTTCTCTTAATAAATTACCATGAAATAAAAAATCAAAAATTAAAAACAGGAAAAAAGTTACTATAAGATTAATGTTAACATTTTAGTTTTGTGTATCAGCTCAATAAAACCTTTTTATACCATGGGAAGTAAGAGATGTTTATACCTGTAGCAAACAACGAAGTGCATAAATACCTTTACCTGAATATATAATCTGAAATTTTCAAGGTCTCGTCCTCTTCCAGACTGATTTCTGAAACTACTTTGTTCTCCACCAGTACTATTCAACAGCCATATAGACAAGAGTAACAATCACCTGTCTTAATGGGGATATATAGAGGAGTGTGAAAGTCTCAAGTGTGGCATTTAGCATGGAGAACTCTCATTTTATAGTCCTTTTAATGATCCAGAATTCTTTTGACTGGAAAATATGATGTATGCGTTTAATGCAAGTAACAGTTTATCAAAATACCTTCAAAGTAAATTTTCTCCAACTGGAAAGGTAAAATGTTTCAGAAAAAGTTTGCAAAAATATTTATTTGAAATAACAATAACAAAAGTGATGATAAAAATGAAACAATTATACTGAGCCCATAAGAAACCATAGATACCAAAATTACATCTAATTGTCATCACCAAGTCCTGTGCTCTGCAGCTCCCAGTCCTGAAAATGCTGAAGAGATCGATGTCTAACCCAAGCCATGGACGTTTACAAATCTAAGAACTGGAGGATCCAACCTGCCAATACCCCTGCTCTTCTACTGGATGATGTTCTGAACCAAGGGTAGCCATTGGAAAATGGGAAAGACATTCCTTTCTTCTGCCTGAAGATGTGGTAGCAGGAACCCTTGTATCCATCCTTCCACAAGGGCACTGTGGCTGCTCCAGGGATGCATTACCTGGGGGAGAGAGAGAAAGTATACCTAAGGAAGCATGAGCCTTCAACTCAAGTTTAGTCTATCAGTTGAACACCTTCTGCAAGCGATTGCATGTTTCATATCAAATAGTTTGATACAGACATTTAAATTTTTAAGTAAGATAGCAATTCCTTTTAGCTATGTGTTTCAAGGAAACTCTTCTGTGGGAGCATACTAGCAAATATATTAGTTTCTTTTCTTTCAAACAACAAAAAAGTATAAATAATTATGATAATTATTACTATTAGTATAATATAATTAAATTATGCATACATAAAATCACAGAATTAACTAGGTTGGAAAAGACCTTTGAGAGCATAGAGTCCAATCTATGACCAAACACCACCTTGTCAACCAGAACGTGGCATTGAGTGCCCCATCCAGTCTTTTCTTAAACACCTCCAGCTGACTCCACCACTCCCCTAGGCAACCAACTCCAGTGTTCAATCACTCTTTCTGTAAAGAATGTCTTCCTTATGTCCAACCTAAACTTACCCTGGCACAGCTTATTATTAATAATTATTAATGCTATTATTATCCAAAATAATTTATTATCTGAGGTAAAAAATGGAGAATTTTTCACAGAACTGATTAAAAATTGCCTTTAAATCTTCATGCAAAGCATATAGCCATAATTAGCAAACAAATTCAAGTTTAACTTTATATTTTTAGTATTCATGTGCTTGTACCACTACTTGAAAAAATCAAAATCTGGTGGAATTGGACTAATCCAAGATACGTTCACCTTAAAAATATATGATAACAACATAAAAGTATTAAAATAAAAAGAGGTTTACACAATCTAATATTTTACTAGGTTACTAGTTCCTTAATACTCCTATCATTGCAGAAATTTAAAATATCATACATTGCCAAAACCTGACAATAAATACCACCAAATTAAGTTACTTCTGACAATCTTTTTATTTTTAACTTTTTAAAGATTTTTAGTTCTTTAAACAGAAAGCACATCCTCCGAATTACAAATGAGGCCTTGGATTAAAACTCTAAGCGACAAACACCACTATTAGAGGACTCTAAGAATAGATTCTAACACTTCTGAAAATAAAAAAAACAACACATCTATTTCAGTGGATCAAAATGCTCTGAAGTCTTTCCTACCAGTGTGCTATAGACTGAACATTTGGGCATTCACCCAACTTAGAATCACATCTCACATATGACTGACATGAAAATCTCACATATAATAAATCTGAACAAAAAGAAACTGTGTTCTACATAATGCTTTCTAACCTTTAAAGAAAGATGATAGTGATATACTAGTATATCTTTCTTTGCTTGAAAATCATTAATATCTAGCATAAATATATGCTGAAATATCTCATGTACTAGCATGTAGTTCTTCTGACTGCCTGACTGATGGTCTCTGATGTCATAATACCTGAGGTCACTGTCAAAACAATATATGGAATATAACAGTATTAAATGAAGTCAGATTCACAGGATAATTGATGTTCTGCAAACAGGCAGAGACTCAATTAAACCACCAATGATTTTAACAAATTCCATTTTAATGCTAGATATAGATTTTGTGTTGTGTTTTTGTTTGTTTGCTTTGTCAAATGCATGGCAGGATTGTGTTCATCAGGCAATTTGCTTACAGAGTCAATGTACAAATCATCTTGTTCTTTAATAAATAATATGCATCAGTCCATGCCATTGATTGATTCTGGTTGTATTTTTCTTTAAAAGGGCTTGTTGGTAACTGGATTCATATCCCGAGGGAAGTTTCCTAGGCTTCTCATATCACAGTTCTCTTTATGGCCAACAGAAGAATAGTAGTTGTTTCTCAAAATGGTCTCTTTAACTTTTTATTTAAGGTTGTGCTTCAGGTACCCATTTATCAGGTTTGTAGAAAGATGGAGATTTTGTGTGAAACAGATAATGCCTGAAAGAAATGTGCATCTGACTGGACACCAGGACTACATACAAGTACTGGTAAACTCATACTCTACTACTTGTTCTGAAAAAGCTTATGAATAGCACATAGATGTTCTCTCAAGTTCTGCTGGTCGATCATTTTGAAAACACATCTCTGCATTGGGAAGAATGTATATTGTGAAGCACAGGGTCTAGCCAATACTTGTTCCTCTCTCCCACTTGTGCTTGTGGTATGCGGAAGGAAAGGCGTGGTCTGAATGCATCATCTTGCTTAACTCTTCATATCTTCTGTGGAGAAATAAGGAGGTTTCACAAGAGATTCCTTTTCTCTCTTGGCATTTCTGTATGTATGCATGATGTAGGCTGTGATTTGGCTCCACATTAATATTACAATGAAATTGCTGTGGTGTGATATTCTAGCAGAACATTTAAATCAGGACATGAAACTTTAATTTTGGAGGTCAGCTGCTCAATTTCTTGTTCTCTCCTAGAAGTATCTATACTGCTCTGGACTAAAAATACCAGAAACTTCCTAAGGAGGAAAGGTTTAATGCAGAGGTGCACCTGCTTGTACCAGCTCTGAATTCAAACAAAAGCTGGTAAAGCTACTTACCATTAGGGAAAAAAGTTTATTTCTTAGAAATCTGTTTCCTGACACTAAATCTGACACTTTTAAGGTGTATTTTATAAAGATGATTTTTTCCGGATAATATGTTTCTGTTATTCTCACTAGTCATGAGAGGTTAAAATTGTATTGCCAGGTTTACAAATGAAAATCAAAATATTACAAACTTCTTTGAAACAGCAAAGTAAATTCTCTGCTACATGTTGTTTTTAGATAACTTGAATTTCCAGCATGACAGAAGTGTAGCTCTGAAAATCTCTGGTGAATATCTCTGGTAGCATGACCAAGGAATCAGAGCCTTTGGGCCATGGCAGCCATGGCTCTTGAGGAATTCCCATAAACACCACTGATGTGTGCTAAATTTAAGAGGATTGCTTTGTTATTATTTTCTATAAGTAATATTGGAGTTGGTTTAGACACAAGTGACAGCATGAGATGACCAAATTTTGCCTTGACAGATGTTACAGAGACAGGTATTAGCATGCAGATCTGTCATGAAATCTTATTTCAGTCTTCTCTTTTATATGAGGCTGGAAGTTGCCTTACAGAATAATGCTTTTATTATTGAATATACAAAATGCAGCCCAAATTTGATGCCATCCTCTGGCTGGAATACAGTTTGTACATCATATCCTGCCTCATCCTAGTCAGTCTTTTCCATGTCAGTGATCTTTTCTAGCACAAATCTCCACCTCTCTGTACTCAACTACAGCATTTTGTTCAATAAAAACCATCACCCTCTAAGTTTCCTATCTTCTAGCCTGAAGTACCATATAGAATTTTTTGTGAAATAGAAAATGAGTAGTGGCCTGACTGAAAATGACAGGTTAAAAAGCTTTTTAAAAAAGTTTTATTTTTATGAAAAATTGAGCAGAAGTTAAAAGTATAACTGGCTAACAAAATATTTATTTGATCAACCATTTCAGTTTCTAGTTCTTGGGTTTTAAAAAAATTAAATTTAATATTTTTTCCCTGAACAGGCAGATTTCAGTTTCCAGTTTTGGAAGACACAGAGAGCTTTCAAAAATTGGCTGAAAAATATTTGAAATATAGTTGGTAGACAGCAATATTTGGTATAGATGGACAGAATACTGCAAATACATATGTACAGATCAGGTTTGCAGAATTCTACTTTAAACCATGTTACTGAATTTTTAGTTTGCTGGGATGCATAATTTTATTTTTTCAACACTTTTCAAACCTATAGTACTATTGTGCCTGTTAAGACAACTTAAGCACAACTGGTTGAATCATCAGTGTAAACTCAAGTTGGTACAACTCACGATCTCAAAGCCATATTAATATGAAACATAAGTTGCTACCAAAATTCTACCAATGAAAATAAAGATGTTTGAAGTCTTGAATACTTTGTTCCCCCCTCAGTTTTTAACTAAAATATAATTAAGACAAGGGAAAAGGCAAGAAAATCATGTGTCTACTTGGACAGCAAACTTTTAAATTGCATACCTATTGGAGCTTAAAATTTTTGCTCAATAGACATTCCTGTGTAAAATTTGAGGTATTTACATATCTGCCTGGGATCAGCTCTGACCAAATAGCTGGATGATGTGAAAATTTAGACATAAGCAGATCCACCTCTCTTGTCCATACCAAACAGCTGAAAACTGTCAGAAATTTGCCAGCTTCCAGATTTCATACTGGATAATGAGACCGCAATACCTTTCCTGTAATGCAGCACTGTACAGAATGTTTTCTATATATGTTGAAATCTTATCTGAAATTGAATTTTACTGTGCTAGACGTAGTAACAAAATTACAGTCAGAATAGTATGGGCATACATGCTATGCATATTGCCCTTAGTGTACAAATTAAGCAACACAGAATCTCCTCGGGGGAGCTCAAGTTCTTGACCTGATTTCCTCCCCTCCAATTTCTCTTACACATCCAGTCATTCAAACAAATGCCCAATATCTCTGGATGCCAGATAACAACTAGTTTTTTGGCCCTTGCTACCTATGTATGGCATACATCATTGGAGCTGTTGGAAAAATCTCCCACTCCCTTGCCTGCACAATTCCTATCCTGGAAGTGATGTGAAGAAAGAAATGTAGCAATTGCTTTGGATGCAGTAGTTACTGTCACCTGCAAATACAGATAGGCCACTAGGAAGATATCTAGTATCACAGGCACAGAAAGTTCCTAGAAATGTTTCCACCTGAGAATGATAAGTTGGTTAATTATGGCATGAATTTTGATAATTGGACTAAAAAGCTGAAGCATGGAAGTATTTTTTGTTAGAGGAGGGAACCCCTCCAAAAACAGCAGCCTGGCACAAGCCTCTTGGTGAATCACTCATGCTTTAGGGCATCCAGACACATTCAAGCAACTCACCCCTGTTGAATAAAGACACCCCTTGTTTCACAGACACTCAAACACTGAAGAAGTCTGGCCTTTGCTCCACTGCATCCAAGTGTCAGATATGTTTTCACATACATACAAGCCCTAATTTTCTAACATTATAAGTTTTTGCTTGACAATGATGCAGTTGGGTGAATTTATTCCTTTAACAGGTGTGGAGTGTTAATGCCTGAATATCTTCACAAACACCTATGTACATTTCCAAGATGGAATGTGCTATGCTCTGACCGGTGCTCTGTGACTGACTACCTGGGCTCCTGTGTGTTTCACTCCAGAAATCTGGCACCAGGACATTTCCTATACTATGTCCATAGGTGTACACATCTCTGCCATCAACCAAACAACACATATGTAAAAAAGAGGGTAGAAGTCAGGTCTATTAGGTCCCAAAATGAGATCTTTGCCATTTGAGCTAAAAGAGAACTAGAAGCTGCTGTAGAATAATGACTCTTTTTCTTCTTGGTTCCCTGAGCAAATGAGAAAACTTGGGAGAAAATAAAATTAAACAAAAAAGTTATGTTCGTTGGTACATAATATTTTATGCTCCAAAATTCAGCTCAATATTACTACAAATTTGAGTTCTTTGTTTTAAGGAGTCATTGGTGTTTGATAGACTTTCAAAGGTTCTGATTGTTGTCTTACTCTGAAGTCAAATTTTTGCATTCTGAGGTCATACTAAGAACATCTGTTTCAGGCTGCCCACCCTCTAATGTCAAGTCCAATAACTGAACAGTAGCACTGATGTGAAAGCTTCCTCTGACATCCGTGCTTACGGGGAAGAGGAGCCAGCAGGAGGAGACAGTGTTTTCCATCCTTCACAGGTGCCTGGCTAACCAGGCAAAAAAATTAATCCCACTCTCTGCTTCCAAAATGTCTTTGATTTGCAAAAATGTTGGAAAGTTGGAGGAAAAACAGTAGGCCCATTTACTGGCTACAAAGAGGGCTGATGACAAAAATAGAAACTGATATCTAAGTGCCTAAACACCTTCATAGAAAAAGACAAAATTTGACATGTTTGTCACTGACAACCTTCTTGGGTCAAGATGAATTGATGACACTCCAATTTGATTCTTCACATACCTTAAATCTTCCCTCTGTAGAGCCAGAAATTCTGTATGGAATTCCATTGCAGAGCCTACTGCCTTGCCTCTCCATTGTCTGCAACCTCTTCTTTATTCATTCTGTTTTCTTCCTGATAACAGCTGTTCTATCTATAATACTCTAGCTGAGTCACACAGTCTATCTTAATCAAAAATGACACTGCAGTAAGGAAACATGTTCAGTTTTTGTCAAGCTGTCATCGACATAGTGTTGCCACAAAAGTGGTCCTAGTTAGGCACAGAAATTGATGTGGGTTTTGTTTGGAGTTTTTTTCACGCTGTGAACTTCTTATGGATATACTTGTCAAAGGTTTGGGAGGAACAAGTAGAAGCTCTATTAATGCCTCATTCCAAAAATGTTTGTAAAGGATTACTCAATAACCAAGGGATATTACTATCAAGTTTTTGAGCTAATAGAAATGGAAGAAAGAGAAGTTCTACTCTGCAGCATCTAATCCTCTGTTTAATATCTAATAATTTATCAGTTTAGAGAACATCCAAAGGAGGGCCATGAGGATGGTGAAGGGTCTGGAGGGGAAGCTGTATGAGGAGCAGCAGAGGTCACTTGGTTTAACAGAATCACAGAATATTCTGGAGTTGGAAGAGACCCACAAGGATCATTGAGTCCAAATCTTAATTGAATGGCCCATACAGGTATCAAACCCACAACCTTGGGGTTAGAAGCCCCCTGCTCTGACCAGCTGAGCTAATCTCAGTGGTTTGTTCAGCCTGGAGAAGAGGAGACTCAGGGGAGACCTCACTGAATTCTTCAACAGCCTAACGAAGGGAAGGAGAAGGGCACACACTGAACTCTTCACTCTCATGACTCCAGGAAATTGAATCAGGAGAGATTTAGGTGAGTTATCAGGAAAACCTTTTCAGAGGGTGGCTGGGTGCTGGAAGAGGCTCCCCAGGAAAGTCTGCCAGAGTTCAAGAAGTGTTTGGACAATGGTCTCGGGCACATGGTGTGACTCTTGGGGTGTCCTGTGAAGAGTCAGGAGTTGATTATCCTGATGGGTTACTTCCAACTCAGCATATTCTATGATTCTCTGATTCTAATAAATTGAATTCTACAATAAGGTGTATGTGGACGCTGTCTTGAGCCAGAGAAATCCACAGAGAGGAGAGCAAATCAATTTTGTGGTCATCAAACTATTTACAGAACCAGCTCTCTGTAAATACCTAACACTTTAAGAGAATTCATTAAGTTTAACTAGTTAGAGGCATTGTCTTCCTATTTTCACTAATCTCACAATTCTTGCTCTTGCAAGCTTCCTTCCCATTTCCCACAAATAATATATTAGAATTCAAGGAAACACTTTACTGATTCCTCTTTTTTTTTGACATACTCGCTTAGTGATTTAACATCTGCCATGTTGGTAATATGGAAGGAGCCTTCAGGTGGGTATTACCATGCATGGTCCTGAAATATTCAACAGCTTGCAACATAGAATGCATGTAAGCAGTTATAGCAAACACCAGCACATTTTTAATCCTTTCATCTCAGTAGCACATTTTGCATTCTGGGGTGCAGGAATTTGGTCTGAGAATCCTGAAGAAAGTTTTTTTGTGCAGTTTGTGATCAGCTCCATCCAAGAACTACTGATAGCAGTGTAAATAAGTTGTGTCAACTAGGTTGTACTTCACACACCTTTATCTTCCACCATATGCTCTGACCTGAGTGTTGAAAAGAAGTCAAAGTTCACAATAATCCCCTGGTCTGACATTAGTTATCCATCATCATTCCCTCAATTTCTTTTTCTTATAAATTTGAGAGATGGGCAGAGCTAGATTAAGTCTCGCTGGGTGTTTGCAACCCTAGTTACACTATGCTTGTGGAGTGTCAGTGATCATTTTTATCACACTCAAGCACGCAAAATGAATATTCTAACCCAAAAGAGAATTACCAACAAAGGCACATGTACTTTGTTGACTAAGATCTGCTAGTGAAGATTGCCAATTCTCAGTTTAAAACAAAACATAACAAAACTAAACAAAAAAACCCCTTAACCCCCAAAATAAACAAATAAGCAAACAAAAGGAAGTAATTCCATTACAAGAATTGTCAGCCTGGAGGTTGAATGAGGGAAGTGACAGAAAAGGAGCTGGGCTGGTGTCTGGTATTCAACTGAATAATTTTTTTTTTATTCCGGGACTTGGGGTAGATTGAAAAAGAAAGTTCTTTTTAGGATCATTTTATTCATTTTATTTTAGGCCATGACATCTCATTTGACCTAATATGAGATTTCATTTTCAGATGTAAAAGTTCTTTGCTACCCCTCCTATTCCCCCTTCTTAAATTTTACCACATTTTCAAAAATGAAAACTTTCAATTTGAATTCATGGTCAGAAACATATGATTAAAAACCTGTCAACATTTCCACTTTTGAAAAACTGCTTTATTTTAACCCTTTTTCAAAACTTTCTTCTCTCTGCCTCTATATTATACTTTGGTTTCACAACTGAACTATCACTGAAATCACCACAGATTTGTATATATCAAACCATGGATCACTTTTGCCCAGTTCTATGTGTTATTACACCAAATTCAAATATATTTTCAATTTCTTGGTTCTCTGATTCCACAGCATTGAATACTACTATAAAAAATCAATTCCAACAGCCTTTACATAAATTTACACCAAATTATATTACCTAGATAAAGATGGCTTATTCATTTTACTTAATTTTCAGCTAAAAATAGAGCAATATGATGTCGGTAGCACTGGGGAAGGCTAGTCAAGTGAAAATTATCAATGCCTAAAATATGAATGCTGGATATTTACTCTTTTGAATGTCAAAGCAAATTTTGTCTGGCTGAAATGAAGCCTTAATCAGATTACACTTTTACTAAATGCTGCATAACAAAAAGCATACTTTAGGTGCAGAATCACCACAAATTCTCCAAAATTGTACCATGCCAACTTTACCTCGAAATAAGTATGCCAACAATTCAGATGCCTCAAAGGCATTTTATCAACTACCATGATCAGACTTTTTAAAATTCACAGCTATAGGCTTTTCAACTTTCCTAATGAAGTAGGCAGGAAAGGTGCCATTTTAACAGCTTGCTGTTAGTCAGAACACATTTGTCTTTACTACAAAGCCCAGGACCACTATGTTTCAAAAAGTAGAATTATGTTAACTGACTTGGCATACAGTTAGTATGTAGATAGTGTCTCTTAGACTTTAGGATTTAAAAGTAATACTACCACCTTCTGTTCACCTGGAAATTCTTATCACTTTTCCACTTAAGAAATTAACTTTTGGTTTGTAACTGTCAATTGACATGTCAACCTGCATACAGGTACATGTAATTTGAAAGAGCAAGAGTAGGGCTTACTGATGAAAGCTCCAGCAATGTCTGTGTGCATTGAAAATTGATCTCTGCCTCAGGCACACATATGACTTCCATTCTTTTGGTGTTTGAGCAACTGAAAAATTTAATGTGTGTATGCTGGTAGATAAGCACTTTAATTCCAAAGTTACAACTCAAACGCTAAGGCACAGAGAGGTTAAGTTATTTGCACATATGATATGGACTTAAATTATTGATGAAATAAGAGGAAAATGTGCAGCTAAACACAGTAATGATGTGTTTAATCATTAACACGCCACTGTGATCCAGAACCCACAAGACAGTTTTAGCAATTCCACTATTCCATGTGGAGTTTAACAGCAGATGGTCAATGTGGAAAGCTGATGGAGAACAAGATAGGAGGTACTGCTGTCACTTGAAATGGGTGGCAGTTTGCCACAGCATAACTTGACATACAGTAATTTTCAGGCTTCCAAATAAGCCAGTACTTAAACATTAGTTTCAGTGTAAATTAATAGCTTTTTAAAAATTTTAGTGTGAGGGAGAAGGGAGGCAGGGAGGCTAGACTTGCACTTAGAACTTGTTTGTTTAATAAAACCTTTTAAAGCCATTGCCCCAGTATCTATGTCAAAAGCTAAGTGTATGGTGCAATTTCAATTTCAAATGAAAATATCATCCATCTTTTTTTTTGGGGGGGTGGTGTTTTTGGGATTTTTTTTGTTATTTACTCATCTCTCTGAGCCTTTTAAACACTGAATAGAAAAGAAAAGAAGATTGTATACCTACTCAAACCTGTGGGACTCTGAAATAATACAGGATGTTTGTAATCATGTTTAAAACATGGGTCTACTAACCTTGGGTCTACTAACCTTGGGGAATATGTCTTTCCATCAACTTGAAGTGACTTGTGTTTTTCCCCATGAGCAAATCTTATTTTCCACAGTAGAGCTAGCAAGGTAGGAATCTGATTGGGAACCTGAGACACAACTTAAATTCAATGACTCTCACTACTCTCTACAGTTGAAATACACATTGAAAATACAATTGAAGGAACAGAAGCTTGAAGAGCTCAATTTGTTTGCTGAAACTTTGTTGTCTAGGGTCATTAGAGGATTCCTCAGATATCCAAGCTGTCTCTAAATGGGCTGGCACAAAAGCCTTGGGAGTTCTGCAGTCTCAGATTATGGCTGGGGATTGGGTGGGATCTTTGGGCACCTCAGACAGTACCAGATGTCTTACAGATTTTAGGCCATGGAATAAAGCCCTGCACCATTTAAGTCACAGATGTTTTTTGTAGAGAGGATCATCCTGTAGATTCTGTGGCAAACAGCTTTTCTTTAAATCTCCCTAATTTTAAAATAGCATAAAAACTAAAACACATTTCTTCATTGATGTGACATAAATTTGGTAAAGATAAGAAGAAGAATAAATTTTATTTGTCATCATTGAAAAATTAGTGCATGCATTGTCCTGGTTTTGGCTGGGATAGAGTTAATTTTCTTCTTAGTAGCTGTGGTTTGAATTTAGTATGTGAATAATGTTGATAACACACTGATATTTTAGTTGTTGCTAAGTAGTGCTTACCCTGAGCCAAAGACTTTCCAGTTTCCCATGCTCTGCCGGTGAGGAGGTGCACAATAAACAGGGAGGGAGCATGGCCAGGACAGCTGACCCAAACAGGCCAAAGGGATATTTTATACCATAGAACATTATGTCCAGTATATAAACTGGGAGGAGTTGGCTGGGAGCCACCAGTCACTCAGGGACTGGCTAGACATCAGTCAGTGGGTAGTGAGCAAAGGTATTGAGCATCACTTGTTTCTCTTGGGTTTTTCCCTTCTCTCTCTCTTTAATTAATTTAATAATTACTATTAATATTTATTTATATTTATTACTATAAGTAATAAAATAATTACTATTATTATTGTTATTGTTGTTGTTTTTTTTATTATTGTAATTATTCACATTTTTATTGACTGTTTTTTTATTTCAAGTATTAAACAGTTCTTATCTCAACCCAAGAGGCTTAATTTTTTTTTCCAAGTCTACTCCCCACCAAGAAGCAAGGAGTAAACAGGAGATTTCATCATCCTTAATTGTCTTCTGGGGTTAAATCATGACAGGCAATATTTTAAACCCTCCATACAATCTATTTTTGATATGAAATTAGGTGGTAGTTGACAAGCTGAACTATCTAGAGTTAAAACAGTGTGTTATTTTCAGATATATCTCTGGTATGTTTTTGTCCTGCAAACTGGCAAGTTACAGTACGTATCTATCTTTTCTATTTGTTAGATCATTGTTATTATAATAAAGATTCCTCCAATCTGAAAAAACCAACTGGTTTCTATATGGAATTAAAGGCAGAGTCTGACCCTTCAAATGAACACTTCATCCTTTTTTATCAGGGATAAAAAGCATTTCATTTAAGCACTTTTTGTTCTAAAATGTGAAAACATATCTGTGAGAAGTAAATAAGTGTATTTGTCCTCAAGTAACCCAGGAAAAGGATTGTTGAAGATGAAGTTGCTATTTGTACTTGTATATTGTGAGCTTACTAACTCAGCACATTTTGATTATTTTTAAAAGAAAATGACATTCAAGAATTAAATTCTCCTTTGATGATCACATCAGGATTAAGACTGTTTAAAGCGGGGAAAGTCAAAAGCTGAGAGAAGTGATCATATCCTTCTGTTATGGGGCAGCAACAATAAAAATCAATATGACTGTAGCCATTTTATCAAGAAGTTTTATTTCCAGTGCTTGGTGACACCAAACAAATGAGTTATTTTATATCGAAAGTTAAAGTGCAGTATAGAAACTGAAGAGCTTGAAATGTAGAACACATTTCCTGAGAGAAAAAGGATTTTTAAAGGTTTTTAAAAAAAAGTAAACAAAAGCAAGAAAAAACACAAACATTAACAAGTCTTATATTTAAATTGTTCATAATACAGTAGTAGCAATAGGTTTTCAAAATCCATTGTAACTGCCAATCCCTAGCACATAAAAAGCATATGCCACTAAGTATCCTTTTTCTTTCATGGAGCTTCATAAAGTTTATTATAGATATGTTAAAGGATACTTCAGCTTTGGTTTAGAAAAAACTGATGGCAGCAGGAGAAAAATATATTTCCTCAGAGATCCACTGAACAGTGGAGGTGAAGTTTTTATGTCAGTCCTTATAACAGGGCAGTAAGATGGTGATAATACAGTAGTGTAAGGAATTTTAAAATTAATATATAGGGACCCAACCTTACAAGGTGTTCAAATGTCTCTACTCTCAGCAGCTGAAACTGCCTAGGTGTTATTTAAGCCCCAGAACTTCCCAAAAAGTTGTAAATAATCAACATTCTTTCATAAATTACTCTATACCTCTGTTTGTATAGAATTTTTTTCTGCCTCATCCATTTTACTGGGCAGCAGTGTTTGGACAAGTAGCAAAAATTTTGAAGACTGATGACCTGCATGCTTTTTTTCCCCTTTTTTCTTTTTTGTAAGAGACTGAAAGTTTTGTTTCCTTTTGACAAGATAAAAAGTAGAAGTAACATGGAGATCACATTGAACAACTTCAAAATGTAGCACAGTTAGAGCTGAAGCACATCTCAGAATCTGATGGGCTAAGATAGCCACAATGGCAAGGTCTTTGGAGTCTCATTCCCCTTGGGGCAGAACATCTTTGGACGTACATTGTGGAAATGCTTAGGTCTCTCAGTCCAACACTTGTTCTCTTTCCTGTATGGGGGGGGGGGGGTATTTTCCAAATTTATGCCACATGTATAAACTGGATAATTTATCACATACACTGTGACATTTCACTAGTCAGAATAAAGGGCGAGCTGGAATCTGGTTGTTTATGCTTATGGAAATCACTGAATTCCAACCATACCAACACAGATCCTGATTTTCAGAATAACTAAGTCTGGAAATGCAATTAAGAAAACCAGTACACGGAAGGTAGGGAAGAAATAAAAGAGATTTAACACTCATATAATAACATATAATTTAACACAACATATAATAAGATGAGAGGGAAAAATCAAACACAAAGAACATTTCAATACCACACGGAGCAGTTAGCTTCACATTTTTACTGGAGTTTTTCTGAAAAGTACTGTACAAGCAAAATAAACTTGCATAGACTGGTTCAGTCCTGTATGTATTTTGAGCAGTGAAGACTATGCTTTTTCACAGTATCTAATCTAACTCCCTGAAAAAAATATTTCAAGTTTGACATGATCCTGTCTAAAACCATGGAAAAATTGCCATTGACAGCGTCTTAGACCAAATTATAACCCCAATTAAATCAGAAGACTAGTATAATGAGCTATAAATCCACAAAATTTGAGTTGTCAAATACATAATTATTGTATAGAAATTCCACCACATACTGTCTATTTACTACACACACACACACACACACACACATGATGTCACAGAACTTAACTTCATATTACAGATCTGTTTCCAGCTCTGTTTCATAAAAGTGCAAGGCCATTAGATGTCTCCAATAATGCTTCAAACCATATGATAATCAGAACAAGGAAAAAACGATTAATTTATTACCTCATGAAACACTTTTGCCATTCCTCCACCTGAAAATTCAATCACAGGAGCAAGTGGCCAGTTGATTCTAGTTGGCACCACATCTTCAGCTGGGACACCTTTGCCAAATTCTAAGATCTGTCTACATTTCGTGTAATCATAGAATGTTTTGGCTTGGAAGGAACTTGAAAGATCACCTAGTACCAAACTCCTTAGCATGGACAGCGACAAGTTCCACCAGATGTTGTTGCTCCAAACTCCATTCAATCTGGCCTTGAACACTGACAGGGATGTGGCATCCACACTTTCTGTGGATAACCTGTTTCAGTGCCTCACCACAATCACAGTAAAGAATTTCTTTGTAATAGTTAATCTAAACCTACCCTCTTTCCATTTAAAGCCATTACCCCTTGTCTTATCACTAAATATCTTTGTAAAAATTCCCTTTCCAGCTTTCTCTTAGGGTACCTTTAGGCACTGGAAAATCCTATGTGGTCTCCATGGTGCCTTCTCTTCTCCAGGCTGAACAACCCCAACTGTCTCAGCCTCTCTTAATAGCAGAGGTGCCCCAGCCCTCTGATCATCTTTGTGGACTCCTCTGGACTCACTCCAGCAGATCCACATCCTTCTTATCTTGAAGATCCCAGAATGGAACACATTTCTCCAGGTGAAGTCTCATTTATAGCAGTTGAGGGTCTGATGCTTGCACAGTTTTATTCAAGCTTTTTTTTTCCCCCTTTCCTTTCCTTTCCTGTTCTTTCCCCTCC
Organism: Atrichornis clamosus; assembly: GCA_013400975.1. Taxonomy (NCBI): domain Eukaryota; kingdom Metazoa; phylum Chordata; class Aves; order Passeriformes; family Menuridae; genus Atrichornis; species Atrichornis clamosus. The sequence goes on from WBMZ01007497.1 coordinate 36,592, forward strand.
TTTCCTTTCTTTTCTTTTCTTTCCTTTCCTCTCCTTTCCTTTCCTTTCTTTTCTTTTCTTTCCTTTCCTCTCCTTTCCTTTCCTTTCTTTTCTTTTCTTTCCTTTCCTCTCCTTTCCTTTCCTTTCTTTTCTTTTCTTTCCTTTCCTCTCCTTTCCTTTCCTTTCTTTTCTTTTCTTTCCTTTCCTCTCCTTTCCTTTCCTTTCTTTTCTTTTCTTTCCTTTCCTCTCCTTTCCTTTCCTTTCTTTTCTTTTCTTTCCTTTCCTCTCCTTTCCTTTCCTTTCTTTTCTTTTCTTTCCTTTCCTCTCCTTTCCTTTCCTTTCTTTTCTTTTCTTTCCTTTCCTCTCCTTTCCTTTCCTTTCTTTTCTTTTCTTTCCTTTCCTCTCCTTTCCTTTCCTTTCTTTTTTTTTTTTTTCTTTTTTCTTTTCTTTTCTCTGTGAATCTTGCTGCATCAGTAAACCTGCTGATTTTAAAATCAATGGACCTATTTTCTGTGCAAGTCAGGCAAGATGTAATTCAGATTTAAAGTATGTATTTCTGAAAATCTATGTTTTGTTGTTTGGAATAGAACCCTATTATTTAGTGGTATTCATATCCTGAATATTCAGCTCAATCTAAAGTAATCCCTTACAGTTGAGAACTATGTCATGAAAGCGGGGTGCAATATTTATGTTTTATATATGTATTTTATATATATATATTTCAGCTGGTTTTGGCTGTTGAGCCTCTTAGATCATTAAAAATTAGGTGTCTTCAATTTTCTTTGGAAAATACAACACAGAAACTTTGGGTATTTGCGTCCCTGTGCAATTCTATTTGTTGAAACTATTTGGGAAACATTGTAATTGAGAAGTTTACATTCTAACATGACATGACATACATAATAGCTTTAAAGTAACTTTAATTCAATGCTCTCAGCTGTCAGAAATTACCTATCACTGAAGTGAAGTGGATTGGCATTTACAAATAGTAGTTGGCATTTACAAATAATATCCTATTTGTGTTTCAATGTTTCTTTCCATACAAGCAAAGTGAATGAGCCGTTCAAAGATTTTCTTTGGTGTTCAAAAAGAAAACAGAATCAGTGAATTGACGAGGTCTAGAGTGTTAACTACTACTTGAATCAGGGATACATTCAATGTCTCTCAAATCACATATTTAGGCTTGACACCTGATTCTTCATTGACTGTTTCTGTGACATTGTAATACTTCTAATTGTACTGTTTTAATACGCAGCTATGTAAATCAAAGAATAATATATTTGCTATGAAGATAGATGTTAACTAAGGTTAATAAAGCTAGGTTAAATTTATTCTCAGAGCCAGAGAACTTTTGACACAGGCTTTTCATATACTCCCTCATTAGTATATGATCAGGCCTACAATTCACACTGAAAACAAAATTCATTCAAATTCAGTATGAATGTGGCTTTCGTCTTTAATAATTGAGGAATTGCCATTGACATTCAGTTTCTGAATAGTTCTGTTAACTTAGGGCAAAACCTTGAATGGTGATCCAGGCACAATGAAGACCACGGGAATTACTTCTCCTATGTTGTACATGACAGTTACAAGATACCATGACTACACAATATGAAAGGAATATCAAGAAGCCTAAAAATATGTTTAACAGAGACTAACACACTGAGTAAGGAAGCATGAAGGAGGAGGTAGAGAGAAAAAGGCAGGCATGCATTTTGTATCCATCAAATATAGTAGCAAGAAAAGCATCTGTCTCATCTCTTATGTGTAATTGCATGAATATTCTCTTTTCAATATTTCAGTCATTTCCTTCTAGAAACCCTCCACTAATATCAGCAATGAAACCCCCATTAATCATCTAAACTTTAGCATATATGTCATGATTCTAGTTTCAATCTAAATGCCTGATGTAGCAGAAGATTAATGTTAGAACAAATCTTATATTTATTGGATTTAAATTGAGCCACTCTCTAGATCTATTTCTGAAAGCTTCACAGGTCACATAATTGAGAGCAGTTGGCAAACATTAAAATGGAGCCCAAAGAAATAAAATAAACTTGTACAAATATCCTTTACCAACAAATCAAAATTAGAATTGTAGCCCACTGGCAGATCCATAGAATCTGAACCCATCTAATGGCCATTTTTCGCTTCCTTCCTATCAATATACACAGGCAATAAATCCATAACTGCAGTACAGCTTGCACTGAAAATGCATGTATCTATCCCCTTTGTACCACAAGGATTCTATGCCACTTAAAATTTCCTGCTGCTGAGCAGAATGTTATTTTAAAATCAGATCTTTAAAAAACTTGGTTGTTCATAATAAAAACTAAATAGGTACATGAGGATTAAGTCTTCTGTTCTTTTGTCTTTGTCTTTTGTCTTCGGAGAGACTATTACTGTTAGCAAAACATCTTATCTATGAAAATCTTTAGTTCATCTTAATATTATCTCTATTTGTGAAAATGCCAACAGTTTTCTTGACACTATGAGAGACAATGTAGAAGATACATAGTGCCTGGAAAAACTCACAGGGTAAACAAGATAAGGTATCTAGCTATTCATAAGTACTTTTCCTTTTAGATTTTCTCTTGAGTTTGGTAAAAAGTTTATTAGTTGTGTGGGTGTTGCCTTGCTTTTGGTTATGATTGCCTCGTTTTTTTACCACTGTTAGTCACTAAGCTTTAGCTAAAGCAAACTGCCAGTTATTTGTGGGTTGCAGCTGACAGAAAGACCCGTTCTGGGGCATCCTTTGGAAGTCCTTACATTGGTTTTAGTGGTATTTTATCTATCTTGTTTTTTTGAATTTTATCTATCTTGTTTTTCTTATCTCTCTTGAGTAAGAAGATTGTGATAGAAAAACCATCAGTGTATTTCTTTTTGCACAAAGTACGGTGGACTAGGTCTCTTTTTTCTTTAGTAAAATCAAGAAATTATATGGTTTTCTTCTTCCTTTCATTTTTTGTCTTTCTTTCTTAAACCCATGTTTTTCTCTTTTCTGAAGCAGGTTAGCACTTCCTTTCCCTTGCTCTAGCACTTGGCCCTAGCTTTTGGTTGGGCAAAGGGCACTAAGCCGCTTTCACATATAAGACAGGTTACCCATTCCAAAACCTACCAGTAGCTGAGTTTGAACACTTGCTTTAAAGGCTGTTTAACACCAGGAGTTCCTTCTAGTCTCTCTCCCTTTCAGTTTCCCTGGTGATTTTGCATATTATGTTATATATTAGTACATGGAAATGTCATCTTAATAAGGTCAATTTCCAAAAACAGAGTGGGGAAAAGATGGATGAGATGCTAAGTTCCAACTGAAGTTATTACTACCTCAGCATTTACAGAAACATATGAACTTAATTCAGATAAAAGACCTGTAAAATATACGTCATTCTCCTGTTTTCTTCCAGGGCTAATAAATGAATACTTTACAGGGAATACAATATCTGGAATGGAATAAGATTAAAACAACAAAAAGAAATGCTGTTTGTCCTGAAACCTCAAAGGCTGTTCTGGAGCTTTTTTTTCTTTTTACCCTTCGATTATTTTGTGTGTGTGCATGTATGTTTTATTGTTACTATGAAAACTCCAGCACAGAAAGAACAGTGCTTTTGATAACCTTAGAGTAAGCATTTTCTACAGAGGTTCCAAGAAAATAAAAGAAGTCAAAAGAGAGGATTGAAATCTGTTGGATAGAAAAATTCTTGTTGACATGTTTCCACTTTTTACATGAACAGGCATGTATCTGAAAGCACAATCACAAACAGCTGGTACAAACTGGTACACCATTATCTTGTTTACAGATACCAAAAACTCTGATCACTAATTGTGAAATACAGACAGGATACAAAGTTTCTGGAGACTGGAGATGCTCTATGATTAAAATGGAGTATTTCAAGACTTGAGGTTGTGGTCACTTGTAATGGATGTGTTGAACAAGATTCTTAGATGTGTATTTATTTAACAGAAATATAAGCAAAGATACCATTCACCTGTATATTGCTAAATCACTAGGATTGAATAACTGCGATGCTAAAAGCAGGAAGTATGTTTAGTGGTCTTAAACTTGTATTCAAAGAACCTACTTTTAGGTTGCATGCTTGAAAATTCTGAACTTGAACAATGTAAGATCTGCAATATGATTAGGTTATGCTCTGAACTTGATAGATTAGAGAAGGAAAAACGCTTACTTATGTTAAACAGTTTACTAGGCAACCAACACATTTTTATTTTAAAAAACAGAGGCAAGACTGATTGGAGCCTTCATTATGCAAATATGTATGAAGGGATTAGTAGACTTAACTTATGGCTCAATGTAGGGCATGCACTGGATTAAGTTCAGGAGATTTTAGACATTGTGAAAAACAGTATTTGGCGATGAATGTTTCCAGTGCGATGTATGCTAAATTTTGGTGTTTTATCTGGAAGAAACTCTCCTGGTTGTGCATTCCTGGCAAGGCTCATATATTCCATGATCTGTGCCTTCCATTTTTGGCAAGGACATAGAACATCACCACTGGGGAGAACCAGCAAAATATAGACCAGTTGTTAGGTCATCTTGTCCTGTCACTGAGAAAAAGTCCTGAAGGTGTGTTAGAGTGGGATGGGAATGATGCAAGGGAAGGACAGAATCTGATGGTCAACTTTGTCTCCCTTTCTGCAAAGGCAGCATGTCTGTCTCCCTAAAAGCACCGCAGTTTGCATTCTGGAAAGGTCCCTGCTGGCAACAGCTTGACATAAGAACATTTAAGTAAAAAATGAGTTCTGCTGTCTGTGAAAGGTCTTTCAGCAGGCTCTTTTATAATAACTCACTTGTTTAGAAAAATTAGAATAGAGGTAAAAAGACAGAATAGAAAGGAAAAAGCAAATCTTCACATGAAATATCTAAATAAATAATAAATAAATATGAAACATTTAGTATAAGGGGCTTGGATGTGTTGGGGTTTTTTTGTTTGGTTTTTTTTTTTGTTGTTGTTGTTGTTTGCAAATGCCTACCTTTAACAAACTCAGAGTATCTTCTTGGACTGAAGTTGGATTGAGTGTTCTGGTCCTCCAGCTCAACAAAAGTGAGGCTACCAATAGTTCAAGTAGTTTGCAGCCTGGAGTTTGAGCACTCTGGCAGGAACTTCTACATCCTGATTTAATAACTTCTCATGTCTTTCTAGTCTCTCAGGAAGAAATTCTGCACTCCTGACCTGTGACTAAAGGGTGAAAGTAAGTATAACCATCAACCTTAGAAATGGGAAAAACCCCAGCAAAACAGAAAATCCAGCTAATTCTTTGACTTCAATTCCCTTATTTTGAACATTTCTTCTTATTCTTTTTGCCTGACTTTTCCAATGCATTAAAAAAATAGTTGTCTTCCTCATAATGCACTCTGTGTTAGGAAGAGCTCCTAAACTACTTCTGGGGCTAGGCACCTGTATATAAGAAATGCCTCTTCCTTATCTCAGCAAGCTTATATTACAAAGTTAAATATAATGTTGTTTAGGTACATGGAGGAATATAAAGCTACTTTTATGTTGTCTAAAAGCTATGTTAAAGCTACTATTACGGTGTGATTGAATAAGTAAAATAAGAAATTCTGTCACATGTGTCTTGTATTCTGAACAAGAAATACACTATACAAGACAAATAAATAAATTTTGAGACAATTATGGCATGTATGTAAAATAGCGAAATCCGTCCTTTCAGAATGAAGCAGTAACCTGAAAACTAATTAATAATAATAAGTTAATATTATTATTAAGAATGGCACACTGTCCTTATAACCTCTCAGTTTTTCATTCCTTTCATTTTCACGCTCTGTTCTTTCCTTATACTGCTTTAATTTCTGGCTTTATGCCATTTTGCAAAATTAAGTCTGTTTGCTGTGAGCACAGTTATCTTCTAGCATGCAGAGGTGCTTCTGTGTTTGTATTTTGAGACCATAACTGGGAGGCCAAGTTTAGAAAATTCAGCTCTAAATGCCTGATAGATAACAGTAAAGAAAACATTGCCAGGTGGCCTTTAGAATCAGTCACCATGTGAGTATAATGATTTTTTCTCTCTCAACTTCTCTCCCATCCTGCTTTTGTATAAAATGGCTAATGAGTCTTCACATCAGTTTTTACACCAAGATAAAATACCTATAATTAATTATTATAATTAATGTACCAGTTCAGAAACAAAAACAAATGGGAGAATTCTTTTACTGACTATAATCAGCTACCACAGAGAATATATGTTATGCTACGTATTGCTCTAGTATATTACTGTGCTTTTATAATTGCATTCTCTGCGATTTTCAACATAATAAATCAACACTGATGTAAATTTGATCAGTGAATATGTTCCATGGATAATCAGAGAGACTAATTACGTGACTGTGGCTTGGTATCGGGGGTTGGACTAGATAATCTGCAGAGGTCCCTTCCAATCCTAACAATTCTGTGATTCCACAGCAGCAATGAACACAAGGCTTAATAACACTCTGAGGTAACCATTGCATCATATTATATTCAGAAATGTAAGTGCTTGAAAAAAAACTTTGCACTTCATAGCCAAGGGAAGAGTAGACAGCCACAGAATTCTCTAATACAAAAATAGGGTTTATGAAAACCTTTACATGTAAAAAAAATTGGAAATTTTTCTGAAAAGGCAACAAGAATGAGTCTAGGATCTGGAAAGTATGCCTTCTAGTGATAAACTATGAAGTTCAGTCTCCTTGGATTAACCAAGAAGAAATTCAGGAAGAGAACAAATTTTTTGGTTACAGTTTTGAAGTTTCCACACGTTTAGGGATTTCTGATAGCAAACAACAGTTTATTTTACCATTAAAAGACATAACAAGACCAAAGTTTGGAGGCACATTCAGACAAGATATGAGGTATTGATTTTAAATAGTGTGAGCAATTTAAATGTGGAAATAACAAGACTAGAATTGATACCTTTTTAAAAAGATACTACTTTCCTTCTACTCAAACAGAGAAACAATGAAGAAATTACTGATCTGTGTGTACCATGACACAGGAAGTTCTAACTACTTTTTGGACTAAAAATTTATTAGGCTTCCCCTTTCCTATCTATAGCATTTTCCTACAATGCAACCTCCCCAACCTGATTGGATGGTATGCTTCCTGCAGTGATTTAAATTCTGTAAATTCAATGAATTTCAGCCAAGGGCTGAACCTTGATGCTTCCTTTTTTACATTTATTGTATATAACCAGTCAAAGATACCACACAGAGTTGAAATGGACACTGAACTTAATGCTGCTAAGTTTTAACATGAAAGGTCAGCCATGTGTAGAGAAAATAAAAATATATAGTCTACTCTAAAATATTTTCAAACTACTATATGTAGACTTATAACTAGGGATTGTATTATTTTATAGGGTTGTTTTAAATATCACTTTTTTTTCTACTTGCATGGCTATCTTAGTGTATATAGGCCAGAAAAGATGAAGTAGGAGAAGAAATGTAGATTTTTCTGGCTGCTGGTTCTCCTTCTGCAAAGGAAACATTATCAATGAACTCAGTGAAATGAGAGCATGAACAGTTAAAAGACCTACAATTAAACTAATTTTATCTGGTAAGCATGGACTACTTGGAACATCAGCAGCTGTGCAGGTAGGAAGAGTAGGAAGGGTCGGAAAGGGAAACACAGAAGGAAAGAGAAAGGACTAAATTCCAGCACACGTGAAAGAGTTGCAGGGAGTCAGCAGGTCAGAGTGTAGGAGGGTAGGTGGCCCATACCATTTGGTTTGGATTTTTTGTTGAGGGTGGTAGGGGGTGGTTTTATTCCCTTCCACAGATTCTCGCTCTGCACACTTTTCATGTCAGGACAAATGGAATAAACTATGTTTTATGGTGCCTTTTGTAAGGGGATGGCAAAGTGCCTGACAGCTAATAATTGATTTGACCTGACAACAACCCTGTGAGAAAGAGGTTATTTACAGATGAAACTCAGAGAGGTTTTCTCTCAAGGTCACAAGGGCATCTGTGGCAGAGCTGGGAATTGTACCCAAAGTTCCTGGCTCTTAACCCTATGTCTCAGGCATCACACTATCTTCTCTTCCATACATTATACATCTTGTATTATGTCCATTGCCACTTCCCACTGTCAGGGGAATGAACAGAAGTATAATGTCACATTTATAAATGCTTCTATGTGACTTTTAATTCAAAATAATCTTTGAAAAATATCTTGAAATTTGAAGAGTTAAATAGATTAAACTGACCCCCCCCAAAGGTGCACATTCTTTAACCACTCTTCTTAATGCATCCAAAGTGCATTGCTACACACACCAAAATCACATAAATTCCGAAGTCTGCATTTTTTGAACCACCTTAGTTATGATCCAAGGAATGTGCTGGCTGAAATATAGGAACGTGAAATTCTTTCTTCCTCCCCTCTCCCTTTCTTTTTCTGTTGGTTATTCATGTGCTAGATAGACATTAAATGCAAAAAAAAGAAGGGTGAAGAGGTTAAATCCAGACCTCCAAAATCTGAATGTTTGTTCATATTTTATTTCCAAGTTAGCCAAACTCCCTATTGCTTAAAAATATCTGTACTGGAAACCTCATGAGAAAAAAAAGTTACTTGTAAAGCATTCATGCAATCATCTTCTATTCCCCCTGAAAATATTATTAATGTTGTCTTAGTCATTTTTGCACCACCTCTTCAAGTCCCAGTCTCAGGAATTTCTTCAGATATGCATGAAACTGTAGAAGAACCTAAAATTAACTGTACACATTCAATTATCATAAATTTCCTTCTGCTTTTTTAATGAAGATTTGGGCTGATCCCTGTGTTATCTCAACTATTTCATCCATCTCTAATATTTGTCCACGTTGTCAAGATCTGTCTCTTTCATTTGGATGCTGGTAATACTTGAGGCTTTAAATTCTTTGTGGATTAAGGAAAATAAAGAAAGACCCTTTTAAACAGGGTTGACTGATTGACTAGACTTGATTTTGGCTTCTGTATCAAAATAGAATTTCCACATAAATGGATTTAAATGTCTTTTACATTTTTGTGATTTGGTGTACTTTTAACACTAGGTTTTCCCCAGCATTTTTAAAATACTCCTCTTAATCTTTTGATATATATGATACATCTTCTACTGTTCTTCTCTGTGGATATTTTAGTAGGACTTAATTTTACATCAAAAAGTCTTACACAAAAAGGCCCAAATACAGCGATTCAGAAGGTCTTTTAGTACACACTAGATTGTATTTTAGTCTTAGCAGAATTTGATTTTGCTGGCCTGTGTGCCATGCCCAAAGCAGAACAGTCTGGGGAGAGTCACTCAACACCATGTCTGTTTTGCTCCATTTCTGACCATTGCCCTTCTAAGAACCTCATACCAACAGCCAGTGGTGTTGCTCAGTCAGCCTCAGGACTCCAGGGTGTAAGCCTTTCTTGTGAAATTACTTATGGTCCTGGCATGAATTACATAGACAGAAAGCTGAAAGGACATAGTTCAAGAATTCAGTCCTGACCATTTTTGGAATATGCATTTATGTCCATTTTCTGTACTAAGACAATGCCAGCAATAGGGTTACTTTTATTACTGAAGAAAATGTAACTATAGTAAAACCCTGAAGAGTGAAACCTAGGAGAGATTGGATCAGCAATATTTGTATGTAAACTGTTTCTCAGTGGGCCAGTTTTCTACTCATTTGGTTTCACTCTTTTCTGACATCCTGCTCCTTTCTTTAATCTTTGTTTTCAAATCTTTACAAAGCCTCCCTGCCTCCTAGGTTTACTTGGGTGGGCTTAGAATGTCCTTAATTTCACCTATTCTAGTCTCTTTTTGTAGAGAGTTACTCTTCATCATATATCTAATTTCTTACATGTGTAATTTCCTTCTCACATGGATTCTACCAGCTAGAAAAGATTATTTTGTGCATGTTTTCCTAAATCAAATACCTTTATTAGGAATATTCTGTTCTGAAGTTTAAATACTCTCTTTTGCACTATCTACATTCTTCTCTAACTTCATACGTTTTTAAAGTGCTGCTGTGATATTCAAGTACACATACTCTGAAACCTTAAATCAAAGAAACACTAAAAGCTCTCCATAAGCACATGTGAAGAAAGGTGGCCATGAATTTATAATTTTCCCAAAATAATATCAGACTTTTGGACTTTTTCTTCATTGGAGTCTGTAAAACACTATCTAATTTATAGTAAGAACATAACTCAGAACAGCTGAATCTAATCTTCCCAGCAGAGTTTTCATGTTTATGTTATTCTTTTTATAGAGATGAGATTGAAATCTCTGAAATCAACATTGTTAGGCAACTGTTACTTGTTCTACTGGTTTATAATTATTAATTTATAACCAAACAAAAAGAAATACATACAAAGATATAAAATATCAGTTAAACACATATCCATCAAATATACTTCAGTAAGCACATTTGAAGGTAGTTCATCATGCAAGGACAAAAGAAAAAAAGGCAAACAATTAACCAAGTGACTTACCACTTTTTAATTGTAGATAACTGTGTACTGGGATCATGTGGTTGCTTAAGCTCTGACTAAGACTGAGTGTTATGGAACTTTTGCATCAACCTCAATAGGTTATAGCTGGACTGAAACTTTATATTCTTAATCCATTTGTCAGTGAGCAAAGCATTGAATCAGGCTAACAAGTCATGTAAAGTCTCAATTTTAATGGCCTCTGCAAGTTAATTATATGTTCCATTTCATTATTTCAACTCACATGTGGATATTTTTTTTCCTTTTTTGGATCTTTCGTATGGCAGGATAGGTGCATTGGCTTCATAGTTTTCACCAAAGTCCAAAATATGCAGCTGTTCACTGGCATCAAGTCAAGCTCTGACTGACACTGTGCTTGGCTGTGGATCTGAAATGTGGCCTGGTGCCTGAAATGTTTTTAACCATGTAGGGGAATGGCATGAACTTGACATTTTCATCTCTAGTCATCCACCAAGAAACAGCTGAAGCAGGTAGTTCCCTTGCTCTGGTTAAAAACCCACCTGAAAACTCTGTTTTGGCTGTCATGAAACCCACTACTTTTGATACCAGTGACACTGCTTAGTGAACCTTCACTTATTACTCATGCTCACCTTCCCACCTTTGGCTTCACAAGCAGAAGGTGGGGGACTTTGTCCTCAGTTGGCCAACTTAGTGATGGTGTAGACCTTTAAATACTGAAGATTTTCTTTAAAGAAAAAGAAATGGGACTGACTTTTTTTTTATGGCAAGTTGAAAAAATGGCAAAAGTGACATGAAATCTGCAGCAGTTCAGTTTATTCTGTCTGTATTAAATGTGATGGTCTCAAAAAAATGCAGTAACAAGATGGAAATAAATGATGATGAAAATTACATACATACTTTAGAGATTGGTGAAATGATTCAGAGACGGCTCATCTTCGGTGAGACATTTGTGTGGTCATGTTGACATAGTCATTACATCAACATGGGCAACGGCCCATGGCTCAGTGCCTATCAAAGCCAGAGCAGGCAGTCTGTGCAAAGACTTTCATTCAGGACAGGAGTTAGCAGAATTCTCTCTCAACAACCTTTAGTGATGCAAAATCACAGTTACACCAGTTGCCCTCTCTTCCTTCTTCTTTGTGAGGAGACAGTTTTGGAAGGTGGAGCTCAACGGTCAGCTCTCTTCCTGTATTGATTTTGTTAGTTTTTTGTTTACGCTATAATGAAACAAGATTCCACATATCCCTGATCCAAGAGGTGCATTTTCCTTCCTTATAATGCAGCATTCATTATCTTCTCAGTTTTCCTTTGAATCAGATGTTTGGTTGAATCAATACAGTAGAGTGATATTTTCAAAATTAAAAATTGACTGATTGAAAACAAGTAAATTCCTGAGTCCCAATAAAAAGGCAAACCCCCAACTAAATGTCAAAAATGTTTCTGTATGAAGTGATTTACTCACAAATTGTTGAAGCAGAGCTGTTAAGTAATCCATGCTTACCCTTTAAATTTGAAAAAAAAAATTAAACCTGCCCCCCTGCCCTAAAATCTAGATACAATCACTTTTCTTAAAAACACAGCCTGACAGACAACTTATCACACTGAAAAGAAAGTTTCGTATTCAACAATGTTCTGATGAAAAATTAATAAGATAATTGTAAAGGCCTAACAGGCCTTTTAAAAAATCTTGTCCATAGTACACAGGGACATAACAGGATAGTCATGCAATGGAAGGTAATGGAGAAATAACCATAAGCATGGTGAAAGATACTGAAACATGACAGTCTTATTCTCACTGGTTGTTGTAATAGAACAAAAATTGTCATTCTCTTTAAATTTAAACAAGTGGCACATAGCTAAAAGAAAATAAACTTGTGGAAACTTAAAGAAAGGCAAAAATGAAGCAAAGTAAATGGCTAGGAAGCTATGAAGGAGGCTAAGACTATATAAAAAGATGGTGTCCTGGATATAGTCTCCCCAGGGTGCCAACCTGGGGAAGTCAGTGGTAGGATCAGGAGATGTACCACTGAAAAAAACAAAAGGAAATCTCTCCTGCCTCAGTTTCAAGCACACAAAGATCTGCTACAGAATTGAGAGTGAAAGGAGCTGCAGCTGTCAGTAAGTGAAATTAACTTTGTGTTTTTTCGAAGTTGTCTCCAAAATAAAAGTACAGTTACACGGAAGCTCTTTGGGTTTTTTCCCCTCATCCCCACTATTCTCCTTATTATGAATATCTGCAGGCTCTTTACCCCACCTCTGTAGTTTAAGTGATAACTACTCAGTTACCAAACATTTCATTATGGCTTTGAAAAACTACCTAAAATATAAGGCAACTGCAGTGCTCATTGTGTCCCAGGGAATTAACTGGGCATGAGTGTCTCCTAAGTGCTTTTGTACTGTAAACATTGTATGTTACTAGCAGGGGATTGATCTACTTTTTTCTATTACACACACTTTTAAAGGATGACTCTGATTATTCATGCTTTGTATTGCTTTGTTTAGTATTACTCCTTCCTTTTCTTACCTATCAGCTTCCTTATTTTTCTTATCCTTTAGGACACTTCATAGCAAAACTGAGGTAGCCTGAGCAAGACTGAGGCTTTAATATGATGACCACAAGGAGAATACAATTTTAGAATGGATTCCTCCCTGAAGAGCTAAGGTGATAAATACCCTACAGTGGACAATAGCTGAGAAGAAAATAAAATAAGAAAGAAAGAAAGAAAAGAAAAGAAAAGAAAAGAAAAGAAAAGAAAAGAAAAGAAAAGAAAAGAAAAGAAAAGAAAAAAGAAAAGAAAAAGAAAAGAAAAATGGACACATTTCCTTCCTTAACTTTCTGTATCACAAATGGTCAAAGGTCAGTTTTAACACATTGCGCCTACAAACCTTTTTTCAGGACTACTCGTCCTAGAACACAGAGCAGAAATTAATATGATCAGAATTGTTATTTTTGGAACAAAATTCCAATCTAAAGAGAATTCAAATAATATATCAATAATCTGAAGAGCATGCTGTATGTGATGTTTGAAAAGCAAAGAATTGCCTGTGGCATCGAGCCAGGTAATGTTGTCCTTTGCTCACTGAAGTTGTTGTTGCTAGGAGGTTTTGGTTTTTTACTGGTGAGTTGGGGCTTTTTTCCTTTTTACTGCCTGATTTCAGAAAATGCTTTCAATGAGTTCTAGTTGGTTGTAGTGTGTTTTTGCCTATTGGTATGTACGTCAGTGTGGCTCTATATCTAGCATTTTGTGATTGTTTTCTGGATGATTTTTTCCATTCAGTTATTGGTTTGTGTCTTCTTTTCATAATAATGGTTTTACCAGTCTCCTTTAAACTCAAAGGTCAGTCAGTGAAGTCTGAGGAAAGAGATGCTCTGACACCATTTCAGAAACATGATCCACATGATCTGCTGCAAAATATTCTGCAAAATCAGAAGTGTTGGGCAGATGGGTCCAAATCATCAGCAGCACTGAGATTTCCAAACTTCTTCTTTCTCAGGGCAATATGTTGAGTGTAGTAGTTTATTTGTTCTTTAACCCACTCAGGAAATCAGTGTGAATTGTGTGAAAGCCCAGCTAGACTGAGAAGTTCTTATACAGGGTCTCACATGCCATGGAAAGGAGGAAACAAGGATATGCATATTGAACAAATATGCCTGAGTAGTGTGTGCAATAGAAGTGGAAAAGAAGGTGATGATTCTTGCCTATATATTTACTCTGCTTTCTTTCTGAATTACTGACTTCAAAAGGTGCAGAGGTTATTTAAAAGCTTATGAATCTTTCATGCATTCTTCCTATAACCTGATCTCAAAACTTTACGTGGTCAGCTGATTTTATAACTTCAAATACTATATGACTCTTTCTGTGAAATTATGTTAGAAACATACTGTGTATATAACTGCTCTTAATAACTGCTATATATCTGAATCTGAGGACCATATAGCCAGGACAAGCACATAAGGAATCAATAGGTCATATACGTCTCAGACTGGAAGAGCACTTCACAAGAGAATTGCATTGGAAGGCAATACAGAGAATGTAGTATGGGAAAATACACTGAGCTATTATCAGACTGAAAGGAAAGAACTTGGAGCTTATGGCTGCTCTTTGCAAGAACAGAACAAAGTGAAGATTAAAAAAATATGTTGATTTAGGGGGTTTTTTTCACTCACATTTTAGCTCTTCAAGGTAGAAGCCAGAAACTGTAATAGACAGTTTTTGACAAAATGATGTTGATGTGGAAGATTGGAATATTGTAATCAAGTTATACAGAGAATCACACTCCCTGGTTGAGTTGTAGATGTATGTGCAGCATTCACTGAAACAATTAACTGGTACAAATGTAAGAAAAGATGCATCAGCTCTCAGCATGCTTTCAGTTAAGAGCCAGAAAAAATATACTCATGCCAGTGTGAACTATAGTTCAAAGAACTGGAAAATTCAAGAGACTTTGCCTGGAAGTTTCCAATACTGTTTTTGCTAAAAATACTTTCATTTAAGCCAGCAGTGTACCTTATTCTAAGGTACACCATTTATTTTTTGCTTTCTTTTGGTTTAAGAAGAAGATTTAAATGTCATCCTCTTCTGTGCAACATTAACATGCAGTAATATATCGAGTTAGGAAAAAGACCATACTTGACATCAATTTGTTCTCTTGAGTTTACTACTTACCTTTAAATCATAAATATGTGTTTACTCTCATTATTTTAAACACTCAACTATGAAAGTTAAATAGAAGACCAAAAGGATTTCTAAATTAGCAAGGGTTTTCACTGCTTTAAGAGAGACTATAAAAGACCTAAAGCTGATTCCCCCTACTTCCATAATTGAAGAAATAATGCTGAAATTTTGTGTTAAACTGCATGGTTCTCTCATGGTTCTCACAAAAAGCTATTAGTATCATCGTGGTAAAAAAAGTTGATTTTTTTTTTTTTTGTGTTTCCTTCAGATTATTCTCCAGTTGTACTACAAGCATAAGTGAAAGAGGTGAACTTTCAGATTTCATTCTTTTTTGTGCACAGTTCTCTATTGAGGGTTTTGGGTTTTTTTAAACATCCATATTTCGTAGGAAATAATGAAGATATGTGTTATACTCTGTGTTTTCAAATGCAGTCTTCCATGGGCATCAGAAATTGAACAGCTTAATATTCAGTGCACTCCGCATGGTATGAATGGATTTAAAGGATGTAATTCTCAACTGTGTTAGAGATACTCACTTCTATGGGTAGAATATCTTTCTTTTGATTTTTGGGGGGTGTTTTAGGCCCTAATATCCCTTATTGTACCCCTCATCTTTTTAATGTCAGTTTTGGAAATTGTTCATCTCACATTACTAGTCTGAAGTAAGGGAGTAATTCTGAAAAAGGCAGCTCCTGTGGATGATAATGTAAAAGAGAAAAATCTGTGAAAATATGACAATTCTCATTTATTGTGATTTTAGCTCCTTGCAAGGGTACAAAAAAAATGCACTGTAAAGAATTTAGGCAAAACTTGGGAAGCTAGAAAGTTGAAGGAAAAGTACCTTAGTATCAACTAAAATAAAAAATATATATCTCTGAGTCCATAAGTTCTTTCTTTGCACTACTGCTTATGTGTGTCCATTCTTGTTTGCACACATATTTCTTTATGTATGGGTTAAAAAGAAGTCTAGCTCTCTATCAAAAATTTGCTTTGGAATGAGTGACTCTTGTGAAACATTTTTAAAATTATATACTTTTAAATAACTTGTTTACTCCACTTTATTATGAAATTGTCTGTGAGTCAAACTCATTGTTGAGAAATTAATTAAAGTACTCATCCAGGGTAACTGATTCAATCACGTAGAAAATGTGAAAAGGCCATTTTCTTTTAACACTTCTTTTAGGATAAATGTAGGAATAAACATTTATCTGTGAAAAAGAAGTATAAACAAATCCAAATGCAATTAATTTCTGTAAACACTATAAAACAGTATCCAAAACTTCAAACTCTAAATGGTTAAATAAATAACAAGGATCATGCTGAGATGGGTAAACACAAAAATATTTTAATTTAATTCTTTCCAAATTCTTTTGACTTCAAGCTCCAAATGAAACTTGAATCTTAAAAAACAAAAACTATTTTGCAGGATTTTGCTGTTGGAAGTTGATCAAGAGGATGTAGCCTAGCCTTAACAGGCTATGACTGGCACCTGAGGTTAGGCCTTCAAAGAACAAACTATTGGCAATGACAGTAAGAATGCAAAAGTGAAATGTCTAGTGTATAGGCTTTGGATAATAATTATTTCACAAGTATTTTATGTCTAAAAGAAAACAGAAGAAAAATAAAAATAAAAAATGTACTTAGTGGATACTTTCACATGTATGGCATATCCACTTAAAATCCCTATTTGTTTTCTCTTATTCTTTTTTTTTTTTTTAACTCAGAAGATTAGAGATATTTCCAAACTTGGAAGTTTAGAGAAAAAATTACACTGTTGACATTTGTTTGCTTTCATTACTAGCTTATGACCTCAGAAAATATAAATTGCATGTTTCCTTGATTTTGCATGTTTACTGAAGTTTATTTGCTTCTCCTCTACATACAGCTCTACTTCAGGCATAAATAAATTCAAAGTTATGTTTACATAACTAGAATATGTGTTAAGCAATGTACTAACTGTAGTTTGCCCATCATCTGAAGGCATTAAAGAACACTCTTAACTATTTGTGTGATATTTGTGGTTCCCATACAATTTCATGGAATCATAGAATGGTTTGGGTTTGAATGGATCTTAAAGATCATATAGTTTCAACCTCCCTGCCATGGGCAGGGACACCTATCACTACACCATATTGCTGCAAGACTCATCCAACCTGGCCTGGAACACTTCCAGGGATAGAGCATCCACAGCTTCTCTGGGCAACCTGTGCCAGTGTCTCACCACTATCATAGTGTTACATCTAACCTAAATCCCTAGCTCCTCTCCAGATTTCTTGCAGGTTCCCTTTAGGTACTTGAAGGCTGCTGTGAAGTCTTCTGCAGAGCCTTCTCTTCTCCAGGCTGAACAAACATCTCAGCCTGTCTTCAGAGGAGGGGTGCTCCAGTCCCCTGATCATCTTCATGGCCCTCCTCTGGACCTGCCCCAGCAGATCAACACCCTTCTTATATTGGGGACCACAGAGTTGGACACAGTACTCCAGACAGGGTCTCAAAAGAACAGTGTAGAAGGGGAGAATCACCTCCTTCGACCTACTGGCCACACTGCTTTTGATGCAGCCCAGAATATGGCTGGCTTTCTGGGCTGTAAATGCACATTGCTAGCTCATGTTGAACTTCTTCTCAACCAATACCACTAAGTCTTTCTCCTCAGAGCTTCTCTCAATCTATTCTCCACCCAGTCTGTATTTGTGCTTGGGATTGCCCCAACCCAGATGCAGGACCTTATACTTGGCCTTGCTGAACTTCTTGAGGCTGGAATAAACCCGTCAGGCCTAGCAAGGTCCCTCTAGATGACGTCAAGTCAGTGACCACAACAATTTGAGTGTGACCATCCACCCAATTCCTTATCCACTGAGTGCTCCATCCATCAGATCCCTGTCTTCCCAGTGCAGAGACAAAGATGTCATGCAGGAAAGCGGCAAATTTCAGGAATGTGGTCAAGGTATACTACTACTCTGTGTTGTATCCCATCAATGTTGTTCATTTTTCTGCTCTTCATCTTTTCTTTGTCATTTCTGCAGCGCTTGTGGTGCAAGGATGACGTGTGGAATTTTGTCCCTGCAGATGTTCCAGAAGAGTACGCTCCCAAAATATCAGGGATTCTCCTCTGTGCGAAAAGCAGTGACAATCCAGAATATAGCAGCTTCTTTCATCTGAAAGGAGGAAGCACTTATTCTGCTCTATTCCTTTGACAGACAGAGACGGGGACAGTCTCACATCAAAAATGTAAATTACAGTAAATTTAGACAGGTGATTTCCTCTGTGCCTTAGGAGTCACTCTTTTTTCCAGAATCTCAGCTGGACAGCTCAGAGGGTAGAGTGTGGATGGTTGCTGATTTTTGATTGTAAGAGTTGAAGGTGCAGAAATAAGGACACCTTTGCTTGTTGTTCCCAGAAGAAAGTGTATGGTCAAAGTCAAACTGAAACCTTGCAGCATATAGAGATAATGAGAAGACCCAGTTTTTTGAAACTTAAACTGTGTTCATGTGCATGTCTTTCCACATGAACCTACCCCCAAGTGGTGACGAAAGTTCTCCTGGGATCTTTGAATTTTGGGTTCTCCTGGGATCTTTGGATCGATGAAGCTGCTGTCCATTTGAGTAGCAGCCTGAGGAGCTGCTTTAACTGCAGGTGATATTGTTGTATTTTCAAAAGAGTGGAGGGAGGAAAAGGAAAAGAATGTGTGAAGGGAAAGTAGTTATCTGATACAGATATGAATCTTGTGTTTCCCACAGAACTTATTTCTGAACAATGCCTAAAATCTAGAGTCTACCCTATTTCACATATACCCACAATTTCATAATGGCCAGGATCTTTGCCTGAAGCTTCTGCTTGCTTGAGCCATAACTTATCAGACCCTTGTAATGTAGAGCAGTATAACACCCTTTGAGCTGGCTAAGGCAAACCAGTGACTGAATTCACACTGCAGATAGAGGTTCAGTCTCTCCTTTTCTACCACTTTCTGTCATGGACTGAAAGCTCCAGCCACAGTGCAGTAAATAATAGCTGAAAGACAGAAATATCTGATATCTCTCCAGCTGTTTTCAAAATAATTGTGTGCCTCTGCCCTGAGAAGGGTGAACACATGATGGCAGTAGGATGCTACAGCTGAGTGTGGATGGTGGAAATCCAGGACCATAACAATACGAGGCTGAATACCTTGACTATTTCTGGTAGTTTAATTAACCGATAAAAAGGGGATATTTGTAAAGATCCACCATCTTCTAGGAACTGCTTCTAGCTCTAGGTCACAACAGTAAAAATTCACATTAGGTTCATCATGTTCATGCAGACTTATTTGTATGCTTGCCACCATGTCCAATTTGCATTTGGGACAGGGATGAGAAACTCTTTCTGTCATAAATAATGTGAATATGATTTTAAATCTTACCTGTGTAATTTTAGTGGTTCTTCTCACTTCTTAAGGAAAGTGTTACAAGAAATTATGAAAAATCACCACTTAAATCACCTCCTCCATTGTGCATTAGAGGTTTCTTTGACAGCCCTGAGGATTCTTAGGCAATTTAGTTGCATGTGGTACAGTAGCTATTTGTTATACCTCAGAATAATTATCATCTTTCTCTCTATCCTTTTTCCTATAGTTCCACTTCATGGAAAAGTTCGCCTCTTTAGAGTAGAGTGAGCAACACTGCAAAGAACTTTCAACTAAAATTTAAAATGTTATCAACATTTTAAATATAAAATGATGGCTCACCATTCTAACTCACCTGAACTGAAAACCAGTCTTATGTGTCTACAGGGTTTCTTAATCTGTAAACCACTTATGTGCTTGCTGAAGTGTTTGCTGGGAAGAGGGGAATCTTTCTGTGTGCCTCTAGATCCAAAATATTCCACATAAGGTGACTTTCAAAAATCAGATAATTCTTTGCAACTAGACTACTGTCACTCAGTCTGTGGGCTTAACTGTAGATTTGCAGTCAGGTGCAGGCATATTTGTACTGCCTAAATGAAAAGAGAAGGTCACATTTTCTCATACAGTAAATTTTTTAGACTTTTGTAAGTCTAAATTTTCCATCTACTAACGTACAAGCCAGTTGCAGAGGTTTAATTATCCAAGTGATTCCATGACACTTTAATTGAGACCACACAGATGAAGTATAAACTTTTAGGTAACAAAAAGAAGGTATCAAGAAACAGAATCATCACAAGGTTGGAACATCATTAAGGTTGGAAAAGACCTTCAAGATCGACTACAACCATTAACCTAACATGGCCAGGTCCACCACTGAACCCTCTCCCTAAACACTACGACTACATGGTTTTTTCGCTTTACAGAAGAATCTGAGGATCTTGAAAGGCTTTAGGATTTCTAAATCTGAGTAAGAAATAGCAGGTAGATACTACCAGATAAGGTGGCTGATCTGTGAGGTGGCAACGTGTTACTGCCTTCAAACTAGTAATATGGCTTCCATTATGGTCAAATAACTCTAGTCAGCTAGTTTTGATCTGAAATGTGTCATCCCACAAATCAGTCTACTGAAGCAATAAGGCCAAATGAACACTGTAGCACCCCATTATAAGGAACTGTTTGATTTTCTTCTAATGAACTCTGTAATGTTATCAGCTCATGTAAATGTCTGCCATTCAGGTTGTCATTCTGAATAGAGGAGTAGGAGCTCCTGATTAGAATTTTTTTTAACTCTCATGCAGATGCATATATCATCTGGATGACACACAAACTTCCCAGCTTAAGGAACAAGTAGTCCCTTGAGGACTGGCACTGAGGAAACTTGGTTTCCTTTTAAACAAAAGCCTGAGTAATGCTTTCCCCATTTACAAGGTTTGTTTCAAGTGTGTATCCTCTAGTGCCTAGTACAGGGAGTGGACCTACGTTTGCAGGAGTTGTAAGATTCTCCCTCTGGTGCCTTATTTCAGTCTTTCCCACACTTACTGAATAACCAGTCTTGCTGCTCTCTTCCAGTTTATTTACGGACCAGTAACTTTAAGAGTTTCATTCTCTTCAAGATTTCCACTGTTACCGTTCTAATTTGGTTTAAAAATTGCCAATTCTGTTTTAAATTCCTTTTTAAAAAAACTTTTGGAAGGCAAGCAAAGTCATCATACATGACTTCTTTTGACAAAATAATAGAATAAAAATAGCTTTCTTTTAAGTTTTAATTTATGTCTTATGAGAATGAGACCTGGCTGATAGTTACACAAAAATTTTCAAACATGCACAAGACTCTGCTGAAGATTTGTACTTGGGAAAAGCTTTAGGAAAGCTCCTTCACTAAGGCAGCTGAAAGAAGATAAATCACCACAGAATGATACTTTTTTTGTGGAATAACAACAGCAGAAAACAGGAAATACAGGGTAGTATTAAAAAGGTTTT
Organism: Atrichornis clamosus; assembly: GCA_013400975.1. NCBI lineage: Eukaryota > Metazoa > Chordata > Aves > Passeriformes > Menuridae > Atrichornis > Atrichornis clamosus. The sequence continues at coordinate 58,044 of WBMZ01007497.1, forward strand.
AAAGAGAAAAGTTATCCCTGACATACCCCAGGAATCAATGCTGAGACTCAGATACTTGAATTACACATACACAATCTGAAGTAGTGAGGTGACAAATTTTTAAAATCATGCAAATTATTCAGACTTGTCAAATAAACTGATCAAGAACTATCTGACAATTATGAATGACCAGGCAAAGGAATGGCAGATACAACCTGATGATGATAAATCTGAAAGAGGATAATCATCCTAGTTATATAGTCCCAACAGTGGGGTCTGTATTGCTTAACTACCACTCAGGAAAGGGACCTTGGTGTAACAAGAATGATATGCCCACTTATTAAACCTTATGTGCAATGTTGCACACTTTATCCCATAGAGAGGATCTTTCTTTTATAGAAAAAGGATAAAGGATACAGAGAAAAGATAATGACTTGACAACGTAGACTCAGAAGAAATATGGAGATATTAATATGATTAATATAACTTTGGTGCTTTTCATGTCACTAAGACTCCTTAGAACTTTTGCTCAATTTCAAACATAAGCTTATCTTCATTTTTTTTAAAGTCAGATAAATGCTTCTCTCTTTTCTTGGTATCTTCTGAACTCTAATATCTTCTTACCACACCAAAACACACATTGGGCTGACAGAATATTCTGCCCCTCAACATGATCTAAATATTATGCTTGGTGACTCTCAAAACTAAAATAGGAAGTTTTCTCAAGATAAGAAATTTTGCACCTCGCTTTAATACATTTTGCAATACTTCCCACAATACATTTTACAATACTTGACTGTGGAATGGATTACAAATGTGAGTTGTATGCTTGGTATTAAAATGAATTGCATTTGGAATGACAGATTTAGCTGCACTGGAAAGCTGTAAGCAATATATTTTGTGCCTTTGTTTTTCTTAGGAGAATGAGACAGGGTGTAATACAAGAGCAAGGAATAATCATATCAATTAACTACTTAAAATCCCAAATTTCTCTACCTTTTTTTCCTGATAATTTATACAGTTCTTCCAGCAAAGTAAGACAGATTTTGTATTTATGGTCCATAGAGTCGAATATGAATTTGTAGTTTCGTATCCTGCCTTTCCCCACCATTGTTGTTGAGATTTTTGCACAGAAGTAGAGAGATAATATATTCTTTAGGCAACAATCAGATGTTACTGTTTATTTTGGTCTTTAGAGCTAGGCTTCTCACATAATTTTGCGTGTCTGAACATGGTATATTCAATAGTTAAAAGTTAGACACAAAGTTACATACACAGGAAAAAGCTTTATTTGACCTATTTCAGATGTCTTCTTTTATAGGATAAATATTGCTTCCTGGAAGTTTGTCTTTCTCCCCAGTGAATATAAAGTGATGATAATTCATAATTTACCATACCCAGTGCAGTTTTCTACATTTGGTCAGCAGAATACTATCTTTATTGTCACAATCCCAATTACCGAGTGAGAATAAGCCATTCCCTCTTAAGTTCCTCTTGTTCTCAACTTTGTTTCTTCTTCCTTTCTTTTTCTAATTCTTCTCCAGTTTGCTTGGTTTTTATGTCTCATTTCTGGTGTGTCATGTTATCTGAGACTATTGTAGTACTATTAAATAATAATTACAAATGTTTTCAATCCCCTTAAATGTATGTAGTTGTCTGGAGCTAATCCACTTTCTAAATCAAAGGAATATTATCAAAGAAGATATTAAACTGAGTTTGGTTTTTGGAGTATAGCAGCTTTTCCTAAATTCAATAGAGGGTCAAACCTATTAAATTTTTAAGTGCTTAAATAGTTAAGTGAACATCAATCAGTTGACTTTTTTCTTTATAAACTTATATGAATACTTACCCTTATGATTAAATAGCATCCTATCCTCCGTCCATTCTAAGGCAGAAGCAACACAGTCTGACCTTGAATGTATAATTAAAGTATTCCAAAATGCCAAAAATGCTACCTAGTCCTTTTTCTAGTACATTCTGTAAAAAGTTCACAACATATCATTTAAGCTTCATAAATAATTCAATTGTGCTGACTTGTTGGCCAAAAACTAGTCTATTGGATCTTGAAGAGTGTGCTTTGGTAAAGTAAGTATGCTTAATCTGACCATCCTTTACTGAGATTTACCGGAATGCAAGGACAAGCATTATTGCTTTGGAATACACAATGCAGAAGTACTTGATGGACCTCACTTGCAAACACAAAAATGTAATTACTTTTCTATATTCCTAATTGAAATTATTTCCTAGCTAACTTGCTATTCACTGTTTCACTTGCAAGTTGCCTAAATCCTTTCCCCTATAACTTAAAGGGAGCATTAAAAGATCTAATTTTCAATGTCATTTTTGGAGCAAGACTCTGATTGCTCAACATTTCCTGTCGTTAGTGAGGAAACTAGTTCTTGGCTCTAAGTATAGTACAAACACAAGAGCCTTCCTGTTTTCTACGCTGTGCCCATTGACCATGGACAATATCCTTATTCCCAAGACTTGTGTATAGTACTCAGTACCTTAAGAGGAAGTAGCAAACATCGTATTGAAGAATGTAAGAATCCATATCCTGACAGCTCCATATCCCTGGGAGTAAAGTTCTTCCACTGTTCTTACAATTGAGCAGATTGGATATGGACAGAAGCTATAGCTTCTGAGGTACTAAAACAGCTGTATGGCAAGTTAGGAAAGATACATATACCTCTAAGAATGACTAGGTGGTGAGATTCACAGACAGAAAAGTATGCAAAAATTCCTACCCTCACCTGCAGAACCTTGCTTTGCAAAGCAAGATTTAAGATACTATAGGAAGAACACTAACAGATTACTTCGGTTTATTTAACTTACCAATAGCAACCATAGTATTATCAATTTTTCACTTATCAGCTTTCTAAAAAAATACAGCCCCCATTCTCATTTGAATTTTACATGATATTTTAGTTAGAATTTGCAAGCTTGCTCAGTTGAAGAGGGTATAATTATTCAAAAATAATTTGGGCAGAATTGAGGTGTAAAGCAACCTGATTCCTTCTTAAAACCTATAGTGTTCACATACAACATTCAAATGCTTTAAATTTTGCAAGAATGTTTCCAGGGAAGGCCTGGAAACTTACGTATCAGAATAGGAAATGAAGCCTAAATATTCAGTCATGAAGAACTGTTTAAATTACTCAATAACCTCATCTAGTAGTAGGGGTCTTTTTCTCCCTCACAAGACCACGTAGTAGGTTGGAAGGAATCTTGTTGGATCTTCTCCAGCTTGGAGGAAGTAGGGTGGGGTGAGGGGATTTTTTTCAGAGAAAAGACTAATTATTTGGATTATATACTGCAATTAAAAGAAGAGATTCTTGGGAAGCTTGGACTTTTTCACCCTGACGAGGAGACAGCCTGTTCTCAGGGTTCCCATTCAGTCTGACTGTTATGTGGCCAATAGCTAACTTGGCAAACTGCCAAAGATTTTGTTCATTATGCAAATACCAGGAAGGAAATGGAGATTTTCAGAACGAGAGAAGGATTTGAAAAAGAAAATGGATATTGTTACTTCTCATCTGATTCCAGACATCATTCAGTGGGACAAAAAGGAGGAACACCTCTGAATATTGGCTTTCTATCTGCCAGATTCTAAAGCTTCTTTATACATGGATTGATAGGGTATATTAAATAAGGTTCACTGGAATACTTACACTGGCTTATGCTAGAAAAGCTAAACCAAAAAATAATTAGCAACTCTTTGTATGTATAAGAAGCTGTATTCAAGTGGATCAAATCAGCGAGAGCTGTGAACAGTTCAGAAGCATTGCCAACTGTCGTGATAAAATTCTTGTGATACATGTTGTTTTTACTTACATCTCATTGTGTGCACTCATCCTATTATGTGAAAATGTCAGATTTTGTTTAAAAACAAATAGGTGCTGTCATTGTAGTTAAAGAGATTAAGTATAAAATATGACATTCAAAAGGTCAACATAAAAAAGGAAACCAAATTAAAGAAACATTTTTTATTCACTGTAACCCTATAGATTATGAAGAAAGAGGCTGACTCACTATTTTGCTGTAATTAGAGTGACCATCCTGTTCTGACACAATGAATTACACGTATTCAAATATAGTGCACAGAGTGGAAAATTCAGAGCCTTTGCCTATTGCTGGAAGGCAACAGTATGGATCAGAAAATTGTGCTTGCTTTTTTTTCTTTCCCTTTCAACAAATACAGGGAAACGGGATATATGACTTTGCTATTTTCCTTCTCTTTAACACATTTTTTTTCAAGCTTTATTTGGAATCCCAGGTTTCAGACTTGGCTTAGTTTACACTGCAAGAAAGCGCTAAAATGATTTTTTAAAACTCAGGCTGAAATTTACCCCTATACAGATGGCAAACAAAAAGTCTTGTTAATATCTTGCATATGACCTTTTGCAGGTGATACGCTAATGAAAATGTTCCAAAGGAAAGGAGTGGTAAAGCTATGTTTAATGTAATTGAAAATACTTGTAAGTTTGTTTCTTAGTCATATTTGAAGAGGCAGTTTTCAGGGAAGCCCTGGAACAAAAAATTATGCTACATATTATAAGATGAAGTAAATGAGGGATTTGCCATTGATTTTGAAGAGACTGTGCTTTCTCTACGTATGCCAGTGGAAAAGCCTTTCTTGTTGCACCTGGCAGTATGAAGCAGGTGGTGGGGTTTTTTCCTCTTTACACAATACAAACAGTACACAGAAGTCAACTGGTTCTGAAGTTGAGTCCCCAGTAACTCACCCCCACTCTTTACTAAGACTGCATAGATGTTCTGATTTTCTTCAGGTTTAGGAGCTTCCAAAATAAAAAAAACCCTAATAGTGACAACACTTGTCAAAGATATCAGGAATACAGAAAGAGTTACAGGCTTGTTCTTTTGTACCAATAATAGATTCAAGCCTAGAAAGGGAGGTTAAGAAGAAGCTGGTGTTCATTTCATACTAGCTCTTTTAATCCATCAATTACCCCGTTAAGCAACTGTGGTAAAATACATGCTTTATATATTGCCATTGGGCATCTGCCAGTTGACATGGACTGTCTGAGTAATAGTTCTAAGAATTGCATGAAAGAAATTGGTAGGGGCCAAAATGTTGAAACTTTAATAATACCTTGGGATCAGAACTGCCCTTGGCCTAACACCATGTACTGTATATTTGTCTTGAGAAGTCATGACATTTTGAGTAAAATGACCAAATGAATATTCATTTTTCTTGGTGTACTGGGAAAGCATGGAGACCTTCTTCTCCCAAGTGCAGGCAGTTTGTTCATTATCCAACAGTGTCCTATTATAGTCACAGGGATAGATTTTGAGGAGTGATTAGAGTCAGGCATCTGAGTCCCCTGAGTGGAAGTATAGCAGTCTTTGTTAAGCCAGTAAGAAATACTGAAGACTGAGGTAGAGAGGCAACTCAGGATCCTCAGCCTGGAGTGGGCAAGATCCCAGTTTTGTGGTTTCCAGTACTCACCTGGGAAGAGGGAATCTCAAATTGCAGTCTCAGCTCCAAGTACTGCTCAAGTATTTTATTCAATGTCTGTTTTATTTAAAGTACATAAAGAGTTATAGACTCCATCATGAGTCACCTCACTTACTCAAGCCACCTTAACTTATTTTTTGCAAAGCTGAGAAGCTTCCAAAGAAAATTGAACCATATTCTATCTATTTTACCTTTCTTCTCTTCTCCGCAGGATCCCACCAAGCACACACATGATTAGGACACTCCAGAGTGTGGCACAGGAGCAATGATACAGTCAATCATGTAGTGACCCTCATATCCTGCTTGTTACAGTCTTCTTCTAGTGTCATGTTTGGAATATGCAGGCAGGCTCACTGCTGCAAAAGGACAGCAGGGGTCCCTATGCCTGTGATTCTTGGATACTTTGCACTGCTGTGCTCCTTCTGAAGTGACTGTCCCTGTTTCAAGTCTCCTTGCTGACACTGTGTATAGAGGTCTGATTTTTGGAAAGGAGTGGTAAGGGAGCAGCTAAGAAAAAAAATCATTAAAAAAAGCCTCACATCTTCCCCCAGTTTCTTCTCAACACTTGGTGAAATGTATCTGCCTTTCAAACTCCTCCATTTACCATGTTGTCGCATATGGTTGCCTATCTTCATTCAGCTTGTCGCAGTGTATAATTCCTGTATATTCCTGGTCCCCATCCTCCATGAATTCTTTCTTACCCACGCTTCTGTGCCCTTTACAAATTCATGTCACATTTGCAGGGTGATCTGTACTGAAGTCCCTGTCAGAAGTGTGTTCTCACAAGAGAACAGCCTGACAGGCCAACCATTTGCTGGTCCATAGATCGGGAACCAGCTGTGAGGATCACAGAGCTAGCAGGGCTTCAGGTCTGCAAGCATCTTCATCTGAAAGCTTATGACCAGGGAGTGGTTTTAAAGAAAACTCACAAAAGTTTCTTTGAAATTATTCTGCCCTCTCAACACTGAACCAAAACGATCCCCAGAAGTTAAACTGATGTCCGGCTAATACTGAGGAAAAGAAATACAAAGTATCCTTAGTAGCCTACAGCCAGTGTAAGGCCTGCAGGCCTCTAACCTCTCACGTTAAGCAACTAAATTTGAGCCTCTGCAGATACATACCTGCGGTATCACCTGCCTTTGCCATATTAACCACCAGCTTAAACTTTTGCACTGAGGTGTCTAAAAAGCAGCTGTTCCGGCATCTCCAGCAGCCACTAAGCAGCTATTTGTGCAAGCTATTGCATAGTTTAGATTTGCTAGCAGTAATAAATCATACAGGCCTTCTATCACTGCCACAGGAAAAGAAAAAGTTCAGTTTTTCAACATCTACAGTTTTTCAACATCTTTTGTTCCCTAGTTTTGCATTCTGCCTGATTTTAATACTAGGCAATAGACTAATCAGGGAATTTTAGTGGTAGCTGGGGCCAAATCACATAACTTCTACTAGTTAAAATGAACCTTTAACAATCTCAGCTTTTTTTTCTAGTAAAGTTCTTTTACTGATTCCTGAATCCTGAGTTGAAATGTTTGGAATGTAAAAGCGGAAAGAGAATGCTCAATTTCAAAGAAAACCTGCTTTTCTTGGATTAATAGCAGTTATACAAAATTAAAGTTTCCTACTGAAGCAGTGTCAAGATGTCATTAAATATAAAGCCTAAGATACCTGACAACTGCCTTTGAAGTAAAATATTTTCTGTATAGACAAAACAACAATGGCATAAAAAATTGTCTCTGAATTTCCATAACTGTGCATTCCTTTCTGTTTTGAATAAATTATCCCATGTGTCTTGTTACAGCAAATTTGAACCTACATCATAGTTGTCAAAAGAAATCTGACTTGGAAGTCTTTGGTGCATTGTTTCCAGCATGCTAGGTCTTCAGTGGCATTTTTCAACACATTAGTGATTCAAAAAGAATATTTCACTAAAATCTAGCAGAGACTTAAGATGATTTATAGCTGCAAATAAAAATTCAACAGCCTTTTTAAACCTGGCAGATAAACAACAGACCCCTCCTGAAAGAAGTTGCTGGACAGTAGATGGTGAAGTCACCCTTTCCCAGGAACTAGTTTTGTCCACGAGATATTTTCAAAGTCTTGAAGGTGGACTACATAGTTAGCCACAATTGGCAGCCATCACTGAGGATAAGGCAACACTGGAATAGCAAAGCTGTTGTGAAGGAAGTATACTGACAGAGGATATGTGAAGAATATGGAATAATGGCAGGCAATGTTATAACCAACTTTAACTAATACACCATCTTTGGCTATGAACTTCAAGGTGTTTAAGTTCCAAGGGTGGTCAGGCATTGGAACAAGTTGCCGAGGGAAGTGGTGGAGTCATCATCCCTGGAAATGTTAAAAAAATGTATGACTATGGCACTGAGGCACACAGTTTAGTGGCGGAGTTGGCAGTACTGCATTAACACTTGGACTTGAAGACCTAAGAGGTATTTTTCAACCTTAATGATTCCATGGTTCTGTGTACTGTTTTTTAAAATCGCTTTATGTAAACAGAAGTATAACACTTTACACCAACAAAAAGTTTCTGTACACCAGGCTGTCCAAGAGGTATTTTTAATCTAATATCCCTCAAAAAAATTTAATGAGGAAATATTTTTACATGTGCTTACTAGACTTCTAACATTTTTCCTAAAGCAAATACTGTGGATTATTCATTAAAGCATTTTTAATAAATTGGAAAATGCTTTTTGCTTGCCTACCTAAATATTAAGGTTCTCTGGTAATTTTTACTTGGTTCTAATACAGGGACTTTTTCATTTATCTAGGGAGTAGGCAAAACTTCTATTTCTTCTCCAATTAACTGAATAATTAAGCACCTGAATATGGCTAGTCTGTGCCTTTGAGAAAGAAAAGCTATATTGTATTCCTAGAGTTCCTGTCTGTGGTAGATTCTTTCTGAGAGTTACTACTGCTACTGGTCGCATGAGCCCTTCTCCTTGGCTTCAGCATAGGGAGAGTATGAAGGACAGATCTGTGATATTACCCAAGAAGTACTGACTAACTCCCCAAGATTGACAGCAGACAGTATATAACCACGTGCCAGCACATGAAGCCCTGGTACCAAGCTCTCTGACTTGGATTTTTGGGTCACAGTTGAAAGAGTTGGTGACCAACATACCTTCAGTGCTTCCTTTGTAGTGACTCTCATATAGCTACACACACATACATACATGTTCATATAAAACTATATGCATATGGGTATCCATATGTGTATATGTGTGTGTACATAAATATATATATACGTATACTTATTTCTTTCAAAGAAACAGAACCTGAAAAGACAATGTATTTTAGGATTATGACTATTGTCACAAGCATATTCTAAAGGACCTCATGGGTCAGATCTCATCCTCTACTTCATACTAGATTACACCCTTTTTGCATTAGCCTCTGCACTCCCTGGTGCAGCTGTGGTCTGGAGTTTTCTGATCAAGTTGAAGGAGTGCAAACAACGTAGAATAACTGAGAGAAATCTGGAGTGAAATCTTAATATTTTTGTTGAGCTCTAGTGAGTTTTCACTTTACCTCATTTAGTAAAATAAGCAAAGATGTATTAATATTAAGTAGAAGCTGTTCTTAGCACTTTCCTAACAACTATAAAATAAACCAAATCAATTGAAAATTAAAACATACTGCTTGATGTCTCTAATATGCCATAGTTTAACATACAGTATATAAATCAACACATTAATAGAAATGAAAATTGCATTTTTGTATTTCAAAGATCTTTTCTAAACTGTAACATTGCAAATGACACTTTTTTTTTGCCAAGGCTTTTCTTTTCCAGAAATATTCAAATTGAAACTCAGAAGACAGTTTCTAAATTTTGGTATTTCATGAAACAGAAAGTCCAAGTTTGATTTCCTCTATAAAAAGGCACAAAGTAATTGTATATAGTTCAACTTTATAGTGAGTCCACTAGAAGGTAATTTTCAGACCCTCCCTGTGCAGAGGAACACTTCCCAAAAGATAATGGCAGACTTGGCTTTTAAGCTTACTGCTGGACAAAGAAATTTTAAATCAAATGTGCCTTCAGAGCTAAGCACTGATTAATAACTAGCAATGATTAGCAGATGACAACAGGTGATACCCTCAGAGAGGATATCAAGCGTAAAAACGGTCAAAGGCAAAATGTAGAAATGTGGGATCCTTTCCTACAGACTTTGTTCTGACTTTTTTCTGCTGGTTTGGGTACAGCCAGGATTGCTCATGACAAAAGCAGATATTGTAAGACAATGTAACTGTCTCCATATTTTCTGGATCATCAAAGTTACTCGCAAGACTGCAGTAAGTTTTTAATTTGCAACAGCTTTAAGATGCTATAATTCCACAGAATTTGATGCTTTGGAACGATTTGAAAAAGCCAAATTAGGCTTCCTGAATAATCACAAATTTTATTTTTGCTGAAGTTTCAGTATTTAGAAGAAACTGAATTTTGGCTGACTTGCAAAGGCAACATGACTATGGTTGTGCATAAAAGCCTAATAGTTTGATTATGATGTTTATGTTTCCTGTTTGCTGTTCTGTTCTTAAATGCCCATGTCTCACTGTAGTTCTGAATTTCAGGCAAAATTCAATAACTATGCCTTCCTGAGGTCTCGATCAGCCTCAGGTTATTTTGTTATCAAAGACTGCATTCCTTCACTGCCTTTGTTTGGCTGAATTTTATTGTATAATCTCCAGCAATGTCCAATGATTTGAGAACAATGAGACTTTATACGAGAAATCAAGTTCATTTAATTCTTGTCACAAGGGAAATCCAGATGTTCTGTGGAACCTCTTTCCTAACTTACCAGTATGTCCACAGGTTTATACTAGAAACAGCAGTCTTTCCCTACATCTTACACTCTGCACGTTACTGAAAAGTTTACCTGCATTAATTCCATCTTATTTTTCCATTTCATGTTTCTGAACTGATCTGTTTTCATAGCATAGCATTCACTTGGTTTGTGTTTTTATATGGACTACAATTAGGTTGATTTCCCTGGAGGTTTTAGAACATCTTTATCAAAACAATCAGAGAACCCTCATGGCATTCTTTCGTCTGTATCTAGGTTACAGTTCCCATCCCTTGAGTCACCATCAGAACTACCTAACCTTTATTTCTGCCAACTCCCTTCCACTTCTTAGGTCATACATGTAATTGAGTTGATGACCAACTTTGCACTCCTCAGGGACTTGGATTTTTTTCTCTTTTGTTTCATCTCTAGTTGTAGAAGACTGTAATTGGTGTCTGTCTTTTGTTTTCCTACATCCCTTTATCATCCTTGGAGTCACATGTCTTCATTTGTTGTTATTGTTTTACCAATTTCCATACAACTTGTCTATGGTTTATTTGCCGTGACTTTCTCAAGGCTCATTTACTTTGATCTAAGCTTCCTGGAAGAACAGCAATTATATGCTCTGCCCATTGAACTTTTCCTCAAATTTTTCAGAAATAACAGCCACTGACAGATTTGTATTTCTAATAACCCTGGAGTTTGCAGAGAGAACTTAATTACTGAGCCCAGAAATTTTTTCCCAAAAGTTTGAAAATGCTTAGTTTTTGTTTATATCATAACAAATGAAACCCTTTCAGCAACCTATGCATCTTAAACAACTTCTCTACCAGAGATTCATAGTTGTACTAGTTCAAAATACCACATGGGTAAGCAAAATGTAACTAAAATGCATTTTTTTGTTCCTAGAGGACCTTGTTGAATTAATGCCTAATGTAGCCTATAAACAGTAAGAACTAAAGCCTTAAAAAAACAGCTCCCAGAAAGTTCTGCACTGACAGGATATCTCCCTCTTAGATGCAAATATAAATTTATGTCTGCTTTCAAGATTTCTCAATGTTTCTACTCCATGCTGGAAGAGAAACAAAATATTTGAAAAGTTTGGCAAGAATTATATTGTCAAGTTGGCCATTTTTAGAAAGAAAATTGTAATTTTGTAAATTTTGAACATTTGTCATTCTGAATTTGTAAGTCAGAAAACTTGAGAAGTCCATAGGAAGATAAAAAGAGGAGAGATTCTTTTGTGTAACAGATCTTTTTTAATAGAGCTAGCACCATTCCGGCAAAAAATATAGCAAAATTTAATATTGGTATGTGAATTAAATACATGTGTCAATCTTCCTCCAAAGATTGATATTGATTATTATGAAGCAATGTTGCCTTTATTAGGAAGACAAAATGTCAAAGGCTTAATAAGTTCTGATGGAAAGTATTTGGACTAATAGTTTTAAAGCTCTGACCCTTAGACCCTGACCATTACGGACTAATTTTCAGTTAGTTCTAAATATTGATTAAGGAATTCTGGTTCATGTGTGACATTTTAAAACTCCTGCCCATATTTTTCGACGCAAATTGATATCTAATCAAGTTTTAGTTAAGAAAAAAAAATTAACTTGCTAAATTCTGAATGCTATGCCTAGAACTGATGGTAATAACTGGATTACAAATATTGGCAACTGTTGGTTTGGGTTTTTTTAAATGTAGATCTTCATAGACTCAGGTATTGCAACTGCCAGATATTGAAGGAGAATGGCTCACTATAACTTTCTTGTTTGAAGGGTTTCTGTTTACAATATAATAAGAACCAGTGCTTCAAATTCCTTGTTTTTATAAATGTCTGACATCACCTATAAGAGCTGAATTGACCTAACTCAATGTCATCTACCTTTTTTATATTCCTAAAAAGACAGTAAGTAGCCTCCTGCACAAGTATGCAAGTACGTAATATAAATGGTTATATTAATGATTCTTATTCAGCAGAAATAGTGGTACAACATATTTTGCATGAATCAGCACTACAGATTATGCTTTTGTCAATTAGAAATTAAGTTACTGGGAAAAATATCAGAGCAGTCTCTAGCAGTCTAGAATTTTTTCTTTGCCGTGTGTTTGAAGATTGAAAGAAAAGTACGTTTGGTCTCTAATTCAAGCCTACAGATACAAGTGCAGAGCACAGAAAACTGGGAAATGCAATCTATTTTCATATTAGCCAGTACTAGTGACATCACATAGCAATTATAAGCTACTTTACTTTAAAATCATCAGGAATATAATACCCTATAAAACTATTTTGCAATGTTTATTGTAGCTTGAGATATAATCATTGATTTATTCACAAATGTAGGATTAAATGCAGTGAATTCAGACTTAAATGTACATGAAGAATGTACATTTACAATATATGAAGAACTGGAAACTATATTCTGCCTTGAGGCAACATAACAATATAAATGGATAATTATGACTGCTTTTTCTTATTTATGGTTCTAAAAAAATGTTATTTTAAAAATCATTTTGCTGCAGACCACAACATACATTTTATTCTTCTCTTTATTCTTGAAACAGATTATTTTCAAATATGGAAGCTTGTTTCCTTAAATATTTCCCATAAAACAATGCTTCATTTGTCTTTAGCCCATTTGTTAATGTACAGTAGGTCTCTTGAGTTTTGCAAGTAATTTCTTAGCTTGGTCTTTTTGGTTTTTGCTGTAACTGTCATTTGTTCTACTGAAATAAAATTAAATTAATTTTTTTTTTCAAAATTGACTTGTGCCACTTGATTTACCTAAATGTCTTGGAATAAGCCAGATTTAGAGTAAATGATGGCTTTTTAACTGGAGTAGGTAGTGTTATTGCCAAAATAGATGTGGGATCCACTTATGAGTTTAGGAATAAGGCACTCCTTTGCAACATTTTCTGAAGGTTATTTTCAGGTTTCCCTGAAAGATAAAATTTAAATTAAAAACATGAGCATGAAAGGAATTACAGTTTTTTAAGATTTAGCTACAGTTACATAGACAACACTGAATACTCATTGCATTGGCTGTTTGAAGAACCCATCATTAAGGCAGCCAAGGACAAAAAAGCAGATTTCATGCCAGACAGTAAGTTACTTAAAGGTAGTACTTTACAAGCTTGTAGCTTTGTTGGTATATTTTTCAAGAGCATTCTGTTGCTAAGAACTATAGAGAGTAATTTTGGAGAAATATGCTCCTTTTGTGATATAATACAAAGCAAAAACTTTGTCTTCCTTCTAGCTGCTGAGCCCACCAATGCTTGCTTAGTTAATAATGGTTGCAGTTGTCTAACAGGGGATTTGTGAGCAGTCATTTGCATATATAGATGCTAAATATATAGATCATTTAATATATATGAATGGGCTTCCCAGAAGCAAAAGGGCACAGTGTCTATCTGAGTATGACTGTATGACAGTAAGCATGCAGCATGCAGAACATGAACAAGGTATTATTGAACTAAGAACTTGAACTTACCTGGGGCATCAAAGATGAGCTACAGACTTGTTTCAGTTCCAAGGCTTTGCACAACTGTGCCTATTGTTTACATATCTTCTCTCATATTCCCTAGGGTGCCAACACCTTTCCTACCTGAAGCAGAAGTCCATTCTTTATCTGCTCCTTTTTCACCCTTCACACACACTCCTAAGGTTGCATCTTTCTCAGAGTTGCCCAGTTGACTTCAGGGAGGGCAAACAAAAAACCCCCAAACAACACAAAACCAAACCAAACCAAACCCAACAACCAAAGGCAAAAAAAATTCTCCCAAAAATCTCCTGTCAGCCCCTTCCTCCCACTCACTTTAAAGCTCCCAGAGGCCTACCTGCTCCATGCAGCATTCCAGCTTTCAGTGTCCACACCCGAAAGCCCCGCTCTGCTCTGCTCTGCACCGCAGGTGTTGTGCTGACTTGCAGGCTGCACACCTCATATTGGAGATATGTTTATCTCTTTGACAGAGAACCCCGTGCTCACTCTTCTTATGATGTCAAACCAGCAGATTACTGATACTAGAAAGATCAGATGGAGAGTAAGTTCTCTGATATTCTATTATGTTTTCCAGGGTAGGAAAAGAATGCCACATTTTCTCAATGCTCCTTGGCTGAAGAAAAAGCATGTAGCAGTTTCAGGGAGTGCCTATTAGAGCACATTATTACCTCCCCAACTTGCCTTGGCATGCATTAAAGTACATAGTGGAAGTTGTATATTCTTTTGCAAGGTGAAGATTTTATTTTGGCACACAGGCCTTAATCTGGACATGTTACTTTATAGGCTCTTGGGGTGTAGGTACTGGAGAGGACACATGGAAACAGGTTGCCTAACTCGAGACTGGGTATTCACGGTAATCCAACCTTATTATACTGTTTTCTGATGTGTTCTGTAAAGACCACAGATGCTTTATGAAAATTCTTTCAAAGGATTTCTTTGGAGGCCTACATTACTTTGAACTGCATAGAAATATCAGAAAAGAGGACACACAGACTCATTTTTCTGCTCCTCAGCTTCTGATAAAAACTTACTCAAAATGAGCAATTTTTAGCCCTCAGTCCTTTTAACCTGTCCAGGTAAAGAATCTGTACAACTTGAGGAATCCTACTGTGAAGGTACATGAGTTCTCAAATAGCTGTTCTCTTATTGAAAACAGATTGAGTCTGGCCCAGAGCGATGCTCTTTTTACCCATACAAGTTAAAAGTACTTAAAAGCATTTATGAGTGCCCAAACTGTATTGAGAGAACCCATGGAAATCTCAAGAGGATTTTGTCAGCACAGCTCTCTCATGGTCTGCTTAGGGACCTTACAAAGCCTCCTTTGACTCTGTGCCACATCTTGGCATTTACCTCTTGATCAAGTTCTTCGTGGCTGTTTGCTCTACTTAAATACAAGGAGAATGAGAAAGGCAAGATGGTATAGGAAGGAGTGGGAGAGACTGCTGTAGAAAGAACTGCCATAAAGCAAGAGTTTTAAGGTCTGGATATTTTATTTTGTCTGGTACCAAACAGGCCTTGACAGTTTGTTCATAACTACTGAAATACCACTGACTTAAGTTCCCAACATTTAATGCTCTCTCTTCACATAAATTCCTTTGTCATCTATAGGAGAATATCATAATTTTGTCCTCTGAAAAGAGTTAATTTAAAATGCCAGATTAAAACCTACCCATTCAGCTTTTATATAGTTTTCAACAAAGTATTCCTACAGAACAAATGTATGTAACACTTTCCTATCATACATCTAACTAACTTGCTAAAATACTCTGTCTAGGTATACTGCCCTAGCACATGATACACTTAAAAATTTGGTTAATTTAATTACATATCAGGAACACTAAAGAACAGCCTTGCCACAGACACAGACGCTTTATGTGCCTATTTGACAAGAGGAGAGGAACACTTTTTACACTTTTTTTAGTCCTGGAAAATGTATGGTTTATACACCAGGTGCGTTCTATTGGCACAAGTCCAGCTGTCAGATATGCTGTAAATGCTGCAGAACCTTCAGGACAGTATCTTAAAGATATCTCTGCTAGCAATTATGAGCATGTGAAGGCATGCTTATGTGTGCAGGTTTGTCTGTATATGTTGTATACGTGAACTCACACTCATTCTTTTTAAAAACATCAGGCTGTTTAAACTTTTTTTTTTTTGCTTGCAACATGAAGACACCTGTGTTCTGTTTACTTTCCTTTTCCAAGATTTCCGTATTTCCAAAGAAGAACTGTTAAAGAGACTGTGGCTCCATGATCTTTAGCAGTGGATCTAAGTACTTCTGCCATCTGTGGCAGTGCAAATTTGACCCAGATTTCAAGTGAACCTCCGATCATACCCTTTCTAAATTAGCATGACAATTTGTGTGCAAAACAGCATTCATCAATGTCCCATATTCTAGAAAATATTTTGTCCACTTTAGTTCATTTATTTTGTTTGCTACTTAGGTTTAACCATAGGACTGTAAATCCTGTTGCCTTGTGGGGATGATTCCCATGGTAGATGACTTTCTGGCTTCAAAAGGTTCCTGGGAGCTGCCACTGTGACTGGCAAATAAGAATTTACAATGTGAAGAAGGCAGGTGACTGGAAATTACAAGATGCACAGACATGCTCGCTCCTTGAGAGGGTGAGTTGAACAAGTGAAGATGACCATATTTGCAGATTAATATTATGCTGGGTAGTGAGAAACAAATCCACCCCATTTCCAGTCAGAGAAGTTTCCCCTTCAAGCCAAGGGACCTCCAAACAAGCACAGTCCAATGTTTTTATTACACATGAGATTTGTGGATGCAGTGGAGTCATGGACTTATGCAGTTACAACACAAATGGAGTGCTATTTTCCTTGCCCACGTTTAGTTCTTTAATCTCTAGCGCAATGGTTGAGATTAAGAGCATGATTCATGCTTACCTGTTTTCTGGAAGTTGCCAGGGAGATAGACAAAGGTCATTGACCTTTTCAATAAAATCTTTTTTGGAGTAGCAAACATCAGATTCATTATCTGTGCCATCATCTGCATTCTGAAACTTGCTACCATCTAGTTCAAGTATAAGTTTGGAAGATGCATCACATTCCAGAGAATAGAGGTATGGGAACACAGGCCTACTAGCATGATGAGGTTGGCCATGTGTTTCAGCCTTTCAGGGTGAGTGCTCCATCAGCTGGAGCAGTTTCCAACAATTCAAGAATTGTGTATTCCCATAAAATTACTCATCACACACCCACTTTCTGACTTTGGCTCACATAGATGCAGTGGTTGGATCACTGCCTTTGTGAACAAAAGTTATATCGTCCCAAGCCTGTACATCTAAGGTCAGTCATCTTATAGCAATAACTTTAAGGAGACTAGAGCATCTTGAAAATCATGAGACAAATGCTCACTCACAGAGCAATGAAGAAGTGCCATGCCCACTCAGAAATCAATTCTGATGGACTCCGAGTAGTAGATTCAGAATTTTAAAACAACTTTACACCATGATCGTTGTTCTGTATTGCAATTACTTCACCATAGTCTAAAAAGCTGACCTCACATACTTAGCAGTATCAAAGTGCGTAAAAATATTAGAAACTGCTAAAATCTTTGCACTGTCCTTATAGCCACTATAGGAAATGTTTTGCAGCTAGTACACCCCTGAAGGACTTTGAGTGAGACATTTTATACTGGAGTTCAGAAACCAGTGTCTAAAAATGTGATTTCTTGTCTCAGAGACTGATCCTCTATCTCTGAAATGTAGAATTCATGTCAAGTCTTCAATATGTATAATGTATGAGTGTGGGGAACTTCAAGATAAAAAAGGCCACTTCGTTGTAGCTACACTTGATGATAATGGCATGTCATGGTTTGCTTCAGGTGTATATATCCTATGCTTGGTGTCTTCCAAATGAGGAAGGTATTGACTGTGCCCTAAAGCAACCACAGTCCTATCTCTTGTTAAATTAAAATCACTACTATGAATGCTAGGCTCACTCTGTTTTAGTTGAGAACTCGTATCAGTGCAGCACGAATCGAAGCCTTAGCAAGGGAAGATATGAAGACATGTAGAGCACTACCAGATTTCCTTCTTAGACAGGTCACAGACAGGTACATAATGACATAAGGAGTCAGAGGAAGAATCCCGAGTTGTGTTTAAGGATAGTTTCTCCATTGAATCTATTTTGCCCTCTGCACAACTTAAAAACATTTAAGTAGTTAGAAAGGTGGCTTTAAGCATCTTAAGTCCATCCCTCTAATCCTGAGCCAGCTGGGGACTGTTTCGTCATCTGCATAATTCAAAAAAGCCTAAGGCTGTGCTTTCTGCCCTGTGCTGACATGCCTTCTTCAGAGAAGGTGAAGAGAGCAGGTGGTAGGGAGTAGGCACAGCTATGCTTGAATTCTCCTCTGTCGGGAAGAGCAAAGCTGCAGGGCAGCTCTCTGCCTGCTTTTCTGCTGTTCAGGCAAATGTTACACTAAGTGTTGAGTCTGCTCCGCATGAAGCAACCAGTTAACTTCAGAGATCTATTTATTTATTTTAGCATAAAACGTTCTTGAGGGCTTCTGATCTAGATGGGTCATGAGTCAACAAATGCTTTATTTATTCTAGAATCATACTGTGTTGCTGCCCTGGGCTCATTTCTGATTTTAGGCACTATAAGAGGAGTTTTGATAACTGGGCAGCTTTCAAAATTGGCAACTCAGACAAAAAAAGAAAACTAATGAAGGCACAGCACACTCATTCAGCATAATTGCCTGACATCCGTAGCAGTTAATTGTTGGAGATGAGAAACAAATAAATCTCCATTTTATGACTACACAGAGATCAGCAGAATTATAAAGCAGGGTCTGTTTCACATAAAGTGCCATAATGGCACAAATTGATTTTCATTTGCACTGTAAATAATCTTGCACTTCTGTCCATAGCTCTTGCAACACAAGGAGTTGGGCTTAGCCCAGGATACTTTCAACTTTTCTTTCTCCAACTACATAGGTTTAAAGTGCAAAGGATTAATAGCCCTTCAAAAGGACTTTGTTTTAGTCTCTGACCAGAGACTCAACTCTGACAAACCATAGTAACAAAGTTTATTTACAAAATAAATTTTGTTGAAAAAGTTCAGTGATCTTAGTAAGTCAAGCAGAAAAGGCTTACAATTTGTTAACAGGCCCTTGTAGGAAGAGTTGAGACAGTTGCTCTTTCCTCTGCTATTTTAAAAGAATCAGACACAGAACAAAACTCTATGCTTTCTACTTAGGCTAAACTTCACTTCCATTAGCATTGTGAAGTCAGCCATGCTACAAGGGCTGAAAGGGAGGAGTCTTAGTCATTGAAATCAATGGGAGTCTGTTCATGTACATGAGTAGACGAGTTTGAAGGAGAATCAGGCACCATGTCTCACCTATTATTCTCTCTCTCTAAACATAAGACCTTCTACTGCTCAGAAGCTATGTGATGGGCTCACACAAGCTGGTCAACATTCCATCTGATGCCAGCTGGGCCTGCCATTCCCCCGTGTATATCCTCCTGGAAGCAGGGGGCAGCTTTTGCTATCATATTCAGGATCTCTTCTCATGGTTTTGCTTTTCCTTCCTGAAACAAGAGTATCCTAAGGGATGTTGGACTGTACTGGAAACCACTGGAACTGCTGAGAACAAAGGCAGTCTGTTAGATTCCCCAGTCCAGATGTCAGGGCGAGTTCATTATAAACTCCCTACACCCCTCATAGAAATTCCTGTCAGGAAGAGCGGTTGGAAAGGGGCCCAAGCAATTCCTCCAAAGACTATTCATAGATTGGTGGTCTCAAGAATTCACTACTTATAAATTAAGCATGTGAAACCATGCAGTTACTAAAAATAACCCATCTGGGTGTCTCTCTGTTTTTCATTTTGGAGGACATGGCAGGTATGTGTCAAATGACAATTTTTTGGTTAAGCAGTCTTTTCTTCAGGAGAAAATAATATGAGTTCCTCACATAATAACTTGACTTCAGAAGCTGGGATACTAAAAAGCAGCATTATTCCAGTTAGGTTTCTCACAGGGCTGTAAAAATTGATTACCATAGTCATGGCTAGTGCTTCAGTACGGTCTCCCTTTGCCAGCCAACCAACTTGTACTGATTTTGCCAATCAGAAGAATAGTAATAGGAAATGATTGACCGCCCTTTGTTACCTAAAGTCTTGCATGTATGAGAGTAGCAGACATAATGAAATCACCACTAAATAGCTCAATTTTTTACAGTAGCTACTCTTCAACCCAATGAGAAGCCTACAATAGAAGATTCAAAAAGCCATCTGGAGAAGTATCATGTGCCTGACATGAGGCACAATCTCATGTATACAGTATGTATATCTGTTCTTACAGAAAACTTAATTTAGACCACATTACTTTAAAAAAATTGGGTATGCCCTTTTTTTTTTTTTTTAATTTGTCAATGTTCTTATAACATGGATTTTAAAACAAGGCAACCAACTATTCTTAAGTCTGAAACTTTCATGTCTGACAAAGTATAAATAGACCCTAAATATTAAATCTTTGATCCTGCATTTATCCCAAATTTCCTGTATCCCAGATATCCTGTATGTATCATAAACGCCTTTTATGCACTGGAACAGGACCTTTCCTTGTGCCTTTTCTTAACAGTCAAGGTGCTAAAGAATTCAGAGAATGAATTATCTAGTGCTACTTTAGGCATGTTGAGAATAGGAGGAATTTTCCTTCCATGACTTCAGTTCACTAAGATCTATCACATTGTTTCTCTTGAAAAAACTCAATGAACAAACAGAGGCTTTAGCAACCTCTAGTGTTTCAAGTACAGTGCTGTGATCTCAGCTTGCTCCGGAACAATGTTGTGGCTGTGGTGAATCCCTGTAGGCAATAATATGAGCCACCAAAAAAACCCCAAAAAAGCGAAAATGGAATAGGAAAACTGTGGGGAAGACGCCCATGCATTGCAGAGAAAGTTGTGTAATTTATACTGAAATAAGCAAAATGTGGAAGCAACTAGAGGTGGTATGTCTTCAGATGTGAAGAGCTGCAAAATCAAGCAATTCTTATTAACATGTGGTGAGAGATGAGGATATTTTGAGGATAAATGTGTTAAAAATAGGTCTTAAAAGTTCTTCTCATTGCAGCATGGCTGAGAGAAAAAAACTAGGGTGATGTGTGAGCTCTTTACTGAGAGGGAGTTAGTGGCCAAGGAAGAGAGAAGAAAATACCAGGAAGAAGAGAAGAAAATACCAAACAACAATATAGAAATGAATGTATGTGCTTGCCACTTTCATTCAGGGGAGTACTGAAGAGAAGAAGCTGTCAATATTGAAAATGTCCTTATGAATGATGGGTCAGCAATCAGGCCACTGGCAGAGTGCCACAAAGCAAATAATTGAGAAAGAACTCTCCCAATGGTAGACTCTACCTTTTTGCATCAATATGCAGTATACTACATGATTTTAATGTGCATACACTATCAGTAGTGAGAGAGCTCACTATGAAGTGATTTGGGGAATGCTCTACTCTTAATATACTTTGATACTCTCATCTGGTTCCCCTAAGATCACCTTCTATTCCATGAGCACATGTATCATTCTTGCCAACCTCTTGCATTTCCATAGGTGCAATAAAGGGTGAAAATGTTTTTCATGCAGAGCACAAGTCAGCTTTCAGAGTTTTTCATTCTCACTTTTGTTTCTGCCAGGACTTTTCATTTTTTCCCCTTTCCTTTCCTGTCATGCTTTATTTTTTTCCACACAGCCTATGCATTAATCAATGTACACAGAAGGTCTGACTGGGTACAAGTGGATCACTCAAGCTGAGCACAGCCAGTTTTACCTGAACAGTTTTTCTACAAGTGTCTTGACATCTCTGTAAATTAGAAGCAGCTTTCACCCTGTAATAGGTTGAACAGTTATGGCTGACAATAATCACTATGCAGGATGCACACACACAATCAATCAAACCTTCAGCTTGCTGACAAAAATGCTAGGTATGGTAATTTACTGTTTAAATATTGTGAAATGAGGTGGTGGTTTCAGCAACTCCTAGTCAGCAGGTCTTATATCACACACATGAACAAAATGTCACAATTGCTTCTAATTGGCAACCTTGTTGAAAATCTCAGGAATGGCTCCAGGTAACATGGGCAGAGGAACTTGACTGTAATCACAACAATGTGATATCTTGGTAGGGACGTGGAAAGCTGTAAGTTTAGTCATCCATGTTAGTCTTCACTTGTGCTTAAAAATCTTCAACCTCCAAAACAAATAGTGGTGTAGTGAGAGGAAAATGCAAAAAGAGAAGAGAAAAAGGGTTGAGCGAGTTATTGTGAGTATAAATCTTATGTGCAAAATTCATTTATATAGTTAAGCATTGCTTGTTTTTAGCAGAACACAGTATGCAGTGTGAATGATATTTTAAAGCTGGAGTGCCAAGCTGGAACAGCATGTGTGTGTGTATATATATATATATATATATATATAATATATATATGTATTTGCTAAGACTTTAGGGGCAATGAATACTGAATGCTTCTAGAAATCAAGCTGTTTCCTTGACCACATCTTAAAATATCACTCAGCAATGACAGCATACAAGTTTTGGCAGTTAACCACATCACTAGATTCAGGTTGGAATCCAAGATCTGCTTCAAAGGCTGTTAAGCCTTTGAATTTTGGATCAGGCCTCAGTTAGTCCCAGGGAATCTTACCTGATATAGCACCTTATTCTGCCACACTCAGCATTTAAATTAAACTAGCTTAAACTTGCTTGGGCTGGGTAAGAATCTCTAAGCCTTGCATCCACTGACTGATACAGATCTTGCATCCACTTATATGTTGCCTCTCAATTTGGCCATTGAGTCAAAAGTGATGCTATCTGCTTTATTCTCCTGCCTTCTGGGATACAGAAGGTACTCTAACAGAAAAGCAACATAAGGGAGCAGGTAAGTTAACCTAATGCGGAACTCTGAGAGCCAAACCAGACAAACCTGTCTTTCTGGAAAGTGCAGTCTTTTTTTTTTTTTTTTTTTCTCCCCAAGCCTAGCAGCTTCTAACATCTCCTCAAATTGAAAGTGGAGAAGACAGGTAATAATTTTTGATTATCTTAGGAAATGTCTGGTGATGCTATCAATCAGCTTTCATGGCTGGTATACAGCAAGACTGAAATAATAACATAAATTCTACACATTTTGTATAATATGTTGAAATATTTTTCATTTCCTGCCAGTGTGAAGAAGGGAGGGGAGGTGGGAGGAAGGAGAGGAAGGAATGCTGACTCAGGGCTGTTTTCTTGAGCAGTGGAACATGACGCTCTGATGATTAACTTTTGTATGTTCCTGGGGCATAGAAGGTTCTTTGTTTATTGTTTAATTTGCATACAGATTATCCTAGAAGCAAAGGATTAATAAATGACAACAGAAAACCATATCTAAGAAAATCTAAAGGAGTTATAATTTCTTTTCAAAATTCATGGCCACATGATGAGTTATTAATTCATCCAGATTATCTGTGATTTTATTGCACTGTTATGCACTCTGAAGTGAGGAGATAAATAGTGGCATAGAGAGCATTAAATCATCATAATTCTACATCTGAACAGGTTGTGAAACAAGTGTGATATTTCAATCTGTCTTCACCCTAAAAAATTTTCTCACAGAGAATTACATAAAGTCATCTGGTGTCACCTTGTTCTGAAATCGGTATTCCATAAAATGGAAGAAAATGTGAAATTGATAGCTTTGCAGAATCTCAACCACTTTTAAGCAAAAATATCACTGTTTTTGTTTATTTCAACATTTAGGCTTACTTCTAAAATTAGAGAAATTTGATTTAAAACAAATGGCTGTCATCTATGATAGATTATACCTTCTTTTCACTGTTCTTGTAAATCAAATGGTGCTGGCACGAAGTTCAAAGATAAAGCTCATATGGCAAATTACAATTACAAGACTGGAGTCCATTTCTTAAAACTTAGAAAAAACCCCCCACCTCAAAACACATGATAATTTAAAAGTACCTGGCAACAGTTTTTCTTAATTTGAAGCCAAGTGTTTGGAGATAGGATAATAATTTGGCATGGTAACAGAGTCACATAGAATATCTCTTTCTTCTTATATATACAGTACGGTACTGATTTTCACATAATGTTTTTATTTATTGGGGAGGTCTACTTCAAAATCAGTGGCAGGACAGGACTTGCCATCTCTGTGGCAGTAGGAAAGAACATCAGTTTGTTTATATTTAGACTCAGATTCTGGTTCTGACTAGTAGACAAGAGGTTGCCAAAGCAAGTAAATGAAATACTAATTCAAATGAGCAGTGCTGCACGTTAAGAATGCATAGCTCATTGATTCAAATGGTCTTTATTTTCCTCCACTTCCACAGCATGAATAGCTTTGCTAATGGTTATTATCAAATTAATATGGCCAAAATTAATATTATAACTGAAATGAAATTATCACTGTGAAATGAAATATTCTTGGTGTGCATTTAGAAAAGGAGATCCATAGCTATCATTCAAAATGCATGCTTGCACCTAAATGAATTACAGCAACATTGTGATAATCCTTATACTGAACAGTAATGAATCCCAAAGCAGTCTTGTTGAAATGAGTGAGGTGAGTTGGAGTAGGTGAAATAGGATTCAGCTCATAAGTGTCATTAAGTGCAACTAAGGACAACAGAACACAGAACTCCCATTAGATGTCTTAAGGTTGACATTTTTTTTGTTTCTCACAAGCTTATGCCAGCATTCCACCATTTGCCTTTGTAGTATCTACATTTGCTGTTTTGAACTCCCTGTCTATTTTTCAGCATTATTTCTTCTACGGGAACAACTAAGCAAAACAGTATGTGCACCACTGCTATTTGGTTTTAGTGCTGCTGAGGCTATTTGAAACATGAATAAGTCTGTGTGCATGTGTGAGTGCAAGTGATGGAGAAAGAAGGATACCATGAGCGCAAGTGATAGAGAAAGAAGGATACCATGAAGATTGGGAAAATTTCCATGTTATTGTCAGTGAGACCTTAAAAAATGCCAAAGATTTTCAACTTTACAACTAATGTCAGAATTTAATGGCTATTGTGCACAAAGGCCCCTGGTTGGAGGTTGGACTCTTCACCCAGGCAACTAGCAACAGGACAAGAGGCAATGGTCTCAAGATGCACCTGGAAAAGTTCAGATTAGACATAACAAAGAACTTTTCAGTGAAAGGGTTTTCAAGCATTGGATCAGGCTGCCCAGAGAGATGGTGGAGTCACCATCCCTGGAAGTGTTCAAGACATGACTGGATATAGTACTTAATGCTATGGTTTAACTGACATGGACATTTAGTGTTTAGTCAAAGGTTAGACTTGATGATCTTGAAAGTATTTTCCAACCTTAATGACTCTATGATTCATTAATATAAATGTTACAAAGGTATTTATTTAACTATTACAGAAACGGTTCAGGCTGAAAAACTATAGCGAATTTTCTCAGTCCTGCACAATTCAGGAGCATGTGCAGGGCCCTGAACAGCAGGGAAACAGAAAATTACTGATAATTCTGATCCCTCAGGTGACACAGATAACCTTGGCCTTCAAGATGTGTGATACAAAGCAAAAGAAAAGACTTTTAAATTATGGTGCAAATTAAGTGACATGCCCTGTCTTCCCTAACTGTAAAAAGATACATTTCTTAACATAGTTGCTACTGCCAAGTTTGTCATTATAGATGAATATCCTCCTTATTCTTTTTACTACCAAAATAATACTGACAACTGCTGATCTAATAGTTAAATACTCATCTGAGGGAAGTGAAGATGGTAAAGGTCCTTTATCTTCTTAGCATAATGTTGCAAAGCACATCCTCTTTGGCTCGTGATAAGGGAAAGACAGTAGTTACCATGACCATAGTTACGTCCAATCCTACAGTACCTGCTTGTTGAAGAATCAAAAGGAGAAACTGCTGCCCAATATAATAGTCTTGTACAGATTGCAGTGTGCTACATGAAATTTCTGTAAAAGAAAATAAAACGTGAGATGATGGGGGGCTAAATCAACCCCCATGCAATGTTGTATGTCTAAAATTCAAGGAATAACAACTTGAGATGGGTTTGAAAACTGACATATTGAAAACTCTCCAGATATTAATTTTTAACATTTACTTTAGGCATTTAGGATTTTACTTGTTTCTTTTCTTCTTCATTATCCATAAAGGATATAAAACTTACAAAAACAGAGGTCATGAGTATCACATAACAGACAGATCTGGAATATAGAAATTCTAAAATATCATTAACATGCTAGGATCATAAATTTTGAATGTGAAGGCTGATTGATTTCTCTGTTAATGAATATAATGGTTCTAGCTAGGATAGAGTTAATTTTCCTCGTAAGAGCCCATATGGTGCTGTTTTGGCTTTGTGTCTAAACCAATGTTGGTAACACACTAGTGTTTTGTCTATTGCTGAGCAGGTCTTGCACACTGACAAAGTTTTGTTTTTGTGCTCTGCACGCACAAGTGAAGAGGGCAAGAGATAGGCAAGAGTCTGAGAGGGGATACAGCCAACACACCTGACACAAAATCTCCAAAGGGATATCCATACCATTCATAATGGTGAGTGGGCAGATGCTTAGCTGCTGGCTGAAATCAACCCACCACAATGAGCTAACAGGATTTCATACTGAACTTTGTTTTGGATAGCAATGTCTACCTTATCAAAGACCTGTTCGTAAGAGATAACACTGCACTGAAGCACCTGAATCAAATCACTCTGGGTTATATATGACATACAAAACCATATTTACAGTTTACAGGCAGAAATTTTGAGAAACTGGGTACAAAGTCCTAGATTTACTAGGAAGAACAGCTTATGGTTTTGAGTAGAATCAGAACATGAGTACCACTACTACTCAGAGACAGGCTTACAAGCAAGGAGAAAAAGGTTGCTAGAAATGGGCTACAGAACTACTAAAATTAATGAAAATATCAGACAGGATGTTTAAAGGACAAATAGAATTGGAACACAGAGTGTGATAAAATAAGAGGGCTCTAACTTGTAGGCTAGGAAAAAAGATAAATTCAGTTAGTCTAAATAAGCTTTACCTTGGAAGTAAAATAAACACAAATGCTAATGATGTACTCATCAGCTATACAAGAGAGGAACAAGTTAAGAAAGATAGGCTGAGAAGGATGGTGAAAGGTAAATAAGGAGATGTCCTACATACTAAATTAATACTTTAGTTCTCCGTAGAAATTAACATCATGAGGGTAATAACACGGTACCTAATCAGGAATGAAAGTAGGAATGGTAATTTGATTACCATATTCAAAGTAACAGCAGAGTTTGGGCTGTGGACTGTGGTGAAAGCAAGGAAGAAGGAGAGGAAGGGAAAAGAGGACCAGCTAAAACACTAAAAGAATTACACATGAAAATGCAAGTTCAGTAGCAGACATTTTTAATGACTTTATCAGTTTGGAAATACGTGGTGCAAAAATGAGAGAACCTGCCCTCTGACTGGAGATAGCATATCTATTAACAGAAAGTTTTTTTGGGAAGGAATCAGTGCTGCATTCCCATCAGTTTGATCACTCCTACAGGAGCCCTTAGCACAGATTTTCAAAGTCAAGAACAAGCTGTGAAGGCCAAAAGAAAGAGAGCTAAACTGTAATGTGGTTTTCTTTATCAGAGGTGCATATTAGGTTAGAGAGACACAATTTAGATTCAAAAAGATAACTTTCTGTTAAGATAAGAGTAAATGTCATGTTTCTAAGAGTACAATTATGGCAATTCATTCAGTACTTTACCACACAGGAAGGTACTGTTTAAGGAGCCCAGGAAGGGTGTTAATATATGAACTGAAGGATAGATAAAGCAAAAACCAAGCAGAAGAGTAAAATATGCATATATTGCCAAGGAAGTCCCCAAAATGAAATTATCATCAGTGGCATTGCTTACTCATCAGTCTTAGGCAACTGATCCTGCACAGTGTTGTCATTAGTGAGAGAAAAAGGTGTGTGAGATTCTAGCTGACTGTTAAATGAAGATACTTCTTAGGACTAACTACACAGAAAGCCTGACCTCTGACACCTCTAAGATAGAGCAGCAGCAATGGAGTTGCATAGTACAAGTAACTTGACAAAAGCATTTCCTAAAAAGTAAACCCTTATCAGCTAGAGGTGAAAGAGAAGCAATATGAAACAGCATAAAATAGCCAAGCAAAGGACAACAGGAAGCTTGCCAGTGTGACATGGCAGTAGAAAGAGGAAAAAACAAGTCCAATCTCTACAATTTTCACTGAATATAAGGAAGTGCTGTTGCTTTCTACATTATACAAGGCATCAGTATGAACTAGGGTACAATATTTTACATAGTTGTAGTCGTTTGTATTCACAGAAAAGTATCTTAAACTGGAAAGGAAACAAAAAAGGGCTATTGGAATAATATGGATAATGAAGAATCCATCTTATGGGAAGAATAGAAACCTAGCAATGAGCTATTTAAAATAAGCAAGAATACATATAGATAGGAGAGCAAAAGCTAGAACACTTATATAGCTTTCTAATCACAAGTGCTTTTTCGAACAGCAGGGATGAAAAAAGAACTGCACTTGATCCAGTATGGACTGTAGAAACCTGAAGAGCTCTGTGTGAGAGTGAAGGATTAATTTAGACACAGTCAGTAAAGTTAGTATCTTCCTAGGAAGTTCTTGATACAATGGTATAATTAAGTTATTAAAATATTTAGTGCTTCAGGGCACTTGGGCACCATGCCAAGATAACAGTCAAACTAGGTCTGGACCCATAGTGGATCACATTCAGTCAGTGTCAATACTTGTCTAGTGTACTTTCCCAATTCCAGAAGTGTGGCTAAGACAGGCAGAGAGAGCTTAGGTGCATCCATAGGTGAGAGGAACACACCATCTTTGGGTCATGCAAAAAATACAAAAGGAATTAACTTGGGCTGCAATGTCAACGCACATTTGTGTTCAACAACTATATAGACACAGAACAGAAGTGCCTTAACCTGAAGTGCTTTAATTCCTTACCAGATCCGAAAATACGGTAAGCATATCAACTTCAGACCCTTTTCTATTTATCTTTGCTTTCATGAGCATCTTTGCATGCTGATTATGACAATCCTTCCTTGAGCCTCCAGTAACATTTGAAATGTGAACATCTGAAAGATATGCACATTTCTTCTACTCTGTATCAGCTGTATTCTGACTGTCCAATTTTTGACCAGACAGTGCAAGAGGTTATAGATTTCCCACAGTTCCATCCTTCAGTGGAGGGAGAAATAGATATGTTTTATCCTATTCTTCATTCTGCCTTTGAGTTTGATATATGTTGCAGGGAGTCTTTCTGTGGCTGCTGCAGTGAAAAGTCACTGAAGGTTTTTTATCACAGTCTCTTGCTAAGTATTATAACTTGGCTGTCTTTTGATTTACCTTTTTGCTATCCAATCTCCATGTTCTGTGCAAATGCTTATCCAAATTGCTTATTTTAAATTTTTAAAACTTGTGAGTCAAGATCTTCAGACATATATTGGAATTAAGGCAAGCAGAAAAGCAAAAGAAGAGTTTGGAGCTGTTTGCCATTAGTTTCAGAGCCTCTGGAATTCTTCCAGGACACAACACCAAGAAACCTACAGCTCTATTTCTGCCTTTCTCCTCTTTTTAATATAAAGAGAGTCTTGTTTAATCACTAGTCTAGAGGAATGGACCGTTTCAAATACAGCATTAGCACTGTGGTATTTCCAGATCAAACTGCAAAAGCAGGTGAAGTTAACTTAATTACTCTGACATTTTCAGCCAGAAGAGCAAAGGCTGAAAGCAGAAGCAGCTGAGTCACCCTTGAGACCCTACAGAGTAACAGGCAAAAGAGTTAAAACAACTTACCTAAGATGACAGGCCCCAGGAAAGCAGAGCAAAGACACCTCCATGCCCTTTCCCTTCCTACCTTGGCAGCCAACTGAAGGATACACAAGGGGATCACGGGCTGGCGAGAGCCCCCTTTTAAGCTTGCACACTCTAAAGTTTTCCTCATCTGTGATTTCAGTTATGGCTTCTGTGGGTTGACATTGATACGCACAAGTTGTGCATATTTCCCTTTAATTGCAACCTCTTGTAAAGGCCAGGTAAAGAGAGGAATTGACATTTCTCCTTCTCTGTGTAGGCAAAGATTTTAATTTTTTTTACTAATGGAAATTCATCCTTGTTTCAAAGTATGGTGTTAAAAGTGTATTGGGGATATTATTACCACATGAATGACACATCTCACATGAACTTTTATCCCAGTCTCTGAAGCAGGTTCCCCATCAGACACATGTAACATTATTCAAACCAAGTCTCTAAAATTCTTGACATCTGCCATCACTTGTATCTTTCCATGGACAATTGAAGCAGTTTTTCTTTTAAAACTGTAAAATCAATAAACTAGGTATTCAATTTTTCATGAAAAATGGAACTGATGTAAGCAATCTGGTACCAGCTCAATATGGAGTTACAAATATGAAATTACATTTCTTCTGTTAAAACACTTATATTTTACATTCAAATATTTCTATTGCCTACTAAATTAATTTGGAGAAGATATATGAAATGTACAAACAACAAATTAGTATCAAACTATATTAACATTAATTAATGATATTTGCTCACACAACTGTGTCATCTCAACCCTGGTTTATATACACTGCCACTGAGGATCAAGTGTCCTATCACCAGGTCATTTGTTTTGCTACTACAAATGGTCTAAATCTTATCCCAGTTTTTTTTCTGCACAATGATTTTCAGTGATCATATTATCCAACTAGTTTCAGTTGTTTTGAGAACCAATATGGCTGTAAGATTGATCTTTGCAAGATCACTAATATATTTTTAACTATATAACTGAGTTACCTTGATATTGTGTTCAGTTGACTTCCTTGACTTACACACGTTTCAGTTTTATCCAGCAAGGAGCAAAAATACAGTTTCACACGTTTTAGGTATCCTTATGCAAGTGTCCATTCTTATCTCAATGTCATTTTCAGATTTTAATGGTTAATTTTTCAGAATTAGGAGCAAGGGTTCATTTTTCAAAATTAGGAGCAACAGTTAATTAAAATAATTTTATAATGCCAAAACTGAAATGTGTGAAGGCAAAAGTATAAACTAATTTCAGAAGTGTAGATTGCCTTTGGGTAACTTCAGCAAATAACATACTAGGAATTTAAAAATAAGATTTCACAAAGTTATAATGCTAATTCATGCTAAATATGTAGTAAGCTGTTTTCTTTCCCTTGGAAAACAAAGGTAGTGTTGTAGGCACTTATGACTAATAAGTTTCACTTACATACATTTGTAAATTTTTGGCTATAGAATTGTAAAGGTTTTGGGGACTTGTAAGAACAGGGAATAGACTGTATAACGCGTTGATTCACAGATCGAGATGGGAGGGATTAAATGCTTGCCCTCCGATATCTCTGTATAGTGAAAGTGTGGCTGTTACCCACCAACCACTGATTGACAGGTTTAGCATGGCAGGGACTGGTATTCGCTGGATTCTCACCAGCATGTGGGAGGCTAGGCAACACAGGCAGAAGGTCCACATTCATCTGTGCAGAAGATTGCTTAAGGAAGCATGCAATGTCTGAAAGAGATCAGTGATAAAAATTAACTAGGAGCAGCTACATATTCTCTCTTGATGCTTAACCCACCAAAAAGGCTCTATATGTTCTACTGTCCATTTTCAAGACAATAAACATTTGGAGAAGACAAAAGAAATATCTGTTCTAGTCCCCTCAATTTGGCTTTAAATGTTTCCTAAGTTCACATCCAAGGAACATACTTTAAAAAATCCTACTTATCTTTATGTGTGGTTTA
Source organism: Atrichornis clamosus (assembly GCA_013400975.1). Lineage (NCBI taxonomy): Eukaryota > Metazoa > Chordata > Aves > Passeriformes > Menuridae > Atrichornis > Atrichornis clamosus. The sequence goes on from WBMZ01007497.1 coordinate 89,616, forward strand.
CATTATCATTTGTAAAATATGTCACAACATGCTATCTCCTTTATTTTGAAATTTCAAGACTTTTCTATGCTTCTCCCCACTCTGGAAATTTCACATATAAATCATAGGAAAAAAGGCCAATCTTATTGTTTTCCTGTTCAGTGTTCCAAAGGAAACAGGAAGAAAATTGCTAATCATTAATGTAAATTTCTATGCCAGCTCATCCCAATCATCTCAGATGGTAGACCTGTATCTAGAAATGGCAGATACTTGCTAATTGAAAATACAATTTGACTAAAATGTTCTAATTTGTGTACATTAAGATTAGGTGCCAAGGGGAAGTGTATAAACCTGAAGAGAAAATTATTAACTTATTCAAATTCTATTAAAGTTCCCATTCCCAGTTTTTCCTATTGGATAGATCTTTGTAGCTCTCAACTTAGACTCTAAATTTATCATTGAAAGTTTTCAAAAAGAGTAAGCATGTGTATTTTCTGTCTCTGTTTCTCTTTTTTGAGAGAACAAAGGCAGTGTGCCCCTTCATTGAGTTTTATGATATGGCACGCATAAACTCAGATAATTGTAGTTTGGAAATGGAACAGGAAACCCAAATGAAAATGTGGAGTGATCCTGCACCTCATAAGAATGCAAGTTGCTACACTGGTATTCAAAAATTTGTAATCCATCTGGGATGTAGGATCATCTTGCTCCAGAGGAAACTTGCTCCATCCACTGATGAAGTGCAGGACCTAATAGAACATCTGGTATGTGATTATGACTGCAAATCAGAGTTTTTTATCAACCCTTAGATTTGGACAGTTCACAAGAAAAATTCAAAAACCGCATATTTGCACATTTACCTGCCTGAATATGTTCAAAACTCTGAATCTGAGTATCAAATTCATTTACCTACATCACTCAAAAGCCTCACTTTCATATTTGTCAAGGAATAGGAGGTAGGCACTTTTTAAAATGTGTCTTCTTTCTCAGGAGCTTAAATTTAAGCTCATGTGTCCAAGTTTGCAGTCTGATCTGTAGACATGCACACACAGTCACACATGCTTATCAGGGAGAATGCTTTTGTTTAGGATGTACTTATTGTATAGTGTCATATTATGTAAAAGTTGCCTTACTGGCTTGTCTAAACAAAGCTTGTGATAATTATACAAATTTTTTTCTGCTTTGAACAACCATGGCACACTGAATGGCATATTAAAAGTACAGCACAATAAAAATGAAAGGTGGTTACAGTGTACAGTGTTAATGTCATGCCTCAGTTTTACTGGTATAATTAAAATCTCTTTAGATCATTCCAGCTCCTTAAACATTTCAATTTCTGTTCTCTCTTTATTAGTGCATTATCATGGAGAGGTGTCACTTGTTTTGGCTCTTACGAGAATGATTTGTCACCTCCACTGTGAAGTTGAGCATGGTGAGCTGTGACTGATGCAGAAGAGTGAAAGGACTGTATGGGGCAGCAGAAGGCCAGCTCACTTAGGCTTCTTCGAAAAGTCTCACTTAAGGCTGTAGGCAGCTGCACAGGATACTAAGGTGGTACTGGTAGGTGAGATTACTTCCAATAATTTCTCCCCATCTGCTTTTAAGCACTGTTTTCAAGCAGTTAACTTATTCCTTAGCCCCTGGAGGAGGAACACATAAGTGTTCCTTATTTCAGTTGTGCCAAAATGAGCCCAGTTAGCTCAAATAACCAGTATGTTATACATCTTTGCTCTGGCTCATGTTAACTAAGGAGAGTGGTTCTTATTAAGTGCAGTTGTCCTACCAAATGTAAGAGTTAGTGATTTTAGTAACATATAACTACTGCATGAAGGAGCTATTTACGGAAAGAGGACAGCTATTGACAGCCAAAGTGTCAAAAAATGCCATTAATTTAGAATTTAGAGAAAAAAAGGCAAATGTGCATCACATTTACCATTATAAATTAAAATATTTCTGATGGAATTTGGAATTGTATTTGCTATACCTTTTTTTCTCCAAGAAATATAACTCTGAATCTACCCTCTCTAAATATGGCAGTTGAGTTATTTCCATATATAAATGGTGAAAAATTGGAACACTGGTATATAATCCCTCTTTTCACTATAAGAATGTTTCACCTAATGCTTAAAGACCTACTAGAGAACTAAAAGCTAGCAATTGATTTAAACACTGCTTATAGCACGTGCCTTAGTATTATCTACCAGCTGGACTGGAAATGTCACTAATGGAGCTGAGCAAAGAGAATTCTTTTTTTTTCTGTTTTGATTGTAATAAATAATTCTACATTCTTCTGCCAGGTTAAATAGTGACTTGTCTTGTCTCACCCTGTTCCATCCCTAAAGAGATGGAAATATTCCTTGTCTTTCACTAAATTTAAATTCAACTCAAATTTCAATTCAATTCAATTTCAAAGCCTTCACATAAAGAAGGTAGAATGTAGGTTGTATATAAAATATATGCACATATGCATCTTTCAATGAGATTATCTTGGCACATTATCCTATAATTGTTTTGGTTGCCTCCTTGAATACCACTCAGCTTTGCATGTCTCCTGTGCTGTAAGAGCTAGGATGTATCAATTATATTTTACCTGTTTGCCCTTTTTCCTCTGTCTTATTGTTATGATATGAGTAAAATAGCTTCTGAGGTTTGGTATGCTTTTAGTTTTGTTTAATATATTGAAAACCATAAATCTCAGATATGACTCAAAAATGAATTAAATGTCTTGCCTTCAAAATTAATAAAGGTGGGGTTTTTATTTGCTCTTTTCTGGAGTGATTAGTTAGTGGTCTGGTCTATAAAAGTACAGACAGATGGGAAGAGTTGCTTGCAGTTGACAGTCTTTAGTTTTGATGAAAGTATCATGCAAGGGTTAAAGCTATGCAGGAATCAATTTACTCAGATATAACAAAAGAAACAGGTAGGGTATGCAGTAAAGTATACACCTTTAATGCATAGGCCGAAGCATTCTGTGCAGGCTAAGAAAGGAATTGTATGAATGCTTCATTCCAGATGGCACTAGGGTTAAGGAGGGGTGAAGGGAAGAACAGCTGACTATTTTTCATAGAATAAAAGTTCAGAATAAGCAAAAAGAAATGCTGCTGACCATTACCAACCATGAAAAATAAAATAGGATTTTATCTTCAGAGACTNTTATCTTCAGATGAAAGCCAACAGCTCATATGGAAAACATCTCTGTTTTCAGAAGAAATCTGTCTTCAGTGTTGACTAGGAAGTTCACAGGGCTCACACAGAATCACAGAATGGTTGAGGTTAGAAAGGATCTCTGGAGGCCACCTGGTGCAACATTCCTGCTCAAGCAGGACCACCTAGAACTGGTTTCCCAGGACCAACTCCATGTGGTTCCAAAAACAGAGACTCCACATTCTCCCTGAGCAACCTGTGGCAGTTCTTGGTCACACTCACAGTCAAAAGGTGCTTCCTGATGTTCACAGGGAACCTCTTGTGTTTCAGTTTTGCCTATTGCCTCTGGTCCTGTCAGTGGGCAGCCCTGAGCCTGGTTCCTGGAAGCCTGGCTCCAACTTCTTTGCACTCTCCCTTCAGGTACTTATATATGTTCATAAGATTCTCTCTGAGCCTTCTTTCCTCCAGGCTGAACAGTCCCACCTCTTTCATCCTTTCCTCATAGGAGAGATGCTTCAGCCCCATAATCATATCTTTGGCCCTTTGCTGTAGTCTTTGCAGCATGAAGCCCAGAACTGAACACAGTACTCCAGATGTGGCCTCACCAGTGCTGAGTAAAGGAGAAGGATCACCTCCCTTGATCTGCTGGCACTACTTGGCCTAAGTCAGATCAGGATACCATTGGCTTTCTTTGCCACAGGGGTACACCGTTGGCTCATGTCCAACGTGGTGTCCATCAGGACCTCTTAGTCCTTTTTTGCCAATCTCCTTTCCATCTGGGTGGTCCCCAGCATGTACTGGTGTGAGGGGTTGTTTCCTGCCAGATGCAGGACTTTGCACTTCCCATGGTTGAACTTCATGAGGTCAGTCCATCTCTCCAGCCTGTCAAGGTCCCTGTACATGGCAGCACAACTCTCTGGTGTATCAGCTAGTCCTCTCACTTTTGTGTCACCAGCAAACTTGCTGAGAGTATGCTCTGCCCCATCATAGAGGTCATTAATGCAGATGTTAAACAGGACTGAACCCAGTACAGATATCTGGAGTACACTGCTAATTACTGGCCTCCATCTCGACGTCATGACACTAATTACCATGCTCAGGGCACAGACATTCAGCCGGTGTTCAATCCACCTCACTATCTGCCCATCCAGTCCCTACTTAACAGCTTCTGTATAAGGATCTTATGGGAGACAGTGCCAAAAGCCTTGCTGAATCCAGATAAGAAACATCCACTGCTTTCTCCTCACTCACCAGGCCACTCATTTCACTGTAGAAGGTTATCAGGTTGACCAAGCATGAATTTTCTTTGGTGAAGCCATACTGACGACCCCTGACAACTGTCTTGTCCTTCACGGGCCTGGAAATGGTTTCCAGGATTAGCTGCTCCCATGGCTCAAAGTAAGACTGACTGGCCTGTAGCTCCCTGGGTCCTCTTGCTTGCCCTTCTTGTAAGCAGGAGTGATATCTGCGGTTTTCCACAGTTACCACAATCAATCAAAGATTATCAAGAGTGGCCTCACAATGACAGTCAGCTCCCTCAATGCTTGTGGGTGCATCCCATCACAGTACATGGACTTCTGTATTTCTAGTTTTATTCTCTGATTTGATACTCTTTCACTGAGAGCATGTTTTCCTTGCTCCAATCTTTATTGGTCTCTGGGGCCTGGGATCCCTGAAGGTCGGTCTTCCTAATAAAGATGGCGACAAAGAATGCACTGAGTACCTTAGTATTTTCCATATACTGTGTAATCAGGTCCCCTGTTCTATTCACCAATGTGTCCACATTTTCCCAAATCTTCCTTTTGTCATCTATGTGCTTACAAAATCCCTTCTTGTTGCCTTTGACATCCCTGGCCAGATCCAATCCCACTTCAGCTTTGACTTACCTAACCACAACTTTGTATGCTCAAACAGCATCTCTGTATTATTTCCAGGTTATCTGCCCCTGTTTTTACTGTCTCTGGTTTTCCTTTCTTTTTTTCCTGTTTTTTTTTTGTTAGGAGCATGTTGGTCATCCACACAGGCCTAGTGACATTTGTGCTTGACATCCTGCTCATTAGGATGGACTACTATTAAGCTTGGACAAGGAGACTCTTGAATATTAACCAGTCTTCTTGGTACCCTTCTCCCTCCAAGCCCTTATCCCACAGGACTGTACCAAGCAGATCCCTGAAGAGGCCAAAGTCTGCTCTCTTGAAATCCAGCACTGTGATCTTGCTTTTTGCCCAGCTTCCTTCTCTCGTGGTCTGAACTCCAACATACCATGGTCACTGCATTCCATACTGCCGTCAACCTTCACATCCACAACGAGCCTCTCCTTTCCCATTAGTCTGCCCATAGCAGACACCCACTACAATGCCATTAATATCAGTCTGCTTTTTAATCCTTAGATTTCAGCTTGTTCAGCATCCACCCCCAGGGAAAGCTCTATGCACTCCAGCTGCTCTCTCACATAAAGGGAAATTTGCCCTTCCTCATCTTCATGGCCTCCAGGAAGCTTGTATCCTCCAGTCATGGGAGCAATCCCACTCTATCTGCATGATCCCAATAAGGTTAAGGTTCTGCAGCTGTACAGAGATCTATAATTCATTTTGTTTATTATCCATGTTATGTGCATGAGTGTACAGGTGCTTTGGAGAGGCACACGAGCATATTGATTTTACAGAAAAGATTTTAGGAACTTCCCTATAATGATGCCTTGTAGACACTTCCTTGCTTCCGTGCAAGTGCTAGAGGTGACCCTCCTTCAGTCCTGTTTTCTTAACTTTGTGATCTCTTTCTGTCACATAACTCCAGGTCCTTTCACATCACTCCAGACCTATCCATTACTTTCTCACAGGGCTTCTGGTAACTTTGCCCTTCCCATCATTGCTAGTTTAAAGCCTTCCTTACCAGATCAGCGATCCAGCTGGCAAGGATGCCCAGAAAATAGCTCGAGAGCTGGCTGCTGGTCAGTTCTATGTACCTTTGAAATTGTTCTTTCACTGAAGAGTAAGAATATTGTTCACATGAAAGGGACGTATATGACTTCAAACAAAATAATTTCTGCAAATACTGCAAAAGCTGTTACCTAAACGTGCACATATTTACATGTTAAAATATGAGAATGTGAACCTTTGTCAATTACAATCTATTAAAATAAAACAATAAGAGACCTAAGTTCTGATAGGTAAATATTAATATTTTTGTTTGCTGCCAGTCCTTAATGTGTTCTGGATTTATTAACATAATACTATTATGAAAGTTTTGTTGGTTTTTTTTATCTTGTTAAATTTCTTTCTCCATGCAGTAGCACACTTTAGTGTCTATGGTTATTATTTTATTGTTGCTACCTTGTCAGCAGAAGCATCATTAAAACAGTTTGAGAAGATGAAGGCCATCTACATTCTGCTCCTGCCAATGAGAATAGTCAGATCAGGGAGGCAGCAGCAGAGAAAACTATATATGGTTAGGGACATTTTGCTAATCAAATAATGAAGAACGTGAACTGCACATCTACGTAAAGCAGAAGTCAGGCTCCATCTCAGTATCTCAGAAGCAGTTTAGAAACTCCAGTTTCATTTTCTAGTTGACGTAACTATTCAATTGAAAAAACTGTTACTTTACTTCGCACAAAATGCTTTTGTAGCTAATGGCAAATAGGGCTCTGTGAGACATTCCTCACCCATGTGCGTTAATGTTGTTGTATTAAGCTCTGGCATCATTAAGAAATTTCTAGCCCTTACCCTCTGAGCATTTTTTCAAAGGCAGAAATTAAATAATTACACTGTACCACCATTTTTTCTAGGTCCTGCATTAATGTCATTCCCAGAAACCTGATTAACAGTCCCAGACAAGTTTCCAAAACCCGCCATACACAGTGTAGTTTATCTCTTACAAGGATATTATTAGTTTTATTACTCTTATCCCTAAGAAACACTCCCTTCATGCAATACATTTTATCCTGGAAATACATTGACTCCCTGAACACAGAGGTTCCAGGCTGTGAGCTGGACTCAGACCTTCAGCTTTCTGTGGTCAGTCAAATGCTTGTGACCATCGTGAACTTGATTCCATGTCCAGGTAAGTACTAACATATAGGACAGGTATTGATACTTCTAGGATTGCCAATCTGTTCATTGAGCAGCAGTGCCTTGAAGAACAGAACTGTCTTCCAGCCTCCCTACAAATCTCAAGACTTTTTAGTTGCCATTCAGATAGTTTAGTGGCCATAGTGAAATAAAAGGCTCATGTTTCATCCAGCCTGAGCATGAAGTCATGCATCATCTGCACAGAGCAATGGCCACACAACCTCATGCAGAAGGGCAGTGTGTGGCCTTGCTCCTCCCCTTTAAACCAAGGGCAGGTTAAAAATCAAAGTAGCTCCACTCAGAACAAAAGGCTTACAGTGGTGTAAATGTAAAGTAAACCAGGACATTTCAGTGTAAAAAACACATCCTGAAAAATCATGTGGACAGCTCAAAGGCCGGCAGGATGCTGCAAGTTTCCTTAAGAAAGCTGCCCCTTCTGTCAGAACTCCAAAGTGGAGCAATGTAAGTTGCGCATGTGGGAAGCCATGCGCTGGTTGCTCTCCGCTGGGTCCGCTTAAGTATTGGTCACCTCGGTGGAGGGGACGCCAGGTTTATGAGCAAACGGGAACTGTGGGAACGGTCAGGGCTGGACCACAAAGGACACCAGAGAGCCCGGTGGGTAGTGGCGTGGCCGCGGGCCGATGCAACGCCCCAGACTCCGCTGGCCTCTTCCCAGGCCGGACCGTTCCCGGACGACGTCCCCCACAACCCCTGCGCAGGGCGGGGGCGGCCCGGCCAGCAGGAGGAGGAGGAGGAGGAGGGCGGGCTTACTGCGGCATGCCCCGTGCCTCCGCCGCTCCCCGCACCCGGCAAAGGCACGGGAGGGGAAGGTCGGGGCCTTGGTGTGCCGGCGTCGCCCTGAGCAGTGGCACAGCTCGGCACGAGCGGTCCGGACACGCACCCTCCCCACCCACGGTGCCGCTTACGCTCGTCTGCAGCGTGCCGGGGCCTCCGCACATGGGCCCTCTGCCTCGCAGTGTCACTGCAGGGAGAGGAAGCGCCTGGCGCCTGGCAATATGGCGGCTGTTCTTTTCCCTGAGAGTGACTTTCCCTCTTCAGGGAGAAGGGATCTCTGAAAACTCCCACGTGGTACCAAAGTGGGAAAGGTCTGTGAATCCTTTGTTATAGTCAGTAATTGGGTTTTTCTTTGTGAAACGACTGGAAGAATAGCATTTTGACAAATGAAACTGCTAAAACATGAAGAGTTTCAAGTGGATCCTCATTCTTCCACTCTCTCCACCTTCATATCATGTTTCTCAGTGTTACCAAAACATTTAATTCCATGTCTTAATCTCAATTTATTTTGTCAGGCACCTTGCAAACTAAAGCTTTTATTGCAAACAAGTAAAACACCTTGATGTACTCTCTACCTAATTAATGTATAGGAAACAGGCTCAAATTTTGAACATCTGGCTGCCGCTGGGTACAAAATCTTTGCTCTGGTCATCTTCCTCTGAGTCCACCACTCGGGCTGCAGTGACAGCACAGCTCTTGTGACATTTCATTATACCATTGGTGCGGTGGAGAAGATTTTGAAAAAAAAGGAAAAGCAGATGCATGTGTATGTGTTTACATATATGTGTAAAGTCTCAGACAACTGAGCTCTGTGCTGCACACATAGCTTCTGTGACTCCTGACAGCATGAGAATATCTTTACTGGTGAGGACCAAATATCTGTCTATCTGGTTTCTAAGACTAGCTACTGAGTTGATACCCAGGAAAGAGTGAGAACTGGACAGCCATATTTGACACATCTCCTGACTGCTGTCCTAATCTCTTGCTGTTTTTAACTCCGGGGATTTTCTCTAGCTCATGTGGTTTGGCTAATTAGCAGCCCTCAGTAGACCTATCTTCCAGTACTTTTCCGATCTGCCCTTGAACCCGTGTAACCCTTTTGCATGCAGAAGAATCTAAGTCTGTGTTTATACTATTAAACTAAACAGCCAGTTTACAAGTACAAGCCTTGTCCTCTGGTGCTTGATACTGTCAAATTGTTAGTAAGGGCTGTGGCACAAGTTGATCATTACTTCACCTAAACACAGACTAGGCAGTCTGAAGCATCAGTGCACAGAACACTCACTGGTCTCCCTTCTGTCTGGGGCAGCAAGGCAATTGTCCACTGGGACCATTCCTGAAACTGTAATCTCAGTGAGGCTCTGTAGTTACCTGGTGGTCTGAAGGAGATATATTTGGCAGCCTAGATGTGGCTATTCTGTTTAAGGGGACAGGAAAGCTTAGCACTGCAGATGTAAGTCTTGTCATACTAGCTAGTCTCAGGGCCAGAGAATGTGAAGCTAAGAGGCTGGCATCATCTTTTGTGCCTGAAGGGTGCTTGGAAACTCTGTTGCCCTGGAGCCAGAAGCAGGATATTTAGTTTTGAAAATATGCATATTATGAACATCCCATGAGTTTTCACTACATCCCAGAGGCCAGTTCTCTTGATTCTTTAAACTAAATAAGAATTGTTTCTTAACCTCAGTAACAAGCCCTTCCCATTAAGTAATGAAATGAGATTGTCAGTGGTTCTAGTGGAAGGAAGGAGTAGGGTATCTTGCTCAGCCCTGTTGGTGCTTCTCCTTGCAATAATACTTAGCATCTCAGCTCCCAAGCCCCGTAACTTTACTGTTGCAGTCCTCTGTGCAGGTCCCCAAATAGGAGTGTTAGAGAAGCAATCACTCAGCTTTCCTATCGGTTTTTTTGTTGTTTTATTAACTTATGTTAATAAAATACATAGGCCTAATTCATACCTTGAAGTGATTGAGACTGTTGGTGGAGACTCTTATCTTTACAAAAGAAAGGAACTACCACAGCACTTGTGTCTGGGTGGTACAGGAAGGATCCTGTAGGAACCTAGGATCCTTGTGGCACAGGGCAAGTACAACATATGGTAGCAGCTTTGTCTTTTAACATGAGATCACATCAAGAGTGAGAAAAAACCTCACTGTATGCATGCAGTGTTTGTTCAGTGTTATGATGTGCCAACAAAGATGCCAGTCAGCTTTTTGCTGCACAGATGTTTCTTAACTAAAACCTGAACCTTGTTGACCAGCAACTCATTCCCCATCTGGCTTCATGCTGCCATCAAATACTATAGCTTTATGCCTGTCAGTGCAAGACTCTGCAAACAGAAGCCAGCCTATGACACTGTGCAAGTGTAAGAAGACAGCATTTTTGTTTAATAGAAAAATTTTACACATTGTGGCTGACACAGTTTTGTTAAAGAGAGCCCCTGTTCTGGTCACAGCCATGCTGACAGAATGCAGCTTTTGTCAATTCAGGTAAGTCTATGAGAGAGCTAGCATTCTTACACTAGCAGAAAAATTCTGCTCTGTGTTGAGACTTTTTAAAAAATACGTGTATACACCTACCTACCTATATATATATATATATATATATA
>WBMZ01007497.1:100234-113060 GCA_013400975.1 Atrichornis clamosus
TATATATATATATATATATTTCATATGTATATATTTATAAACTGACGGTGCAGTTTAACATTGCAGTCCCTCAGGGAGCAAAGCATCTTTATGAAGTTCCTACCCCAGCACCCCTACCACAGTTTGCTTCCCCTCACAGCTGCGCTGTTGGAAGTGATGGCAGCCCACCATGTAAACAGGATAACTGCTTTGCCTGGAGCTGAGTGCCTAGACAGTCTAATGCCCCCCGTCTAATCGACCAAAATCATTTCACTGATCCATTTCGCAGTGTGAACAAACAATTGCATCTGTGCTTCTGACCAGCTGACAAACTGCTCTGCATGCATAGAAACAAGGCCTTGCTAAGAAATAAGTCAGTTTCATATAAGGAAGAAAACCTTTGTACAACTGTACACAAAGTTTACCCTCTGATTTAGGGTTTGGAGGACTCTAAAAATACAGTGTACCACAGGCAACCTCTTTAATTTCTCTTCTTTCTGCTTTTTGTAGGAAGCCTCTGGCAAGGACTGTCTCTTTTCTTATGTTTATACATGCACCCAACACAACCAGGCTGCCTGGTTCGATTTCAGAACTCACTGTTATTGTTATGGAATAATAATGATAGATAGCACTATTACAATATCATGTACCTGGTTGAGCGAACTGCCCTCCTTTTAAATCTCTTGTTTATATGGAAGTCATGACAGACTCTTGTTAAAATAACCCTATGTTTAAGATTATACAGTATCTTTTATTTGTGAATCTTTTATTCGTAAAAAAAAGATGTGATGGTCCAAATTTCGGTGCAAATATGAAAACAAAGTGTGCATAAACTCTGCCTGTGGAGTGAATTGTCTTTTTCTAATGATGTTTGTGGGCAGGAGCTCTGGAACTTGCGGTGGCAGCAACAGTAAAGCATAAAGAAGATAGTTTTGCAAATGCCATTTTATTTATCCTAAGAATCCATGGACAAAGAAACCAGAAAGATGACAGTTTCATCTTTACTGCATTGATCACAAATAAGCTGGTCTAAACAGCAAAGTTTGACTTTTCACAGCTTTTTTTTTTTGTGGAGTAGTGGTTTCAAACATAATGTAGGTAATGGAGGTCACTAGGCAATTTCATCTGCACACAGAGTTAGAAGCTCATGTGGTTTTTTTCTTCACAAAATATAGTTGTTCTCTCCAGAAATGCCACCTGCAGCCATCATCAAATTCAAAATGTATGAAACTAATGGCCTTAACATTAAAGAATTTCTAAAGAATTCAGTATTTTGCCAGCTATTGATATGTTTAGGTAGAAGAAAGATTGTTTAAAATTGGATCTCAGTTGGCCAACTCAGGGTGAAACATTTTTTTAATGTAATGTGGCCATGAAATTGTCCACTGACCTCTATTTATACCATATTCTTCTATTTATACCTAGTCTAAAACCACTAACTTGCATGAATTTGAGACCTGTGTAGATTTGATCAGAAATCTTTCTAAATATCACTCTGTATTTAGACACACGGACATATAGCCGTGGGCTCAAAACTATCCACTTTCATTGACTAAGAGAAAAGGAAAAGGCACAGATTAGCACTACCTAGAGAAGTCTGATCCTCTGTCAAATAAATGTTTAAGTACTGATGCATTGGGAGCGGGGACTGACTTCGTAAAAGAAGATTAATGGGTTCTAGTAAAAAAAGCTTACTGTCTTTAAGACATGAAAATTAGTCACTCTTCGGTAGCTGGTATTTGGTAGAAGGTTAATTGGATTTATGGGCTAAGTTTTTTGGTTGGCTGATGATTCTTATTTCTGTGGTCCATGGAACTAAGTCTTTTATTCTTTTGGATTTTTGCATTCACTCCTGAAAAGAAGCAGAAAATACAATTTTGAAAGAGTCTGTCCTTCTACTGACCTCAGTGGCCTTTATTCACTGTACCTAGTGTTTCCCCCAGCTGTTCCTGGCACATCGTTGTTGTTTCTGTGTCGTTTGGCCTGCTTGTTTCGCCTCTGAGCGCATGCACAACCCTACTCCAGCAATGCCCAACCCATGTGTTTGTGTTAAACTCCCAGAAAAGTCCCTCCACCCACACAGCTAAGCATCTGACCAGCCATGCATGTGGCCTGTGTTTTGGGTGGTGGCTCCCTATTACTCCAACAGTTTTGTTGAATAAGGAAATTTAACTGCTCCTGGTGTGTACCCTGACAGAGGGTAACTACAGCACTCAGTAGCTTCTGCTACATTTCATTCACTGTTAACAGTATTTTCTGTTGCAAGTAATGCAAGGATTATCTGATTTCTAATCTTCAGCTTGTTGTCGGTCTTTTATGACAATGAAATTAAATGGTAGTAAAAGTTTAATCCAGCTCCCATTTGTTTGGAGTACTATAAGCCTTTCTCTTCTGTACTGAACTATTTCAGTGTATAAACAGTACTTATGGTATCTGATCTTTGTTATTTAAATTTGTATATTATTTGGAGGGCTGCAATGCAATAAATTAAAGAAGGCACAGTTACTGTAGCAGTCAGTATTATAGTATATCATAACTGAGTGCAAGGTATTGCACCATATGGAAATAATAGTGCCTCCAGAGACATAAAATATTGCCTTCAACTTACTGCTACTAGCATATTTTTAATGCACGGTTGAAAATCATGGTGCTGTTGCTTTTGAAAGTGCAAAATTCACAGTTTAACAAATTATTTCCAACTGTAGATTTCTTCTAAGAACTCTGTGTTTTTGTATCGTCTGTTATTGCCACATCTTGTAGATCCCACAACATAGGACAACAGATGAATTAGTTCAACTGATTCTCTATTGTTTGTAATATTTTTAACATCCCAAAGAGGGAACGGGGTGGTATTTATATGTTTAATAATTTCCAGATTTTTGAGCTGCTACTCTGTTCAGTTGTCTGGAAAAAAATCTGATAGCTATTATTCATCTTTTTCAGTCAAAGATGATTTTGGACCTCTGGTTAGACTATTAAAGCAAAACTGCTCCATTTTGTTGAGGCATATTTTCACTTTTTGCTTACATCTAATAGAGAATAATGAAAAAGAATCGTTTTTAATAGCATTCTATGGAGTTCCTTCTTTTGGTCACACATATGGATGTGGGACTGACTGTGTGACCCACATTTTCTGACAGCAAGTTTAATATATGTGTCAATACTTGCATACATTTATCCATATAGATTTTTTAATTATATATTGTTAGTGTTGTATTATATGTAATAATATGTTATTCCCATAATAATATGTATTTGGGGGGTCAAGTCCTTAGATTTATAGAGAGGTGACCTAGCTTAGAAAATGTGACCTAGTCTCTCTCTAAAGTGACTTTAAATTAACCTCTCATCTAAGCAAATTCTCAGTGTCAACTGTTATAAGGCATTTCAGTCCTTAAGCAGGTTTAACTTAAAATTCTGAACAAGGAAAACGTCAATAGTAAAGAAGAAAAGTAGATTAAAGTCATGCACTGCATTCAGATGAGATGATTTTCTGCAATTCTAAGAATATGGAGGAACAATGAAAATTTACAGGAGAATATATGCTGAATGAAACTGGTAGTGTTAGTGAAAGTCATAAGCTATGTTGGTATGTGTTATCAATAGCAAGATTGCAATAGGCTTTTTCTTGAACTTATTTTTCTCATAATTTGGGGTTTGAGAGGCCTTGTCTGTCAGTAAACCAATTATCATTTGTTTTAATTATAAAATGCTGCTATGGCTTGGTTTTTTTTCAAAATCAAATTAATATGGATAAAATATGCAATTGTATATATGGTTCATGGAAGACAGTGACTATAATTGTCATGCTGTACTTTCCTTAGGCATTTATGAACTAGAAGCAATTTAACAAAATCAATTAGGCTGGTTAAAATGAAGAGTAAAATTTTAAATGGAAACATGAAAAGAGACAACCTTTATCTTTGGCTTCTGTCTGAAATAATAAAAACTCTTCCTAGGAAATTTGATTGTAGATGAGGCCAGAAAGCTCAGGAAGCATCTGCTTGAAATCACTTTTCTAGTAGGCTGAAACATTTGTACATCGTACAAAATGCACATAGGAGGGACACAGCTGCAGAAATAGAACTATTATCTTTGTCAGTGCAACTCTTTCCATGTCCTCCTTGATAATAAAACTATATGTGAATATTTAAAATTATCTATATCTCAGTAAAAATTGCTGCCATCATCATACTTCTGACCAATCTGGCTGAATTCAATGAATATTTTTAGCGCAGAAATAGTCTGAAGGATAGACTAAGATATAGAGGACAATAAGGATAGGGATAGACTGATCTTTCTGCATGCCTGGGAAATTTTTTTTTCTTTGTGGGGGGAGGAACTGGTGGGCAATGCAAGAAGTTGCATCAGATTCTTTCAGTTTTCATCCATAATTTAGTAGTTTTCTAAGGCAGACTTCAGAACTCTTTCTTCAGAGTTGAATTCTGATTTCAAACCCAACATCCCATACCTAAAAAGTTTTTGAACAGGTTACACTTTGGATACCAATAATAATAATAATAATGATAATAATAATAATAAAGCCTAATGTCCTTTAAGTTTTCTAGCTCATGAGGTGAGAGATGTATTCTTTCTCTTAATCTTCTAGTGAAGTGTTATGTGCCAAAATTTACTGCCAAGTGAGGTCTCATATCCAGGGCTTCATTCTGTTTTCCCTCCTGCCAACTTTTCAACATTCTAGCTCAATTAATTTTTATTGATGCTATGAAAGGACAATCAAACCAGTGGGAGCACAAGGTGAAATGGATTCCACAAGTTATATGACTGTGATAGAGTACCTTCCTAAAACTATCTCCCAATGAGAGATTATTTTGTTTAACTGACAGGTAGTAGTGTTTCATTTGTAGAGACACTCTTCACAATGACTTCTGTTCAGGTATCATAGAATGATATAATCATTTATGTTGGAAAAGACCTTTAAGATCATTGACTCCAACCATAAACCTAATACTGCAAAGTCCACTACTAAACCATGTCCCTAAATTCTCCATCTACACATTTTTTAAGTGCATCCATGGTTACTCTACCACTTCCCTGGGCAGCCTTGAGAACCCTCTTGGTGAAGAATTGTTCCCTAATAGCTAATTTAAATCTCCCCTGGTACAACTTGTGGCCTTGTCCTCTCATCCTAAATGTTGAGGTGAGCCTCAAATGCCCACATTTTCAAATTCCTTTAAATATAATGTTCACTAGTAAACAGAGGTCCTTTACCTCTAGTCAAAACCAGAAAATTTCCAGGGATTGTGCTGTAACTCCAGATGCCTATAAAAGTCTACATGATCAGGTAGTTTGTTGTAGTGATATTAGATCAGTAATGTGAAGTAGTGAGTACAGAATCTCCTATTTCTGCACTGGTTGCACTTCAAAACTCTATTTTGGACTGGTCTGCTAAATCTAATGTCTTTTTACACTCATGGATCAAAGGGCCACTTGCTAGTTCAGACCCAAATGCTTCCACATCATCAGGAATATTGTCAATGACTTCAGCAGTAAGAATGGGATTTGATTTAGTTCCCTTGTTTTCTGGTCACACCCGTATATATAAAAAGATGTACATATGTTTCCAGTGTCACTTGTGACATTTATCCTTCTGAGAAACTACTGTACACAGAAGAAGCAGAATGTTTGTTTATATGCTGTGATTTGACTTTCCAGATTGTCCTAAGAACTGACAGAGTTTGTGGCTCAGCACCAAAACCAAGATATACAACACTCTTGTGAATTGCAGAGATAGGCTTTGTGCAATGATAACTGAGCTGAAATTTGTAACCAGCCTATTTAAGATCTGTTTAAAAAGTCGCAATAAATTTCTGACTAACCCTCAGGGAGATGGAATTTTGAAAAACAGAACAAGAACAAGAACAAGCACAAGAACAAGAACAAGAAGCATCAGATAGCATGTGATACTAAGCATGCATCATCAAATCTGTCATATGTATTTCTGTTCTCTTTCTAGGTATGGCTTTTTGAAAAATTGAACTTAGCTATACTTTGATTTTTTATTCCTGTTCTGCTTTGGGAAAAGGTAGAAATGCCCATCGAAGACAGGTTTGCAAACAACAAATCAAACAAAACTTGCTTGTGAAACATGCAATTAAGCACCTCTTATCCATAAGACTTTCTCTTATATTTTACAATGTCTACACTAATCCTAATAAATATAGGAAACAATTTTCTACAGGAAGCTACAGGTTTTGTACTCTGATTTTGCTCCCTGATAATTCTGTGCATGGGCCTGCACAACTCTTGTTGCATGCCATTGTAAAGAAGATAGATTTCAGACTGAAAACCTAACAGGCTGGTTAGGCATATATTGTGCAATACACATTATGAAGCGCATAAAGCTTCTGAATTACAAATTAGTATCTTTTGTTGAAAATATGCCCTGCATGTCCAAGAGAACAATATTATTTCTGAAATCTTCTTTAAAATATGGGCCTACATTGTGAAAAAAACCCAACCAAGCAAAAAACCAGACTGTTAATTTCAAATTGATATTTGAGACATTTTAAAAGGGGTTTGCCAATCAGAAATTATTTATTACTTGGTCTTTGTCAAGATTTCCATTATGAACTTCAATATTATTTCATTAATTAGTAGAGATAATCAAAATTATGACTGGCTTATAAAATGGAAAGTATGAATACTGCTGTCTTCCAAGAGATTAAAATCCTAGTCAAAAAAAGGCAATAGGTAAGTAAATTGAAGCAGAGTGGGAACTGATAGCAAATAATATGAGTGGGTTTCCTGGTATTATTTGTGTATCTTAGTTACTTGTAAAACTTGTGTGTATAATAATTGGTTATTTAAAGACCGTAATCTGTAACTTTCTTAGGCATTAGCAGCCAGAGGGCTGAGATACCTAACAGTAGGCAGTCACATAGACCTGAGACCTGCCCAGTGTGATCAACAGAAGGACCCTAACTCCTGTGAGACCAGAGGCTTTGGGTATCCCATGCTGCCCAATGTTGGACTAAGATGCATAGTCTGATATCCAAGATAAAACAAAGCAAAAAAGTAGAATTGCAAAGAGAGAAGGTATGACAAATGTTGGCAATTTACGGTCAGTAATTCATCAGCTGGGGCACTATATAGGATGTTAGAGATACTATTCTCACCTGGAAATGGTGGAGATGTGTGATTTTTAACTTGTGAAATTAATAAAATTAACTTCAGACTATCTATCTTCTTTTGCACACAGATTGCCCCTTCATGCTTTTTCTAGAAGGAAACTTCTCAACAGAACTCACAGCATATGCTTTTAGTTCTAACAGCAGTCTGTGACAGATGATTTTACAACTTGGTAGTTTTCTTGCTCAACTTACATCCTGCAAAGTTTTTAAGAGTGTTTTTTGTCTTATTCTGAAGGCCACATGATAACAAACCATCTAGATTTACAGGCTGTAAAATTAATGCCTTTTATTTTCTCTAATATATGTAATATAGATGATACTTTATATATTTTTGTACTGTAACATAATGTCATGAAGCTGTGAGATTGAGGAATAAAGAATCAGCTTGTGCTGAATTAATGTCTCTCATATTTTCTTACACTTTTTGTGTTCTGACCCTGATTGTATGTAAATCCAGCTTAACATGAGGTATGTTCATGTCCTAATTCATGGAATGATCTAAAACATAATGTATTCATTCAAAATCAAATATGCATAAAGAAGGTCAGTTCTCCATGCAATCCAGTCTTAGCTGCAGTCTTCTTACAGTAATGTAAAACTTCAACACCTCACTGAGATTTTAAGGTAGGATATGATTCTTTATTAAGGTTGGGTTTGGTTTGGTTTTTTTTACTTGCAGACAGAAGTTCAAGTGTGTAAGTAAATCTATGTCCAGTAGACTGTACATTTTGAAGCAGCAGCATTTTTCCTTTCATCTATAATGACACCTGCATTTTGGAACTTGCACAATATCCAGATTGCTGGCTGCAGTGTGGGTGTGGACAACCTCTAGTCAAGCAGCAATCTCTTCTCTTTTTATGAAGAAGTCCTGTGATCAAGACTTTTTTCTTTATTTCCTCCTCTCTCTAATCCCCATGTTTTCTTTAAATTCCATAAGATTTTTATTGTCAGACACACTATATGATGTCTAACTAGTACATAAAAGATATGAACACATCTCTGGATAAGAGGTTTGTAAAAGGAAACCTCTCAGCTATCTTCCCTTCCTCTATTATGTTTAACAAGACATTTCAATTAGTGAAGGGAAGTGTATGGTAACTGTTTCTATAATATCTTCAATATATGTCCTTTGATAATGTGTGTTTCTGATAGCAAAGAAATGTCTCAATTCAGCTGACTTCCCAACAAAGCATTTGTCATTTCTCCTTTGATTTCCTAAGTTAATCTGCTTTCAAAATGAAGTTTGTTCCATCACACTGAATTCAGATTGCCATCTTCAGACAAGCAGCACAAGGTGGCATTTGTGAGGAATCCGGTAGAATGTTGTACTTTATAAGCCTCCACACTTGGCCTAAGAGTCTTGAGTTGGAAAACACCAGAGATGTTCATGTCTAGCCCCAGTCAGAAGGAGGTCTAGAGGACATTTTCATTAAACTATGTTTTTTACAGACAGTTGACAAATAATGCTGAGATCTCAAACCTTGCCTTTGTGAAAGCAGTGATCTTAGTATCTTTTCAATTAAGTATTATATCAACTGACTTAACTGTAAATCTTCCTCTGAAAAACAAGAACATATTGAGGATATTCTACTTTCTCTTGACTTCAGAAGTTAATTGTATATAAAACTTCAAGGTTGGCAAAAAGAAGAGCAGAGATACCCAAATTAAGGGATGCTTTGTAACTATGGATTTAGCCCCCAACCCAAGATGAGCTATGTATCTCCAGATTTCTGTGAAGGTTTTTTTTGAGGGTTTTTTTTTTTTTTCTGAAAAAGTAAAAGAGTTGCAAAGTAACACAAGTTTTAAAATGGCATATGGGAAGATCACATTCTTTACAGTTAAATTTTGGGTTGTATAACCACATGTATTACAAGGGGATTACACTAAAAAGTCGGGATTGCTCCATAAAGTGACCATGCAACTGAAAGCAGAGCTACTTCAACCACAACTCTACTTCCCATGTCTTGTCCCTGTAGCGCATACAGCCACCAAAGTATCAAAGGTATGAGTTCAACTAAGGCAAAAGGAGGGGAGAGCTGACTATGAACGAGATGGGAGGATGAAGTGGGAGGGGAAATAAAATGCATTCTTTTTGTGCTTCCATAATATGGAAGGACAGGGGATTCTGAGAAGCACAATGCCTCTCAGTTGTTTCTCTTCTGCTTTCTCTTGTTTAGAACTGACTGTAGAGGTTCAGTATAACCCTACACGACTTTTGTATCTCCCTGTCCTCCCAGTAAAACTGAATAAACAGGGAAAAAAAAGGGAAGTCTCTAGAATAAATAGTAAATGTAAATGTGAAAATTCAGATTTGGTACAGCTTTATAAATATTGCCACTTTGCATATTTAACCCCGGTCTTGTCCATGTAGAACAGTTTCATCAATATTACTAAAGTTTGGGCTGTTAGTGTAATTCAGCTGTTAGCTATAGGCGTGTGTTGGGGTTTTTAGGGTGGTTTTTTTCTTTATAAATTTCTAACCTGGCTTTCCAGATACACTGGTGTCCATCTTCTTTGCCAAGTACAGCTCTGAACCAAATTCTGTCATTCATATAATTGTATTTTGATGTGGTGCCCATTGGTAAAGACAGTGCAAACAGCTATGCTTTTAGCAAAAGCTGTTAGACTGACCTGACCTTTGACACATCACTGGCTTTCTACTTCCAAAGGTGATCCAGCTACATCTTTGTCAATGTTAATTTTTCATTTACTTTTTGTTCAAAGTGCCTTCATGCTGCATTAATCTTCATTAATGCTATTTAAAAATATATACCAAGTTCAACAATTGTGTATTAAAAAAAAAGGTGATTACTTCTATTTCGTGACATTGTAGATATCTCCTTGTATTAAGAGGAGTTCAAAATGGTGCACCACAACTTGTGAAATGTTATAAAAGAAAGAAGAGAAAGGAAAAAGAGTCTTTCAGATGGTGAGAATTCAGCTTGATAAAAATGTTCTTGCCACAATCTGAAATACAAGTTATGCTGGTATTTGTGTGTGAGAGGTGTGCAACTGTAGTGAAGGAAAAGGTTGTTCTCTTTAATTCCTTCCATCCCCTAATTCCCTTTGCCTCATTTTACTTATCTTCTCTTAGCATTTCCTATGCATTTTTGTTTCAGTTTTGAAAGCAGCATGCTATAAAAGCTCACCCCAGCTGAAAAGATATCTGTATACATACAGCGTAAGAGGAAGAAGTCCTCCTCTTTCTGCTATACCTAATCTGATACATGCTGCCAGGCAATCCCAAAGATTTTTGGACTTCATAACTTATAAACTGTTATTAAAATCAAATTTTAAAAAAAGGTAACAGCAAGTTTTCCTGCAATAGTCTGGGGAAAAAACAAAACAAAACTGAACTAACCCGAAACAAAACCTCAACAAAATCCAACAAAAAACCTACCCTGAAACCAAACTTTCAGTATATTGGGCTTGATCAGTTCCCCCTTTGTAGATGGGCTAGCACAGATAGTGAGTCTGTAATTCAATCCTGGACAACCTGCGACCTCTTTTGGTCAATTAACAAAATGAGCACGAGGACAAAGGAAGACTTAAAAGCCTTGGTAGTCACCCATCGGGGTGATAAGCAAGGCTGATCTCTCTTCGAAATCATCTTTAATTTCTCGAGGAAAAGTACCTACTCTTACACCATGTTATTCACAAATAAAACCAGATTTTTTTTATCTTGCTATGTACAATGCTCCTTCCAAGATGCTATTTGAAAAGTATAAGTACTAAATAAAGAATAGAGAAAACTGAATAGTTGATTCTAATTATCTGAATAGATAGGATTAGAAGTGCAGTTTTCAAGATTAACAGTATCATGGCCAGTAATTTGAGCAATAAGATATATACTTCTCTCTTCTACTTGAATTTTGACACATGAAGAGCTGATGAATTACTGGAAGGTGAGCTTCAGTGTTAATGATGAAGGGGTTGAAAGCAGAACAGTAGTCCGGCTCATATCATTCCTGCAGCAGAAGATAATGGTATAAGCCAGTATCTGTGCACATTAGTGGTTTTGTTTTTCATGAGGAGCAAGCTTCTTTGACTGAAACACCACATATATGTCTATGTATACACCTCACCATCCCCTTCTTCATGAGAGTGCAGCAGAGTTTCGGAAAGATTGGCCACAAATTTTGGCATTGCCAATTCGGATTTTCTCAAAGTTAAGCCAGGTTTACAGGAGGACCAACATATCGGAATGGGAACAAAATTTGCAGTGGCTTGAACACATACACATGCATTGTACAAAATCCATGTAGAGTTTCAATGTTGGTGTTTTGGGGGGGTGGATTTTTTGTCTTTTTTTTCCCTAGATTTGGGAGGGCATTGCAATGGAAACTGTTTTCTTATAGATGGAAGGAAAAGTTTTAAGAGTTCAGAGAACAAACAGTTAAGTGAGGCACATCCACGAAGCTGGGGCACAACATGGACTGAGTCGTGGGCCAGAGAACAACATATGGGCAAACGTGGGTGGGGTGCATGTGTGGGTGCGGGCATACACATACATTTCTCCCATCTTTCTTGGAAACGTAGCTGTCATGTGAGCTGTAAGCCGGTCCCAAGGTATGCCCCGAACCTGCGGGCGGGGGGGCGTGTGCGTGTGTGAGCGCGAGAAGGTGTGCACCTTCTCCAGGGCACGGGCTCTCAGCCCCAAAACCGGACAGGATTGTAGCCAGAGTCCAAAAATGGCACTCCGCGCGAGCTTCGCTCGCCTCTCCCTGCGCCAAGGAAACACACACGGACAGGGGGACGCGCACACGGCGCACACGCACGGAGAGCACTTTTTCTGGAAACAAGAGGCCCACAACGTGGCCCTCTCGCCAGAGCCATACCCCACACAGCTGATTTCTAAGAAGTGCCCATAAACCCCCGGCAGCGCCGCGTCCGCCGCCCACTCCCCCCGCACCGTACCGCACCGCCCTCGGCCCTGCGTGACCGAACGCTGGATCCGGCGAGGGCCGGCGCTCCCTGCCGCGCCGCGCGTTATTCATGGCGCGGGGCGGGCCGGCGGCCGCGACGCTATATAGGGCGGGCGGACGGCATGAGGGAGAGCTGGGTGCGGAGTGCGGGTACTGGGGCGGTGCGGCCGGCAGGCGGCACGGGGAATAAAACGAAGGGAATCTCGCTTTTTCTTCCTCCTCCCATCTCTATTTTTCCCTTCTTGGTACTTTCGCCTTCTCTTCTGAAACGTTTTTGGACTACGTCTGGGCTTGGCTTTTTTTTTTTATTTGGCTTTTTTTTTTTTAACGTTTGCGAAGCGTTTTTTTTTTTCATGAGCGTTGTGTGTGGCAAAAAAAGAGAAAAGTTACTGTCGAGCCTAGTATTTCAGGCGCTCTGCAGGGAGGTGGGGGGAGAAGAGAAGGAAAAAGTCTTTGTCGCTAGCGAGCTCTTGCTGCCTTGATGTGACTGAGGGCGAGCGACTGCAGAGAGGGCCGGCGTGCGAGTGCCGGCAGCGCGGCTCCCCGCCTCTTCGCGCCCGTAGGGTTGCGAGTGGCCGGCGGCTCCGCTACCCGCAGCCCCCTCGGACGCAGCTCGGGCTGCGCTGCTTCGCTCCCTCCGTCCGCGGGGACGCGTGAGCCCCCGCGCGGGGCTCTGCCCGTCCCGCTCCCGACCGCGGTGCGCGGGGGCGGCTCCCGGCGGCCCCCTCCGCCGGTTGCCATGGTGCCGCGGCCCGGCGTGCTGTGGGC
>WBMZ01007498.1:0-196738 GCA_013400975.1 Atrichornis clamosus
CACAATACTGAAAAACAAAACTGTACTGTCCCTTCTACACCATCCGTGTTCAGAAAATTTAGCGTGTACCATTGTCCTACCACGGAACAGCAAGTTCTCTACATAATATTCTATTTATTTGCAGGATATACAGGTGTACTAAGTGCATTTTTAAAGTATTACATCACACTAAGCTGTTAGAACACCCATTTCACAGGTGAACAAACTGAGATTAAATGATATAAGAAGCCTGTTTGCTGGAGCAGCTGAAGGCTTGACACAAATTCAAGGAGCTCTTGAAGTAAGATTCTATTCACAATAATGAACTTGCAAGATGTGCAGAGAAACCTGTTTAAAATTCACTTAACAGGATCCACACAACAAAAACAGTCACTGCAAAGATAAGTATTCCAAGACCTTCAACTTATACTGGCTGATGAAGAACAGGAAGACAGGTCACTTTTAGGCTAGTGAAGAAGCAGCCACCCCTTTAGTGGCTCTTTAACTCTCCTGGATGCTGATACAACATTTGTATTTAAAATACACAATTCCAAGACATTCTAGATCAGTCCTAAGGAATTTAAGTAGAGGTTTAATTATAATTTCTCTTGGAAGTTCTATATATTTAAGCTGCTTGTGTAAATCATCACTATGATGGTTAAAGCAGAAGCATCACAATGCCCTTTCAGCAGACACAGTCTGAAAATACCCAGAGCCTGGAAGCTGACAGGTGTCCTTTTTCGCTTATTTTTGTCTACATCTCCCTGAAACCCATTCTGGGTTAGCAGAGGCTCAGTTAAGAACCCATTTTAATTGAGTGGAAGCCAAGCTTTGGTCCAGAGCTCTAAGGGCCTTGTATTCATTCAGTGACCAGAGAAATTTCTCCCTTGCTTGGCTCTTCAGGAAAGTTTCCTCCTGTGTACACAGGAGCTGGAGAGGCTCAGATGTCAAACCTTAATTGTGAGGCCAAGTTTTTCTTTAAGATGATTTTTAGGTACCTTTAAACTTTTAATTTAAGGCACTAAAACCAAATAAGAGGTCAACTCTTCAAACATGGCCCATGTTAAACAAGAGCATTTAGAGGGTTACAACTAAGGAAACAAGTGCATTTATAGGGCTGCAAGAGAAAAGCAATTTGAGCTTCTGCTAGAGGTGAAAGGGGTGGGAGGGAAGGGAATATAAAGAAAGTTTCAGGCAGTTTTTGCCTGACCTGCATATTTTGACTTCTGATTTTCCTGCCTATCAAACAGTAACACACCCAGACTCAACAAGTAACACTCATCAGGGATTGAAATCACTGCAGGAAAAAAGTCCTCAAAGTACAGGCTTTTTATCCTGTGTCGGAGCAGTCTGACAAGAAGATGCTGACATGAGAGAGAAGGACGGACCACCAGGGTTAGGAACCCACAGCAAGTAATGCTTCAACCTCCACTGCAACTGCAGCTGGTTCGCAAGCCCCGCTCCCCACTAAAACAGGAAAGCACCAGGATATCCTTCCCGTTACCTGGAATAAACCCCATTTCATGCAGGGTTATTACAGAACAAAACAAGACAAAAAACCAAAAGCACATGCATTGTTCCTGTAAAATCCACAAAAAGGAGTTTTGCTTTTCCCTTCTCTCCCTGCAGCCTGGCGCCAGGGAACAAAACCCATGTCCCAAGGACGGATGCTGTCAGAGACGATCCCATTGAGGACACACAGCCATGAATGCCTTCTCCTCTTACTGTAAGGAATGAAGGGTGGGTGGGTGGCGTTATTGTTTTCCCCCAATTCCATCCTCGAGCCTGTCATCGGGTACAGAAGCAGCCTTTATGCAGCAGTTGTACCGTCCCGTTTCCTGGCTTCTGTCAAGCTTAACAAAACCCAAGTACTAAACACATTTTATGCCTTGGAGTATCAAATGTTCTTTGCTATCAGTCGGAATGGAGCTCTGTTAATTTTCATTATTGCTTCATATGAAAATGTTAGCTCTATTCATATTCCATATTCAAGATGTTTAACCTGGGTTCACTGTATGAAAAGTCAATCATGTGTGCATAAATTCAATATATTTTCCCCATTTACAGCAGTACAATGAATATCTTACAGAGAGTGATGTTTGTGTCCTGATTCAAAAATATTATCTCTTTCTTTTGCCCAATTTATTTTGTATTTATTTGAGGTGAGGCAGGTATACTTGGGTTAAATAAGCTTTATCATAGCTCAGGGTTTATTATGTGTAGCACAAGAAAGAAAAGCAGCGTAAGAGAAGGAAATAAAAAATCCATCTTCGAAATCATGCCAGCAAGTGGGAAGAAACACTTTTGCTGATAAACAGGAAATCTTTTATTTCTAAAGTTAACATTCTTACGTAAAAAAACAAACACTCCAGCTAAATTTGTGGGTTTTAAAACAAACTGTGGCAAACATTAAGGGAACTAAATAGAAACCATCTTTCAAGATGGTAAAACTAGGACAACTGCAAACAGGAGGTATTAAACAAGCCACGACAACCAACATACACAACAGCCAATTTTAACACCAATTAAACATATCTGTGATCAAAACCCAGAGAAAACAAATGTAGAGAAATGTCAATCAAATAACTGTGTAATAATATAAAGCCTTTATATTTTTTATTTATATTTCAGGAAGTTGCACATGCTCCAAACAATATCCAGTGTGCTCAATGTACCCCACAACTTCCAAAAAAGATAAATGGAGAATCCTTGCTCCAGAAAATGCATGGCACAGCCTATGAATACAAAAAGCTGGAGTAGAAGGGCAAGAGAACAATTAATTGATACAGCCAATACTGGTGACATTTTGCCTGGGTTCTGCTTTACCTCTGCAAAAGCGTGGGTTTTGTCCTGTTCATGGGAATTTTTACATACTTCTCTAAATTCAAATTAAAAAATAAAAGCAGGAAACATCAGTCTTTGACTTTCTCCCCTCTTCCTCCTTCCTTTCTGCAAGTTTGCTCAATAATTTAAATGAGAGATCTAAAGGAAATTTTGCATCTCTGTGCCCTGTGCTGAAAGTGTAAGCTGGATTTCAGACACTTTAGTAGCAGAACTGTAAAGCTTCCTTCCAAAATGAAAAAACAACTTTGACCCTTTTTTTATTACCCAAGAAAAAAAAAAAAAGAAAAAAAAAAAAGAATCAACTACACACAAAGTTCCCTTTCATTATTCTCTCTATCCTCTCAAGTTTTTCACCTATTGGGAAAACAGCCTGAGCCCAATTAGCAGATTAACACACAACATGCGGTGACAGCAAGGACTGCCCGTATCTGGCACAGGTTTCTCATGGGCAAACATGTTTTTTTCTGCAAACAAAATTAAGATTTTTATAGTTAGTGTAGTTTAACATGAGCTAGAGGGCAATAAGCACGAGTGACTGATGTTCACCAGGCTCCTGCCCACCAGCGCACCCAGTCTGGGCATGCTGCTGCACAGCAGTGAGTGCTGGGCAGACTGGACCTTGGGGAGATCAGTTAATGCGTCGAAAGTGTTCTGAAGCTGAAAAGCAAGAAGTGCTAAGTATTATATCTTCTTTCAGCAGCTGATCAAGCTTATGATAAATGCAATATATCTTAAAAAAAAAAAGGCATAGAGGTAAGGAAAATTTAGAAATTCAGGTCCAAGTTTCTACCTGCAAAATACCTGACATGATGACACAGACATTGTAACCAATTCCTGCTGTACAGAAGAAGTGCAAACACCCAAACAAGAATAAAACTTTTTTCAAAATATTGGGATCGAGACAGCAGCCGTGTGTTTCACTTAAGCATGGAGCATTAAAAGGAACTTAATATTCCTGCCAAGAGGCGATCTGGAGGAAGCCCTGCTCTAATTTCTCTCTTCTGTTTAGATTCATCTACCAACGCCAAAACGCTGACAACTAAATCGACGCCAGTATTAGGCTATCAAATTATTTACCTATGGTGGGGGGAGATAAAGAGTTCTAACGGAGTGAAAGCAAGGAAGAAAAACTTGACTTCAAAGCAAAAACTAATTATGTGTTTTACTAATTACATTTTAGAAAGATACACAGGGCATTACCAACGAACCCTGCAAAACTGAAAACACAACTGTGTCTCGAGCTGCCTTGGCCTGGAAAAGAGCTCCTGAGAATTACCAAGGGATTCCTGCTTCCCGCAAACACAGCGCCACTAATATTCTCCAGATTTGCTGGCCCTGCTACGAACCATCTCAAGAAAATGTTTACATTAAAGTCGGGTTCAGCGAGGAGGTCAGCTAACTTTAAGGCTTTAAGAAATCAGCAGCCGTCTTGTCTCCCGAGCAGTGCAGGGGGATGGGGAAACGTTTTTTTTTTCTAAAGAAAATCATTAACTTGCTACATGCACAAAACCTCAGTTTTTCACTCTGTTTCATTTGCTGTCAGTGATGTGAAAGCTTTGGGGTTTGGTTTGGTTTTTTGCCTCCATCTTTAGGTGTCCATCAATAAACTGTCAGAAACATGGTGCGATTTCTGGGGTTGTCCTGTGCAGGGCCAGGAGTTGAACTCTATGTTCCTTCTGGGTCCCTTCCAACTCAGGAGTATGATTCTATGATTTCCAAACTTTCTGTGTACTCTGAAGCTGCTTTTAGCCCAAGCCACATCTCATGTTTTAAACCTATAATGAAAATAACAGGCACTACCTCACACAATTAACTGCAATTTTTATCAGGCCTCTGACTTTCGAACTGCACGTGTACCTCAAGTAAACAAGATAAGGAATTTATATTGTACGTATTCAGCCTTTATTCTTTAAAAATTGCTCTGATGAGCACTGATTGGCTGTCAGATGATTTTCCGTTTCATTCTGTACCACACAAGAATCAATACAAGCTGGTTTTATTTGAGCCAGGCTCCTAAGCTTACATCTTATTTGCATCTCGCTCCTGATAAATGATAGCAATAAAAGTGTGGCATTCCACAGGAAGAAAGTGAGATTACACTTCATCTAATTGTTTAAAGTAGGAGAAACAGTATTCCCGCTCGGAAATAAATGCCTTAAAGGCTTCCACTGGTATAATGGTACTGCAAAGGTCTCATAGGTCTACGCTGAGCAAGAATGGCTGCAAATACAACAATAAAAAGTCTGATTTTCCTGTTCTTAATTTTTTTATAGCTATGTATACATGTAAAGACATCAGAAAAACACTGCCTTGGTTAGGGGTTCTTATAAATAATCAGAACCCCTCGATGGTGGTTCTGCGTAAGAGACTTTGTGTGTGCTGTTAAATGAAATCAGATGTGCCTCGGCAAAGAGCACGAAGGCAACTGGTGATACTTGCTTCTCCCTTAGCAGATCAGGGTTATACACAGAGTACAAAGATCCCAGAACCAGTTCCTAACAGTACACAAACGGAGGGAAGGTAAATACCTGTGCCGTGTTCTGGTTCTGTCTCATTAACTTTAATTTATCTCTGTACTAAGTGCAACTACTTTACCAAGTTAAAGAGCACAAGCATGCATGTGAGAGCTACACGGGGAAAAACAGAGGTAGAAACAGACAAGTAAAATGCAAAATAGAAATAACTGGTGTACAGAAATAATTTGATTAAGTTAAAAGTCTGAGTTAGCACAGGGAATGAATGCAGAAAACTTTCAGAAGGGAGTATCTACTGTCCATTTTTAAGTTGGCAAGTCAGTCTTTCTGCGGGGTCTAACTCTTTCGAGCAACTCTTTTTCCTGCTCAGTGAATCCCAAAATGATTTCCAAAGCTTTCACTCATTTTGACACAAAGGATACAGGAGACTGTTTAGACTCCTAATAAGCCCGGAGCTGTTAAAGCTGCACAGCCCTGTTAAACACGGGATGGCGGCAGCCAAGAAAACAATTCCTTGGAGAGGAAAACAGCCAGCATGTGCCCTCATGTAAAAATCACATACCAGAGGAAAAGAACTTCTTTGGGCTGGTGTGTGACGTGACTGTAAGATGCTTATTGTGCACGGAGGGGCTGCATTTCCCTGGAAAAGGGACATTTACTTCACCCACTCAACCCGGCCGTCGTCACCTGCTGAAGAGCTCAGTGCTGGGCAAGTGCTGGTATTGCTGTCATCTGGCAATTAGTAATAAATGTTAGGGATATATTAACATGGAATATTCGGAAAGTCATGCAGGAAGTTTTCAAAATTCAACTAGAAATGTTCTTTTTCTTTTTTTCCTCCTCTACCAGGAAAAACTGGACATCCCTTGAGAGCTCCTCAGAGGTGAATATAAAAAATATAAAATTGCATTCATGTAAAGTCCAGCCATCTCAAACTATACTATAAAAAGGGAAAGAGCACAACTCAGTAATTAACTCATCACCACGTATTTCTTCCAATTCAGCAAATTTACAGCTGAAAACAATTCCGCAGAACCCAATTTAATTACATTAAAAATTATGCAACTTATTTTATTAAAAGGGGATTGATTGCTCTACAAAGAATTTAGATCCAACAATGACCTTCTGTGCTACTGTAAAAGGTGTTCAGAACCCAATGAACATACAATAAGGCTCTAAACCAGAAACTAATTAGCTCACACACAAAGTATTAAATCTGTTTCACAAATTATGTAAATCATATAAAAAATGAGGTATAATACCAATGGCAAACTTTATAGTGCCAAAATGGAATAAGCTGTATGTATACCTGCCTTCAAATTAACTAAAGCAATTATACTGTAAAATCATTAGCCCAAGACATAGTTTAAAGTCAAGCTTTAATAACTTAATGCTACATGTATTTTCTAACCACAGAAAAAGCATTACATACATTTACACTTCCCACTAAATTTAGAGGAGGTTATGCTGCATTAAACCAAACAGGAAAAATAAAGTATTAAAAAAGGTAAAAAACAAGAAAAAATAAGGAATGCCAAAAATGTTTACAGCAGAAAATACGCACAAAATCAAACCATAATTTCCTCTGGAGCTCCGTTTCCCCATAAAAATAATGTATTATTATGCTTTTTGTAACACTAGCACATTTATTCTAACTGCTACCACCAAAAAAAAAAAAAATTTAAATAAACAACTCTTCTGAACGATGAGAAAATAAAGCACCGTTTTACGTGATCCTGGCAATATTTGTAAATGCCAATTATCTGGTCTCATGGTTCATGGCCAAAAAATCTCTTACTACTTCACTTCAGAGTAGGTGGAACAGCAGCTCATGGTCCGAGTGTCTCCCTCCATGAGGAGTGGTGCTGCCTCCACAATCCCAAGGGATGGGCTGAAATGTTTAATTCTTTTGCAGCTGTGGAGCGCTCTCAGACCCACACGTGGAGTTCTAATGAGATTTCCAACCTGCTTTTCATCCTTTTAAGGTAACTGCCACAGGGCTTGATGCATCTATGTAACAGTGGAGAAACTGCAAATAAGGCATCGAGAAACAAGTTTTCTTAGTCTGCTCACAAGTTATATTTGTTATTGCCATTTTCACCACACTGGGTGTGTAACAGAAAGTTCTTTGTGCCATTGTGCAGGAGGACAAAGTTTAGGCAAAGGGCTGTGACTTTTCAGATGCTTTGGGATTCCCTCAGCATAAAACCAAGATAAGGTGGACATGACTGATGTCTGCAAATGAGCACATACAAACTACCTGTCTAACAGTTCTCCTGGCCTGATATGGGATGAATGCATTTTTTGGGGGGTGAAACTAAAAGCTGGAGCACAACTGTGATGCTCTGTGTGTTTAGAAATAAAGATTATACTTCAGTTTTAAAAAATAATGATTCAGACCTTTCCAAATCTCTTCTAGATGCTCACAGCCAAGTGTCACTGTCAAACTTCAATGGACAGGAACTTTTTGGAGTACTACAAATTTATTTTTTTTTCATTTACAGGAAAACAGCATTTTTGTACATCAGTCTTGTTTGATATACTATGAACTACACAAGCTCAAATTTGGTGCTTCATACCCCTTCCAAGTAATGCACTGTCACAATACACAGAGCCTAAACACTGCTCTAGGAATGGATGTGGCTTTGGCATGTCGCAGAGGAGGAACTGCAGAAGATCTTTCTTAAATAAGAAATAAGATTAAATAAGAAAGGCGAGAAATTTTCCTGTTTCAAGAATACTGAATAATTAAAAAGCAGCTTTCTGGATTTGTTACAGAACTTTTAAAAACTACAAATCAATGAAAGACTGATCAGCAGCGAGGTCAACTGGCCAGAGATGTACAACAACTAATTTATGTGTCTACATCTCTGCAATCACTAACCCATGTAATCAATACACACAGACTCCATATTTACTAGGGGCTGCTATAATATTGTTTTAATATCACCTTCCTACAAACAGTACACAAATAATGGGCGTATGCAGGGAAGAATTACTTGGGATGAAGGAGGAAATGGCAAGAATCAGAGAAGAGAGAAACGGAAAATCTGAGTCATATCTGTGCTAACCTGTGGTGAAAACCAGTAACATCAACGCAGCCAAGTGAGAAAGGAGGACTGCAAGGCAGAATCAAGGATTGAATCTTCTAATGAAATGCATTTGACTGGAAAAAGAATTTCCTTGCCTCAAAGTAGTATTCCCACAGTGATCATGCTATGATAGAAGTTGTCCCCTAAATATCAGCTGCCTCCTGATGTTGTTGACCACCTCCCTTCCCTCTCCCAGCCACAATGTAACCACTATGGTAATTACAGTGACTGATGACATGTAAATATTTAATACACTTTAGGTTTTGTCTTTAAAATGCATTTTCAAAAGGAACGTAAATTAGTTTCCAGAGCTGACTTTGGAACTTAGTTATGGAGAATAAGTATTGAAAAGGGGACAGTCAAAGGCAATTTGTCTGCCTGGAACTCTAAGGGGAAAATATTTGCTGCTGTAAACTGCATTTCTAACTTGTCAAAATATTTCAAAATTAGATCTTGGTCATCAAAACAGACGCAACAAAGCTGGTTCCCTGACAGTGTTTTATCTGTGTCTTTTTGACTCAGTGCTCGAATCCACACACGTGCCAAACGCCACAGTACTTGTGAACCACTTAATCTGCTTCCTTTGAAACTCATCATCAAATGCTCATTTCTGCACAGTGAACGGCAGGGTCTTTGTAAGGTGTTTTCTTTTTAAAATGCAAATCCAGTGTCTTGGGAGGGTTGGGGGCTTTTTTTTTTGTTTTTAGACACAAACCTATGAAGTCTTGTCCCATGCTTTTAAACAGCAATGTTAAGTATAATAAAAGATGTCATGGATTTGAAAATTCCTTGCAGTGCCATATTTTCCCTTATACACACCTGCAATATATTTTAAAATATTTTTTGAAGGAACAAAATTATATTTCTGGTATTTCTATCTGTTGTTTCAGCAGCACTAGACCCCTTTGAGAAATTTATATTTTAAGGGAAAAGAGAGACAGAGAATGCATGAATGAATAGGTCATGAAATATCCTAAAAACAAACAGCAAGAAAAACATCATTTCAACTGCATTACAGCTCCAATTACTACTTACACCCCACTTTCCTGGGTTAGACTGTATCTTGATCAATGATATCCCAGCTGGTTTTAGTTGAAAAAGTTTCCATTTCCATCTCTACTAATGGTGCCACTGATAAAGAGGGAGAAATCCATCGCGTCTGCCGCAGAACTGAAACTCCATCGAGGGGTATATATTCATTAACGCATGCAGGAACTGAAACCGCCAGGGAACATATATATTTATGAACCCTTGCCTGTACACATAATGTTTTAGAAGTACAGAAATCGAAACGGGAAAGTAGAGTGCAAGACGCATACCAGTATTAAAAAATACGCCAGAAAAAGGATGGCAGATCTTCCACCTCTAAACACTGAATAAAAGATCAG
The DNA here is from genome assembly GCA_013400975.1 of Atrichornis clamosus. Lineage (NCBI taxonomy): Eukaryota > Metazoa > Chordata > Aves > Passeriformes > Menuridae > Atrichornis > Atrichornis clamosus. The sequence continues at coordinate 9,778 of WBMZ01007498.1, forward strand.
AGGAAAGCAAAGTTGCATGAGGAACTCTCAGCTTTGCCATATCACCCTGTACTACAATATTTAATTCCCAGTTTCAGTTTTATTAAGAGCACACTGTCTGCAGATACATATACAACAGTTTGACCAGAAGAAAATAAAATATGCAAGGTTAAGCACGCTCAGAAGTCACTGCTGTAGCTCAGCTGATCCTCACACTGCTCCTTCCCCTTGTTTTATCACTCTTCTGATTTACACTGACATGCAGGTTTAAAAATGCCTCCAGAAAGGCGGCAGGAGGATATTCTCACTCCCTGCTTCTGTACAACTCCGGCAGAGAACGCAGGCACACGGCAGCCTGTTTTAAACTGAGCTGGCGCCGGTCTCTGCTGCGCCCGGGGACCGAAAGCCCAGGCAGGGACCTGCAGCCCGACCCCTGAGTCCCAACATCCCATCCCCAATCCCATCCACGAGCCCACCGGGAGCTCAGCACATCTCCCCACAGCCACAGGCTGCTCCAGCTAGAAATTAACTACAACACTGGCATAGGAAAAAAAAAAACTTTAACGAAAACGTGTCTGAGGTTTTGCTCATTTTGTTTCTCTCTGCTCATATGGAGAGTTTTGGGTGCTTGCGCCCTTCTTGTGGGGCGGGGGCACAGGGGAAGGCTTGGAAATGGTACGTAAACCACAAAAATATCCCAACACATGCACTAAGGCTGTCAACTTTTTTGTTTTCTTACATGTTGCTATTCATGCTTAAAAGACAAAGTGGAGGAGCATGAAGCAAAGCTTTGGCTAACAGGAGTAACTGTAAAGCCCAATTCCTTTGACAGGGTGCTCTTCAAATCCCCATTCATCTTCCAAGGAAAGCCAGTCTGGCATTAAGGATTCAACAAGTTATATCGTAACAGAGTCCTTGTGTGTTCTTAAAATAAACATTTCATCTCTTTGCGTGGAAATGGCATCTCTTTCAATTTACATCTTTGGAAACAAAAGGCCCTGAAAAAGTATACAGAAAAAGCTGGAAAAACCCCATCCTAGTTTGCAAAACCAAAGTAAGATATACAAAGGAAATGAACCTGTGATACTATTGCTGTAACAAAAACACTCGCTGGCCACCACCACCATTTAATTCACATTACGTGCTTTTTTTAATCCTGGGTTCTTCAATTTAGCAGTGATGAGCCACATTAAAAATGAAAACTTAAATAATTGCATTTTTGTAGATTGTGCTGTGTTTGAGGCCAAAACCATCTGTGAAACTAAGTAGGAAAAAGCCTTTTTTTCCCTAATGGATTGGTATGAATGTCTTTTGGAAGAACAGGGTGGAAAGGAAAAGAGGGGAGGATCCAAAGCATTTATATAACTTTCTTTAGGCATCCAGTTTAGATACCCAACATTTTGAATCATCTTCTAGAGGTGTCTGTCTGTTCAATGGATTTATAGGGATCTTTGATTCCTATTTGTAATCACTTGCCAAACAACTTCAGAATCTGTGCTAGCCACTGTAAATATTCCCATACGCATTTAAAGTGGATCCTGAACCAAATCCCTCAACAGGAGCAATTTTGATTCAATTTTTTTTTTTTAATATTTAGACCAAAAAGTCAGAGCTTAAGTCTGCCTTAATATTAAATTTAAAAAGTTAATGAGATTATAGCCAAGCAATCATACAAAGACCTGAAAATACACTTTGCAGCAGAAATTACTTTATTCTGGGTTAATTTTTGAGTACAATTGCAACATGAACTCTCCAGTACCGGCAGTGCATCCCCATCTATCCATTCCCAATGTTTTGTGCTCTGTGCACAGCTCTTTTACAGCCAAAGTCAGATTTTGAGAGTTTGGTGTACCAAAATCCATATTCATGTTACAATCAAAGCACATAATTTAATTTCTGGACATTTTATGAACTACGTAGCCAAATTAAAAGAGCTACCGAAAACCCAAGCCTGACTTCCTGCCTTTTCTGTCTGTATTTCTACTGCATTGTGCTAATAATAAATTTTTCCACTGGATTTCCTCCTGTCTAAGGAAGGGACTGATCTGTTCTTGATCAGCTGTTCAGGAGAGTTTATTTGAATGGGCAACATGAGATTGGAATGGAGGCACCAGCTATGTCTGAATGTCCTCACACACTGAAATAAACAGAGATGGGGAAAGTTTTGGTGTGCTGAGCACCCCCAAAACACTCTCCCATTACACTGAAGGTGAAGATCTGGAAGGCTACATGGAAAGCTATCACTTGGCAAGGTGGGAAATAGGCACCACGAGCAGCCTGTAAATACACAATTTAGAATTAGTGAAGAACTGGCTAAAACCTGGGAAAAGCCACTGTTTAGAGCCAGAAAGAAGAAATCACCCCATGCCAACAAAATGCACATGGAGAGGAGACTTTGAGGTTAATAATAAGGAAGTGCATTCCAAGTGTTCTCCTTCTGCCCTTCAAATAAAGTTTTGCTGTCTTAAAAATACATTTAGAAACAGGATTCCTCCACCACAATGACACAGCTACATTGGTTTGGCACGAGCCAGACAAGCACAGAGAGGCTGTAACAAAAAAATACTTCACTTGGAGTTATCCCCAACTCCAAACTTCTGGGAATTGCTTGATGCTTTGTACTGCCACAGAAAAAAACTCCAAACACACAGATATATACCTCTTATCATTTTAAGTACCATGAAAACCCAATTTTATGGTGTATGTGTAGCTAAGATATTTTTCCCATCTCCATTCCCAGGCAGGATGCAGCTCCAACCTGGCTGATGTGGAGAGCAGCCACACACCAGAGCCACGAGGGGGAAATCTGTGCCATTCCATTGCTACAGCAACTGCCAATATCATAGAACATCAACAAAGCTCCTTTTTTATCTGTTATAACTCGGATTTTGCTTGTTTGGGCTGAGAGCTCCGACCAGATGACTGCCAAAATGAAAAATAGGTAAATGTTATTTTTTTCATTAAAACCCGTAAAAACCAATTATTGTGCTCTCTAAGGTCAGGTGAGTGGAAAGGAATGAAGAAGTCTTAGGTGCTAATACCAGTCTGGCCACTGATTTGCTACACAAAATGACCCAAGCTGCTCCTGCAGAGTCTGAGAATAATACCTGGAATTGCAGCAGCAAATATGATAAATGATACCTGGTATTGAAGTGACAAATACTTATAGGGCAATCCAAACAGGCCCATCATTATATTAATGATGCACCTTCTGACATTGTTCTTCTTTAAGATAAATAAACGCTGCTGTTGCACAATGCAAAAGGAAGTGTAAAGAGACCACGGGACCATGTGGAATCACAAGGATGAATTTTGTCTACAACATAAAAACCCAATGGAGTCTTCCAGAGCCACCACCACTCTATCTCACAGACACTGCACCTTTTTTCCCCTCTCTGCTGCTCCCTATCCATGCAGCTTTCCACCCGGGCCGTGCTCTCTGGTTTACCAGCACAGCTCCATGAAAAGGCACCGTTAGTCTGATGGAGAAGCTCAAGTCCACACAGAGAGCCCAGGTCAGGAAGAGAAGGCACAGGAGTCGACCCAGCAACACCACAGCAGCACTTCCAAATGGAAACTCTGCTTCCGCCTGTGAAAAGCCTTTGCTGTATCAATGTTGGACAAAACTCACGTTTTCCAGGAAAAAGCCAATATAATCTCCTTCTGTTTCCTTTCCTCTCGTCTCACGTTTTTAAAAGTTTGAGGTTGCTGCTGCAAGTGGGACCAACAAGCACAGCTTCAGAGAGAAGGCAGGAAAGCACTGAAGCAGCAAAAGCTCTCAGCAGCAACTCTGGAGGCAAAAATACCCTGGCATTTATGTTTTATTTCATTTTCTTCCTCTTCTGGGGTACAGAGAAAGGATAAAACAGCAAGGGCCTTTCCAGCTTTCAGTAAACCTCACATAATGTTGATAGTTTAGCATTTAGTTTCCACAGGAGTGATGAGAAAAAACTCTAAGTGGTCTTTGCTATCTCTGCATTTTAAAGCTGGTAAGAAAATGGTTTTATGCAAAAACTCTTCCCTAAGAGGAAAAAGAAGTTTTCTAGTTTACCACAAAAAGGCAGTTTTCTACAGAAGGCAAAAACCCTTTCAAGGAAAGTATTAATGCAACTGAGAACCTCATTTTCTGTTCAAGAACAGCTTGTAAAATTTTTTAACCAACTGTTACAGTTAAAACTGTTGAGAATTGGTCATTGTTTACTGCTTCCTGCATTATCAAATCCTACATCTGATGCCCCAAGACTGAAGTTTTCAGGCAAAAACTGCCCCTTTGTGTGCACACAAGGCACCCAGCAAATGCTGCTGCAGCACTAAGTTAGTTAGAGAACTAATGAAGCTATGGAAATATGGAGATACTGAACTCTTTCAAGTGCTATTTCAATTTTTTTTTCCATACAGAACATCAATTTATGTTCTAAAACTCTACCATCTATAACTGTAAATCCAAATATTAAACTGTTAACATTTTGTCTGTAATGGAAGTCAGCTGCCTAAAATGAAAAATACACAGAACAGTCATCACCTTCTGTAGAAACACCTTCTGAAATGCCAACACAGAATATTAGTTTCTACTTTACTGACATGCCACAAAAAACATCCACACAGTGTAATCTGATGCATTATCACCTCAGAAGCTAAACGTGGTATCAAATTTACAGAGCCAATTTCAATCTGCAGGAAACTGGAACTCTTTTATTATTGTTATTATTAATAATACAGCTTCATTTTGGTGCAAGTTTTGAGCTTTGTGGTGCGTTTAAGGTCCCTTCAAACAGGTCAACAGCAAATCCTTTGGAAAGGAGTCAATGACAGAGAGAAGGTGACATTTTGGTGGCTCAGATTCCCAGGATAAGCAAAGAGAAATGGTTTAAACCCAGTGGAGTGCTGATTTCTTTGCTGGAAGACATTTGCCTCTCTCTCCACACTTCCTCTGAGCCACATGGCTCCATTTGGCTACCACTGCTATTGTCTGGGCAATTCAAGCGACATGCCAGCATGGAGAGAAAGATGTTTTCATTAGTGGCAGCATTAACTTTACACCTGGATATTCATACATGGATGAAGGAGGTGCACCAATTTACTGCCCAACCTTTTCTCCCCCTGGCAACTCTTCCCTGTGCTTTTGAAAGGAGCAGAACAGAGGACCCCATGTTCAAGCTTAGGTCACTCCTTCAAAAAAGCTTCTTCTGGAAAATAAACAGTTATCAAACGCAACTCCAACACATCTCAAGCTGAGAAAATAATTAGTTCATGCTACAATTGCTACAAAAATGAAGAGGAAATAAATGACCGAACATAGCTCTGCACATGCACTGCTCCAACAACTGCAATCATGAAAAATATTCCTCACACTTCTTAGTCCAGCATTAGCCAGCAGCAGAAGAGGCAAAATGACAACTATTTCAAGAAAATATATACAATGAGGAAATAGGCTCCACTTTCAGTGCCGAGGTGTTCTTATATGAATTTGATGGTGTCTCTTTTTATTTAGAGTATGGAACTCTGGTCCCCCTGCCAGAGGATCATTTAAACGTCAAATGGAAACAAAACAGTCATGAGATTGTCTCATCTTGGTAACGCAGAGATGTTACACGTGGTTATACAGGTGTGTGTGTATTTCTGTGTGCCCATGTTTTATTTTACCATAAAAGACTGGTTGCACTGTCAGCCCATCTGAGGCAAAACCCAGTTCAAGTCACTCCAACTTCGTGTTTGGTACCACAGCTCCCCTGCAAACACAGCAGGGCACAGCAAGGCCTCAGTGCGGCCTGCAGCCCTGGGCACTGCTCTGCTGCTGTATTTTAGGAAAACTGCAAAGTTGTTAATTCTCTTACAATTCATTTTTAAACACCCGTGAGGCTAAAGGCCTCTAAACACTAATGTAAAATGCAAACAATATCAAAGCAAAACCAAGGGGAGTTTGACTCAGACTCTTCTGCAGGCTTCTACATAATGAAACATCCAAAGAGCAGATTAGTCCCTGAGATGAGACACCCCTGACACCACACTGGGGTGGTTTTAGCAGCTTGGGATCGAGACTGCTTGGAGACTGAGCTAGAAATGAGATACAGAGTGGAATCCTGACTGCAGATCCAAACACTGGAGCTGTGGCCGGAGCAGGGAGCAGCTCCCACCTGCACGACTCCGTTTCACCCGGGTGAGGAGGGAACACGGTGCTGCGTTAAGTGGATCAGCCCTCTGGAGCTAAAAGGCCAAACCTTGACCCAAAGCATAATTATCAAAGAACACGGGAATGAAGGATGTTGTGCATGAATAAGGGGGAGATGCAGGACTTGGTGTGTTGGGGCAAACTCATGGACCCAAGGAATGGCGCTGACGAGCTCCTTGCTCTCTGAGGCAGACTGGTGTTACCTTCAGGCTTGGAGCAGAGGCACAACACAATGGTGGCAGGGACTGGGACAGGGAGAGGAGCCTTGAAGTCAGAGGAAATGAGCAAAAAATGAGAAAAAGCCAAAACATGTAAGGAGTAAACGACAGAGTCACTGGAGTGGCTTCAGTGGAAGGTGATCACCACCTTCTCCCAGCAGCACCTTTAATCATCCTTGATGCAATTTCACTAAAGCAAATTCTATTTAATTTCATTGTGCCTGACCAAGCAATGCAATTCCTACTAGCTGGACACTTTCTAGCCTTCATCAGGCTTTTGCAATAGCACTCATTCCCTCGAATTTATCAGTGCATTTATCACAGCAGTTCCAAAAGCGCCAGCTCCATGAGGCAGAACCTGGTGCTCAATACTTTATTTGTATTCAGCAGATCGACCTTTGCATTCTGTCCTGGTACGCTGATAATTTCCCCTGTTTCCAAGAGAACTCCTACTGCCCTGCCACACAATCACTCCCTCGTTTGACGAGCAGAGCACTTTCCTTCACAGCAGCTTTGGCCCCTGCATATTTATACAGCATTTAGCAGCCCAACCAACTAAGTTTAACCCACAGATATTTAATTTTGTTCTGCTACAAGAACAACAAAACTCAGCTCTTTAGAGTAGTGGATTTAACCCCAAATTTCACAAGGTTAGTGATCTTTTAGAGAAAAAAAAATTTCATGTACGAGAATCAAAGATCATTTTGAGAACCTTTAAATACAGGATGCACTTAAAAAAATTAATATGGATATATATCTTGCAGCAGTGTGATTTTAACTGCCAATCTAAAGGACATCACACACTCAATAAAAATTGCAGAGAATCTTTTCCTTCCGATTGTTTCAGTACATAATCACTTGTTAGTAAAGCAGCAGGAGATTAATGGTGAAAGGAGATTATAAATTATATCAGTGTACACAGAAATAGGTGAAAGTTCTACAAAAACATAGTTTTTTAAGTTCTGAGAAGAACTTAAACTTATATTCTCAAAATATATCCATCATGATGTCAGCTCTTCCTTCGGAAGTCAACATTTCTTAAAGTTTGGGGTTTACACTTGCACTGTTGGATATTTTAACAGTAGAAAATGTGATCTATGTGGCATAATTCATCTTTGGCTTGGACTGGATCCAGGTCAAAGAGCTCTGTATTTTCAGCCCATTAGTCATGGGAATTAGAAGTATTATACAGTTGCTTTTAATTGGTAGTTCATGCTCAACCACTGCAAACCAGTCTATGATTGCAAAACTAGCTAAATTATATTCTCAATAAAACATCATCCAGCCTGCAGAAAAAAAAAAAAACAACAAAACCAAACCCTGTCCCAAAGCAAATTACATCTCACATGCATAAGTAAAATATAACTAGCTCCACACTCAACGATCATGGGAAAAATGTTGATGACCAGCCCCAACTGGCCAGCAGAGCAGAGCTCCAGCCCAATGCCACGTTCCACCCCAGCTTCCTTTCAAAGGAAAGTCGTTCTCAATGCTCGAGTGGTCAAACACAGCATTAAGTAGCAAGCACTAAAAAGTTAATTGAATGTTTGCCAGGAGACGTATGTCCCATTTTTATACTGGATAATTAATTTCTTTGTTTTTATAAGAATTTTAAAGAGTTACCAACATGCACCCTGAGGGTAATGATCTTCACTCAAGGGAGACTTCTGACTTTTTGTGACACAGGACTTACTTGCAACTGGAAACGCTCCAACATTGTTCTCCTGTAGGTGCTTGCTTTAAACATTACACAGACTTTTGCATCTATTTTATCTTAAGCAGCTGGAATCTTTGCACACTTTTCTTAAAACACGATAATTTTAGTCAAGGATCTCAAAAATAAATTTGTTCTTAACATTGTTTACAAGCAGGGTGAGAGAGGCACAGGTGAAGCACCTCGGGCTGGAGGCTCACTGGAAGGGACTATCTCTACCTCTAGTCATGTACTTTGAAATTACAAGACCTGTCCTTTCCCACCCTGATAGTCTCTAAACCCTATTACACACCGTAACAGGGCTTTGCTGTTGACAGTGTGAGCTACTCATTAAGATAAACTGCAGTTTTGGGGTTTAAAAATGTTTTTCTTAAGTTACTATCAACCCTGTCAGGATTAATCGCTTTACAGTATACTTAAACTGTCAAAACAGTTCCATATTTAGAGCCAGAAGGGAAATGTGGACTATTAGCATCTCACAACACAGGCCAAAGCTTCAACTTACCCACAGACTTCTGGTCTACTACTGTTTTGGAATAAAAATCCAGAATTATCTTTACCACAATTATGCTTTTGCTGTTTACAATGAATGTTGATATAAGTTAAAACTTTAGTCGTTCCCATGCTGTTGCCATCTGTGAGTAACTTTTATTGCTTCTGTAAACCAGGTCTTTAAACAGTCAACCCCCTACACTCAAGAAATTATTGACAAGTAAGCAAGCAGTACCGAGCCTCTCTCTTCAAACCTTCCCCGTGACAACTGCAGGAACTGTTGCTGATTATAGCTGTCAGAAACTATTTTGGCTGCATATGTGGCATTTGAGTTCTTTGGGCTTTGCCATCAAACGTGACCAACTATCAGAATGACCACAGAAACACCAAACTCCTGAACAGGTGAACTCTAAAATTTCTTAAAGCTTTCATCTGTTTGTGCAGTTTTTGGACTGTGATTTTTGACTGCCATACCAATTGCTGTGTCATCTAAAATTATCTCAGTTAAATAAAGAGATGTTTTTTATCATCAATAAAAGCAGAACCAGGACAGGAGTCTGGAAGAGTGACAGGGTGATTACATGGTTTAGCTGCTCACCTGGGCTGGCTCCTGCAGGTCTGAACACATTTCCACTCCAAAGGAATCAACAGGCATTCCCTCTGCACAGCTACTTCCAAGCTTCTCATTGCTATCACTACTATAAAATCTTTAAAGAAGTTTTTCTTCACTGTCTGAATATCTGTATAAGAGAAACTTTAAACTATCTACATCATGAAAGATAACCTGTCGTAAAGCCTCCTTCTACCACTAGCTGGACCTTCTTCTAACTCTCAACTGGAATTACTGACAACAGGAGAGTGCCAGAAGAACAAATTCTGGCATCTGCCTCCCTTCAGTCTGCTCACTGTGCATGTTACCTGCAAGCTGGTTTGGAGTACAATAGCTGGGGTACAAACATTCACACTGTCATGACACTTTCCAATTTTATTACTCTTGGGATTGCGATTTTTCTGCTTGAATGAAATTCAGAGAATCACAGAATAGTTTTGGTTGGAAGGGACCTTAAAGACTATCCAGTTCCAACACCTTGCCATGGGCAGGGACACCTTCCACTATCCCAGGTTGTTCAGAGCCCCATCCAACCTGGCCTTGAACACTCACGGGGATGGGGCAGCCACAGCTTCTCTGGGAAACCCATGCCAGGGCCTCACCACACTCATACTAAAAAATTTCTTCCTTGTACCTAATTACCCACAACCTGGAACTGCAGCTACAAATAAGTTCCACCGGTGAGACTCAGGTGATCGGCACAAAGGCAAGTGTGGATATTCCCACAAAGAAGACTTTGCATCTGGAAATGTAGCCCACAGTTATACTTGTTGAGACAGTCTAGAGCTCCTTCCCAGCCAGCAAACTCAGCTGAGGAAAACTTGTTTGTCCTCCAGGGAGAGCAGTGGGAAGACACCGGGCACCACCAGCATGTGGATTGCTGCCTGCAGCTCACGGACATGTCCACACATCCCAGATGGAGTGAAGGCAGCCCCTGCCCCTCCGCAGAGCAGCCCAGTCCAGGGTAAAAGCACCTCCAGATCAGACCCGCAGGTGGATGGCAGCAGATTTCACGTCCAATCCAAGAAAGGCAAACTAGAAGGAAAATCTCTCGCCAAACTACCAAAATGACAGAGAAGGCTTTCTACAGAGCAAGAAAAACCTGTACTCTGCCCTCTCCCAGATCTTTGTTGACATGATGACACTAAAAGAGAAAATCCACTGTTTCTTGTGGAAGTGGAAATATGTTTTACAGCGTGTGCACACACAAATATTTAGGAGCAAAGCTGCAGTGATGATGATGGGCTCACCGTGTCCCACCAGCAGCCCACAGCAATAATTCACTTTACCATAACACTGCAACTAGAAGAGCTGGAGAAGCTCTTAGGACCTGAGAGAATGGCAGGAAGATGTGTCAGGGGAGATTTAGGTTGGATATTAGGAAAAGATTCTTCCCTCAGAGGGTGGCCGGGCACTGAACAGGCTCGTAAGGGAAGCGGTCACAGCACCAAGCCTGACAGAGCTCAAAAACCATTTGACAATGCTCTGAGGCACAGGGAGGGATTTCTAGGGCTCTCCTATGCAGGGCCAGGAGTTGGACTTAAGGATCCATGGACTCCATGATCCCTTCCAACTCAGGATATTCTATGATTCTATGATTTTAAGCTACTGGATTGGTGGAATTTTCTGCCTGAGACTGTAGTAAGCCCAGGTTTGTATGCTATCTGCTGTTCTTAAATAAAGCACACACATTAATTGATCAAATATGAATGAAATGCAAATGATTTCAGATCTGTAGCCTTTCCAGACCATGTACCACCATGCTATAACACTGCCACAGTCGAGTTAAAGCCAATATTCCACTCACACTGGCAATTTTCCACTAACAACAAACCCAAGTCTAGTAGATGCAACATTTCAAAACGCATGTAAACTATTTAGATGAATTCTTTTTATTGACAATCCCAGGGGAATGGAGAGAAAATGATTTGTTTTACCCTCAGAGCTCAAAGCTCTCTTGGGAGGTAATTCAATTGAAATTTCACATTCAGTCTAGCCAGGCAGTGATAAACAGATGCTTAAATTAGCTGCATTACACCATAATCAAATATCTTAAGACGGGGGAAAAGTTTCCAATAAACAATGGGGGTGGAGGGAGCTTCCCAGTATTTTTAGAAGGAATGTTTTTCATACCTCTCTGAAGCTCCTGCAGCAGCCCCACTCCTACAGCCGCAGAGGCATCTGACAATGCAGGGAATAAACACACAAACACAAACCCAAACACAACTGGCATTTCCCTGAGATCTCTGGCAGATTAGATGACCTGCACCCCCAGCACTTCCTTTACCTACTGCACTTAGAAGGACGATTTCTATTCTGTCATCTTGCTACACAGCACTACCCTTTCTCCAGTTCTATGAAAATGTTGCTCTTGTTTTCATTTAAACAAACTGTTGCATAAAACACCCCCACACAAGGGCGGCAGAAGAAGTAACCGGACCGGTGCCGCCGTTCAGCGTTTGCTGCTCAGATCCAAACCTTCCCTACACCCTGAACGACACCAAGTGTCTCCATCCCCTGCTCCCAACACCTGAGCCACTTCCTCTCCCTCTCCTTCTTGGTCCTTCCCTGCCCTGCTAAGCAAAAAGGCAGCAAGAAGCAGAAAACTCATGTCTTGCTCCTGCTCCAACTGTTGGGAAGGAGATATTTCTCCAAAAATAACTAAATGCTTTGTCCAAGCAGGGGGGATCACCTTGTTCCTGAGAAATCCTTGGAAGGGGATAAATGGTGGTGGAGTCAGCCTCCCTGGTAGTGTTTAAGGAAAGACGGGATGTGGCAATCAGTGCCATGGTCTGGCTGACATGGTGGTGTTCAGTCTTAGGTTGGACTCCATGGTCTCAGAGGTATTTTTGCCCACCTGACTCATTCTGTGATTCTGTAAGTGGTCCGCGAGAATATTAAAAATACAAGCCATATATAGTTCTCCCAACCAATTTCTTAATCCAAGAAGCTAAGGAAAATAACAGGGTGAAAGAAAAAAGAAAGCATATAAGGAGTTTTCTATGTTTCCACTTTTCTTTTAAAAAGGGATATTTTGCATTTCTCTCTCGACTTTATGTGCAGGTCCACGAGACTGCATCAGTGATACTGGCTGCCCCTGCATTTCCCAGTTCTCATAGTTCTCAATTTAATCTGCTTTAACCACATCCAGAAGTTTAAAAAATCACGATGAACAAAATAACCAAGACTATAATCAAGATATTCCAATAATCAAGATTTAATCCCTGAGGGGTTTTCAGCTATGGGGTTTGGTGCTCACTCAGTGTCACTGCAGATCCACTGTCACCCCTTGGCATCCAAAACAAGCCAAATGCCCTGAAACGGAGGGTCAGGTTAGCAGAGGTCAGGCTTCCAAACACTCTGTGTTTTGGGGACTGTTGTTTTGTTTCTTTTGAAGTTCACTGTCACTTTTCCTCATCAGTAAATGCTCCTTAGCCTGCCCTGCCAGGGAAAGCATTTGCCTACTGCAAGAGGTTCACAAAAGCAGTATTAGATGGGAAAAGAAGATTTAAAATTCCAAACATCCTGGACTCCATACAAAGCAAGCTGATGAGAAAACTACAGCCTGTTATACTCAAAATAAATCTTATAATGATTCCTCTGGCTTAAAAAAACAACCCCATGATACCAACTCCAGATTCAGTTTGGTTGAATCACCCTGTGCATCATCACAACTGTAAAATCCAAAGTGTAAATGGCTCCTTGGGTTTGTAATGCTCAAAACCCAAAGCTCCTATTTCACAAACCTCTGATTTTTTAATTGGTCTTCTTGTCTAATTTAAGTAAACCCAAATACCAATACTGAGGGAAATTCTTAAAAAGACAATTTCCAGGTCCTCTAGGTCAGCTACCACCCAAGTTTTTCAAGTAACTTTCTGAACCAAGGATGTGTTTAGTAAATGAATGCTACAAAAGAGCCATTCCTACAAAGACTAGATCATATTTTAAAGCAGCACAGAGCACCACAATCTGAAAAATGAGGCTGGGAGCTGGCAGTTACTTAGAGGAAGCTGATTTGAACACTAAGTGAGCACAAAAAATGTGTTTGCTGCATCAAATAAAATGCAAAATGTTGCATCAAGTATTTTAGTCCCTGATAAAAACAAGCTACACATTAGCAACTCCTATAGCAAGATAAACCTGGCATGACTAAACATCTCTCTCTTTAAATGGCATTACTTCCATCACAATAGCTCAGGAAAAGTTGTCAGCAGTGTTGAAACGGGAAGGCAAAAGCTCCTTCTGCCCGGAGAAGGCAAATCCAGCGGATGACATGTATCCCTCTTCTCTTTCATGCCAAACGCACCAGGAAGGAGCTGCTTGGAAAACTCAGCAGCAGCAGCAGCAGCATGGGAGCCCCAGCCAGCAGCACGGGGAGCCCCAGGTCACAGGAAAAGCTCGATAGACTTCACAACAGCCCTAATGCTGCAGTTCAAGTTCGCCTGACCCCCAGGTTACCACCACACCGCGGGCGATGCCGGGGGCGTCTCTCGCTGAAACCCAATGCATCGAAGTTGTTGGGCTTTCCTTTTTAGGGGGTAGCTGAGTTTCCAACTTTTTTTTACTTACAGGGTTAAGAATGTACAGTAATTGCAGCAGATTAAAAAGCAGCAAGGAAAGGGTCTTGAATCGCTCCTTCGGGTCTTACATCTTTGCTTTCATAAACTAGACAGACTCATCTCCTAAAAAACCAGTAATAAAACCCCTTACCTACAGCTTTCAGGCACCCAATGCTTTTTAGAGCTAATATTTTCAAAAAGAATTCATGGCTTTAAAAGACTCCATGAATTAGAATAATGCCATAAAATCAGTAATTTAAATAAAGTAATATTTTAATTGATTCTGACATTTAGAGGCATTTCTTAGCATTGCCACCTCTTTCTGACCTTTCACCCCAAGTGGGTTTCACTCCGATGTAGGGGACCCGCTATTTGTTGCTGTCTTTGAAGTCATAAATGCACAGGAGCAAGATCTGCCCCCAAAGAAATAAGGGGGACATTTCCTACTAGTCTTACAGAGAACAAGATTTGGCCACGAGAAGTGTCATAAAAATTACTCAAAAATACTAAAGTAACAAGTACAACACACCCAGCAAAAGGGCTGCAAAATCAGAGGCCCCTTCAATTACTGTGGTTTCCTTTTATAGGAGGGTCAGGGAAAAAAAAGTAGGTGGCTGTTACATGACAATATAAAACTGGGCAATAAAACAGGTCAACTAATTAGACCTGTAAGGGCAGAACCCACTGGCCAAAGCTGTGACACAGGTATCTGGTTATCTTACACGCTTACTTAAAAAAAAAAAGGACAAAAGAAGAGCTGTATAGGTAGAGAGAAGATAAATTAGGCATTCAATTCCCAAACACAACAATATAAAAATGTATCTTTAATTCCTCCCATCCCAAAAGCATACTACTAAATGCAGGAAATGTATTGACAAAACTCTCTAAAGTTCATTACAAACTTGAACACAATTTCAGATATTTATTAAGATCAGCCAAAGCTTTAATAAAAAGAAAATTTCTGCAGTCTTATGATTCAGCAAGCCTTACATAGAGAGGTAAGGGAAAACACTATTTTTTTGGGGGGTGGGATACTCTACAATTGCCTTCCAAAGGATATTTCTTACTGCTCTGTGATACACTTGGAATTTACCCATCACACAAAGGATAACAAACCAAATCCTCTATCCAGATACAGACCCAACATTACAACACCTGGAATTCAGCATTCTTGAAAGTAATCAGGGATTTTTGTTGTTCCAGCTCCTGCTGACTTCTATTTTCACTTATGTTAATTACCAAATTCTGAAGAACTTCTTGGCTTCTGACTCATCCTTTACCTCCTCCTCCAACCTTCATACAACACACCTTCTTTAAGTGTTGTCTAATGATTTATCATTTCTCTGATCAGCTCTCCGGAAAACACAGAACTATGTATAATCACACACAGCAGTATGAACATTTAAATTTACTAGCCTGTATGTACAATATTTCAAGTGGTTCAGGTCATAACACAGTACCACCTTCAGCAGATTATTCCTAGAGCAAAATAACCTAACAGACAAATTATGTTTTCATGTTTTCCCAGACTGAATATATAAATATTTCCTGAGTGAAGTACACTATTGGGAAATTGGACAACAGGGGCAAGAATCCAAGCAGCTTTCAAGTGATGACTGTGAAGGTCTGCCTGACAAAACCATGAATGCAAATGCATACATGAAATGTAAGAAGCTCCATACAAAGCTTCACAGTCCTCCTCTGCTCTCACTTAAAAATAAAAATTATTTTGAAAACTCTGGGTTTCTTTACTGTTGTTCTGTACTGTAAAATCAATTGTTTAAGCAACAGCAAGTTATAATTCTAAATCATTTATCTGCAGCCATTAGAGTATTTTTACAAACTTATTATTATTATTTACAGTTCTACTTGGTTTTCTTAAACTTCATTTTCCAAAGCTGGGCAAAATACATTTCAAATTTAGCACATTTAGTTTCATATCAATTAAAAATAAGCAGTCCTGAGATGAAGAGCTGAGCACAGAAACCCCTTTACTCCTACTACACTATGACTGATGTAACCACTGCTGTATGAACAAGAAAGTTTCTTCCCCCATCACATTTCTACCTCGTTTCTCCCTGCTTTTTAATTTTAGTGTATCACAAGTTGTCCTGTCTATTCAAGCAATATCAACACAAGCATCTTCACAAATCTGTGACCCAAACAGGCACTTGAACAATTCTACTTTATATTTCTTTTACCTGAAACTGCTACCAGCATGCTTTCGAAACACAAGATTAAAAACAACCGTAAAAGAGAAAAAATACAATGCAATTTATTTGTATATCCCATCCACATGACAACGTACCTCCTTTGTCTAATCGACTCCCAGGGAAAAAAAAAGGAGGTCAGGAGGTGAGATCTGAAGAGAGGATGGAGCTCAGTGGGACAGAGGAGAGCAGAAAGCTCCCCAGACCCGGGCAACACAAGTGAGATACTGTGGAACCACAGGAAGGGGAAAAGGAGAGACTAGAGGTCAGATCCTGGTGTTTTTGCACATCAAACTCGCGCCAAGGCTGGTATTTTGCGCTGCCAGCTTCAGGCTGCAATTCCAGGACACCGGAGTCGAGGCTGGGATTTGAACAAGGGATGGGGCTGTGTTAGGGGAGCCGAGTACCTGGGGGCTGCCCGAGCCTGGCCCTGAAGGGGTCTGCAGTCAGGGAGCAAAAAATCAACAAGAAATCAAACAAGAGCGAGAATGGAGAAAATGAAACACAAGAGCAGTTTGGCTCTTGCTTTCTGGCCTCATAAATCCTTAGTAGCAGAAGAGAAGTCTGACGGAACAAAGCATAAATAAAGTAGGAGGTGAGTTTTAACCATTTTTCAGGGCAGGGAGAAAGAAATCTAAACAGACTACACCTCTCCACCCTCATTGAGATGCAAACCACACAAAGGCGAAAAACTCATCTTGATGCACTGGTAGTTACACATGTAAATTCCAGTGCAGGGAGCAAGATAAGCCCAAAGAATGCAGTTTCTCTCACCAGAAAGATTCAGCTTTGTGTATAATGCTGTAGCCTAACTACTGTAACCATCAGGACAACTCTGTTTAATATCAATAAAGTGAGCAATGTGTTCTCCTCCTGCTAAATGAGCTGAAAACCCAGAGCAACTAACTCCCACAACCTAGAAACACCCATACGTGAAACAGCATCCAACTTTGCTTTGACACAAAAAAAACCTTCTTTCCACTTCAGGCTCTTTCTTAACTGGAGCAGAGCGGCAGAGAGAGTCTGAAATGAGAGCCCACCTGTGCAGCGCAACGTGAACCTCAGTCTCCTCTCCTAGTGGAAAACAAAGTTTTATTTTAATAAGACAGGCCTGTGACGTGCCCTTGTAGGAGCCCTGTACGATAACACTGACAATACCACTTGGCTACCTCTTTCTCTTTCCTCTGCCTCATCTCTAATTTTTTTTTTTCCCAGTTCTTTTGGCAGCTGCAGAACACACAAATCTGCACACTGCAGAACACTAGTTTAGCTATCTAGATGTGAAATTTTTTTATTTTAATCATTAACAGCAATTATGAAGCGTTGCTTTTGAAAGGCCATAATTAGGGATGACAGACAAACAGTGGATGTGGCAGGAAAAGATAGTACCAGTTCTTTGATAGTACAAAGCAAACCACCAAGGCAGTGTGATAGTAGTAGTTTCATTCCTTTTGGAGTTCATCAGTTGTGAGCGATTGAATTCTGCCTCGTGACTGATAAATGCATATTTTGATTTGTTTCCCCTTGAAAGCCAAGTACTCTTTTATTGGCAGGCTGATTAAAGTGGAATTAAAATGTTCTCTGAGGAAAGAGGTGAAAACTTGTCACCTTTTCTGCAATGCTCTTTTTTTCCCCCCTTAGCAGATAAGGGTTTTTCAGAGTCACAGACACCGGATACTTGGGGGTAAATTAACCAAACTAGCCATGTTTTAAAAGGACAATTGTTCTATTTTTAAAGCTGTCATTTTCTGAATATTTGATTAGGGCTGCGTTACAAAAGATAACTTTTGCAAACAGTCTGCTCTCCCCCACCCACCCCCCCTTATTAATTTTACATTAGATTTCCACTCTGTTCCAGCAAAGCCCGTGGTGACTCCCTGCTCCATAGAGGCTTCCTTCCTACAGCGATCTCTGCAGGATTTCGGCACGGAGGAGTTCAGCTACATCAGCAAACAGGCAGCCAGAAACCTCAGGCCCTGAGCTGAAGTGCAGCTAAGCTTGAAAGAAATACAAATATTTAAAGACAGCGCAGAGAACCAATAAAAAGCAGAAAAAAAAATAATTCTACGAAGCATTTACACGACATAAAGCTACTAGGCTAAAATAAATGCGACCCTGGTGAATTTGCTATACCAGAAGTTTATGCTTCCCTCAATTTAAAATTTTCAAATAAAGAGACTAAGTACAAAGCCCTGGAGAGAAAAATAGTAGAAAGTAATACAGTTATGAGAGCAACAGCAGCCATTGCGAGTGATATTGTTATTCTCCATCAAGGAAGCCATAACTTTGATGAATAATCCCCTTAATGAACACCAAGATGGGGTTCTGCCTCCCTAATTAAATTAAATTAAAAGTGTCAGGTATCAAACCTCTGTGGTAAAGACGAAGAGAAGCTACACAGCAGCTTCCCAACACGGTATTATCAATCCTGATTTTGAATTTCAAAGTATTAACAACAAAAAGAAGCAATCTCTGGGTGCTCCGGAGACAAGAGGGGTAGAAAACAGACCTATGAAAGATGACAAATTAATAAAACACCAAAAAGTAGGTGACTGTGATAAAGGTGGAAACTTTCTTCTTAACTTACTCCTTACCATCATTGTGTCGTGTGGCTTAAAAGATCAACTACAGAAAACAGAGAAAGCAAAATGAGTTCAAGCAAGCCATGGAGTCTTATCAACAAATTATCTTTACCAGATAGAAGGCAGATCTTCATTATTACTTTAGCAGGATTTTTTGTGGGTTAATTTTCTTACTCTCTATCTGATGCAACAGAAAAATACAAAGCCTGAAGGAAAATAATCCCTATAATTTGCATTTTTAAATGCCCCTACATAAAATACATATTTAAGTAGATGCATCATAATGGCTGGAATTATTAAGTTACATAAGTATTTAGAGAGATTATGAAATACTTATTGATTTAACTGCATAAATATGT
This sequence comes from Atrichornis clamosus, assembly GCA_013400975.1. Lineage (NCBI taxonomy): Eukaryota > Metazoa > Chordata > Aves > Passeriformes > Menuridae > Atrichornis > Atrichornis clamosus. The sequence goes on from WBMZ01007498.1 coordinate 28,670, forward strand.
ACCTAGGGAAATTTATGTCACAAATGAAACTGGCCAAAGCTCTACTCTGTCAAAGCCAAAACAATGACAATTATCTTGTCAATAAAAAATGGAAGGTAAAATTCAAAAAATCCCAACTATTAGTGTGCTAAAAATAGAGCAATTTAAAAATCGTAACACGTAACTTGGGGACAAGCCTCATAAATCCCTATACAGACACCCACGTGAATGCAAAGTAAATACTTATTTTGATGGTGTCCTAAGAACGTGTTAGGATTGGGGGGAGAAGCTCTTTGGGGGTAAAGCTCTACCCTGTCAAAAAACATAAAGTTGTACAATTTTTTATTTTCAAGAAGTACCTAACTGTATAATTACATAGGCCCTGTTATAAACAACCATTTAAGGCATCCTCACACCACTGACACAGACTTCCAAGCTTTAAAAATTCATTAGGATCTTGGCAATAAATATTGCCAATGTATTTTACTGTAACTGTATCGATCCTAATGCACTTGACTTATCTATAGAGATAAAACTTATCTTGACCTTGTCAAATACAAACAGTCTGGTCTAAAAACCTGTGATAGCCTCTCGTGGGGAAAACATACAACAGATAACAGCTACAGGGATGATACAGGAGCGGAACATCAGTATTAATGTTTCAGACAAAACAGAAATTTGCCTGAATATTACCCTACCGAGCTGATGTAAGGAGACACTAATAAATAGGAAACGATATGAAAGAAAGCTGCAAAACACAAATATGTACATTTAATTAGTCTTCTTGGGCACTGTATTAGTCCCTCAGAAAATACACAACACAAATGGTTATAACCCACCGCATGGCAAGGTCACTCAGTATGCTTTTCTTTTGGAGGCCATCGCCTCTCTTTTTGAAAGGCAAAACCAGTCGCCTTGCACTGCACTAAGAAGGAACCCAACCAACTTTTCCCTTTGTTATTTAAAGTTGTTGTTTCCAGCTGTAATCCCAGCGGTGACTGCAGACAGTGGCGTTGGCCTTGAGACACGAACCCTGCTGCAGGCAGGGACAGACCCTGTGGACAGACCCTGCACTGCCAGCCCTATGGACATGACAGCACCACCAGGGAACAGAGCCCGCAGCAGGATCAGGATCAGGCTCCAACCCCAGGATTTCCCCTGGAAGCAAAGAGCCGTACGGACCCACACTGAACGCTTTCGTTTCAAACTCTTTGGTGCTCCTTTCCTCACAATCCGCCTGCCGCCAGCTTCAACTTAATTAACATTTTCAAGTAGGGAAAAAAAAATATTCACCACTCTTTCTAAAGCAACAGAGATTTTTGGAGAAGATGTCTTCTGTGGTTGATTTTGAAATGAATGCAAGAGTCTCCTGCCAGTCGGCGGCAGAGCGTATCCCTCGATCTTTAACGCAAACTTCTCCAGGTTGTTGGTGTAACTCAACCAGTTACAGACAGATTTGTCTTTCCGGGAGAAAACTACAATGTGCTTTTTGCAATTAATGCTCTAAGTTTGCCAATTTCAGAGCCAGGCACATCAGAGCATTAATAGACTTCCACCTTTCAAATATCTCCCCTTTACAAACATTAAGAGCAGTCTAATGTAACGTCTGTGCTAAGTACTCCAGTATCTCAGAAAATTATTTCTTTCTGACACGATGTTTTGTAGCTGGTCCTCATAAATTATAAAAAAATTAGGATGTTTACAGGAATTTGGACAAGGAAACTATTTCTAGATCACAGCAATTACTTTGCATTTGCAATTAATGAAAAATAACTATGCCTGATCACTCTAATTAATATTTCAATATGCTAAACAGCACCAGCACAGGACAAGTTCTAGCAAAGATACACAGGAAAACAAATTAAAGAAGAAAACAAAATCTGCCAAATAAAATCAATAGGTTTCACACGTAGTTAAATGTGTTTCATATATATTTTGAACAACCTGCAAGTACTGACAATTCAAAAATACTATAATACACATTTGAATACAAATGTAAAATAATTGTGACACATTAACTCTGCCCCTTCCCAAGCCACAAGCAAGAATTTTAAAGGTTTCCTATTTACTCTGAGCAACTAAATGAAACTAACTCCATAGTTTTCTATTTCCACCTTTAAATATTGCTTAGCTTTGGGAGATAGCAATAAAACTTTCTACCTTTTGATAGGCAACAGTATCTTGCATTGACTGAAGGCAAATAGAGACAAAAATAATACTATCCACAGCAGTGGCACAAAGAATAAGGCTCCATTGCTAATTATACAGGGAACTGAATTTAATTACATGGAGAACATTAAACACTTTCCAAACAGAAAAAAAAAATCAAGAAAAGCTGGAGATGAACCTTTCAAGTGCCTTTAATGCTCCAACAGTGCCCTCTGCCGAGGCTCCCAAACAGTGCTGGATTAGTGCTCCAGCGCCAAACACGACACACAGCCAGGCATCGCTGGTTTGGGATCGTTTCTGCCTAAAATTAACTACCTCACAAAATTGGTAAAACCCAATTAAGCCAACTTTCTGCAGGATGAGTATGTCACATATCCAGAGCACCACTGCATTCAGCGTGCGTTTTGCAATGAGATGGCACTAATAATGTCAAAGACAGTCGTGGTTCAAAGACATCCAAAAAGCAGCATCCGAGGTCTGAATCGCTTCGGTCTCACGCACAAGATCCATCTATCGAGGATATTCCCGAAGACTCATCTGTTTAGGATCCCATAGCAAAGCACTGCTATTCAAAACATCCAACTTAGTTTGCTTTTGCATTCTGACAGATACAACTGAGTGACACCAGAAACACCTTTGGAAGCAAAAAGGCTCCGAGATAATCTAAAGCAAATAATAAAAAAAATCTGTTTCATTGTTCAATACATTTTAGAAAGAATTTTTTCATGATGGTAACTACATCCCAAAATACTGCTGCTGTCTGCCTTCTGACAATGAACTGGCCAACTAAAAGCCATCCTAAGCACCAAGGAAAGACTGAGCGATGTGTTTCAAAACTCCAGTTTCAGATGGCCAAGTGAAAAAAGGAAAACAGAAGGGAAAGGACCTCAGCACAACTGAAAAGTGCAGTGTAGAAATTCCTGACAGCTCCCCAGCTTTTTTCTAAAGAAAACACAGTTGATTTGTTCTTAAGTCCCTGCTTGTCTTTCCTAACTTAATCTGGGAGAATAAAAAGAGCGAAGAGCTATTTGCTTCCATGTTAATGTTTTTAAAAATTAATGTTCCTTTTACTTTTCTTTGACGAAAGTTTTAAGAATTTCCACTAATACAAATGAACCACATTTTTGAAAGTCTGAGCCTTGCCTTTTCCCCAAATTCACAAGTTATCCAATACCTCTAATGATTAACTGGCAAATAACTTATCACCTGAAAAAAACTACAGCCACAAGCTCACAGATATTTCAGATTAGATTGTAGCCATAGAATTTAGATAATTTTATGGCTGCAGGAAGCACACAATGCCAAAATGGCCATGAATTGTATAAGCCTTTTTCATACCAGCAGCTCCCTGAAACTCGGCTCCTCTGCACAGCAGACTCTGCGTTCTCTGCATGCTCAGAGGAGCAAGGGGTAAACACAGACTCTGGTAAAACTCACGTTTTTCTACCTCAGTGACACCTTTTATAAAACTGGGGGGGATCTTCCTATTTTCATTTTAAAAATAAAAATTCAAAAGGCTCCCCTATTCTTGAGAAATCTTAAATTTATGTGGTTTAAAATAACAGGGAACATTCAGTGTAACAGCCAAACGCAGGCTGGCAGTTCTGAGGTGCGTTTTTTTGCACATACTGCGGATTACAGCAACTTTTCCACCACCTCACAAGCCCCCTGGGAGGTGGCAAACTACCAGACCCTCATCTGGCTGGTGATACTGGAGAACAGGAGCGGGACGCTCGCTCAGCCACTGACACGGACACCGATTTCCACAGTCTTTATCGAGCACGACGGCTCGAAAACAGGATGCTAGAATTGGGTACAAACCTTCAGGGTTGAGAACACCTAAAGGTGCTGCTAATTTCGGAGAAATACAAGGTCTTAGCAAACCTGACAGCCTTTTTATTTACTACACACTGTGATAAACTTGGAGCTTCCTCCATCCAGCTCTGCCTCTGTTTGGCCTCTGTTTTATGTCAGCGAAGCTGGAATATTTTGTTTAACTGTGTTGAAAAATTATACTGCTTAAACACAGCAGTATAGAAAAGGTTGAGATCAAAAGTGGGGTTTTTTTCAGGAGTCAGGCACCCCTCTTCACACACCACTTCAATTTCAAATCTGTGTTGTGAGCCTAATTTTTATAAATCTATCTTCCCTTCTCAAGAGAGACCACTGCATAGATGCATCATGTGAACCTCCATTCACTTCATATTTTTAAGTATATATAAGTATATATACTGTAGTGTATATATATAAAAGTATATATACTTATAGAAATATACACCAAAGGTTAAATGGAGGTGATAAAATTACCTTAAGCCACATCAGTGCAGCAACAACAATTAAAAAGCACATATTAATAAAGCAATATCAAGGACGTGTAATATTACTGTAAGTTCAAGCTAGACAAAAACGTTTAACAACTTGCTTACTCAAAATACAATGCAAATGATGGAAGATTTACTGCTCCTGTTGGATCTTAAAGGTCAATTTTCTGCCTGTTTAAATCTGTAGCCTTAAAGCAATATCCTGCTTGTAGGTGGCTTGGTTTAGGCTTTCTAAAAGGAATGTTAATTTTGCAGGACAGTTGTACAATCTAAAATCTCAATCCACTGCCTTCCAGTAGTTTTAGACAGGCAGTGCCAGGACTGATTAACTGCATTAAGTTATTCCTTCTCATTCCCCAAAGGGAGACTTTTAAATTCAGTGTGTATTTCTAAGAAAACCCAACACGTTGTGATTCACGAAAGTTCTCTGGCATAAGCTCATCTCCTTGTCAACAAAACTTCAGAGGTGATCGCACAATCTTCTGAATAATTACAGTAGTGAAGAATCGTGAGAGGTTTGACAGTTCAGGGTGCAAAATGCTACAGAGATCCAGCAGGCAATAAAGGCAAAAAGCATTTTCTTCCTCTAAGTGTGAAACTGGGAATTTTTAAACCAACATGGTAGCTAAAAGTGCAGCATTCTTGCCACCAAATTCTTTCCCTACAGAGAGTTTAAGCAGGTTGGTGTAATCAAAACATCAAACAGTAAACAAATAATCAATTTACTACAGATCTCTCCATTCATTCATCTGAAAATCCAGATTTTCAGGAATTCTCAATTCAGATGCCACAAAAGTACACATCAGCCACCCAAATTAATTTGCCACCTGGGGTTTAGGCACTGATAGCTTCCTAAATCCTTGAGACCCATCTTGGAAGACACCAGGCTCTCAGCTCTCTGCCTTCCTCAGTACCTGCTGCCAGTCATTGCAATAAGGAGAAAAGGAATTCTGAAGATAGCAGAGGAAAAGAAACGGGAAGCAGAGTGAGGCAGGAGTGCCTGGCACCCCCCAAAACTATCAGTGCTGTCTGTACAAACTGGAAAGCTGCCTGCAAATCCAAGTTATTTACAGAATGAGGGAGCCCATTTCAGGAACAATCTTTTTTCTTTTCTCCCCCAACAAACACAATTTTTTTTCAAATCAGGGGGGAAAAAAGAAACCATATTTCACTCAGGAGCAACGTGTCCACAGATTCCTATGGAAAGGCAGAGTGGATGTGCAGATGTCAATGCACACTAAAAAAGGGGAGTACACACCCACCTTCCCCTGCGTGCCCCGCACATCTCGCTACACCTACAGCACAGATTTCACAGCTCACAACAGGCACTTCACAAAGCAGTTTTCCCCAAATCACAAAAATCTTGGCTCCTGCCCTAAAAGTGGGGTTAGCATTTAGTCACGATATTTAGCTCCCTGCTCAACAAAAATGAGAGAGAATGCCTTAATTTCTGTGTGCTAAGCTATCCCGATATACAGCCAGTTGCCAATAGCTGGGATGCACGTTGTACATTTGTGATTGATATTTACTGTGATGGTGAATTCAGGCTTAAATATGCCAAGCAAGTTTTTTTCCAGGAGTAAATTTATGATTTTGCCACAGATTCATGCCTTGCCTCAAACCAATTTTTTAGTTATGTTTTCCACAACATGAAAGTCAGTGACAGAATATTAGATTTGATCTTCCAGACACACTTTTTAACATTCAGTAAAGAAACTCAAGGAATATCTAAAATGGTGTATCAGTGACAAGTACTAAAGGGAGAACTTTCTACCCCCAGATTGCTCCTGTAAAAGTTAATGGAGTCAGCACATTTAAACTTTGCTCAGTAAGGGAAACAAAGTTTTCTCTATGCATATAATTTTATCCCAAAGAGATGCTATAAATTGAGTGATTTAAAAATTATTGAAATGCACTGAAATCTCACCTCTCCTCCCTCCAAAAAATCTCAACCTAAAACAGGACACCTAATGAAAAGGAACAAGAGTACCATATTATTTTCAAGTTAAATCGTTAGCCAAACTCAGGAAACAATATAACTCCAAAAATGTTCATTTTAGAGTATAAATAAATAATTTACATATATATGTAGAAGACTCTTGCCAAATAGTGATGGTTGCCAAACAAATCCAAAGTGCATCATTCTAGTCTGAAAGATTTCTAGAAGATTCAGAAAAAAATCTCAAAGTTGAGAAAACAGAGATGAATCTGGAAGTAACTGGAAGAGGGAAAACATAATGTGACTGTGGGAACTTTGCTAAGAGACACTTACAGGGAACATTATGCCTTAATATTTTATTTGTTCTTTTAGATTTACACACAGCGGTAACAAATGCTGTTAACTTCAGTCTGTTCATCAGACCAAACCACTCTCAGCACTGCAAAAGCAGAGAGAACAGCAAGACAAGATGCTCAGGAAGATGCTGACCACATCCAGCTTTTTGCATTCTTACTACCCCAGCATCAGGAAACTCATCTAGGACCTGATCAAGGTGATTAAAGAGGCTGCTTCCCTGGCAAAGTCATCACATTTTTCTTCCCTTTTACCCATCTGCATGAAAGTTTGTTTATAAAAATTAAGTCAGCTGTTCATTAAAAAAAAAAAACAAAACCAAAACTACTTCCAGTAAAAACGACCTTTAAGCATTTTCAGCCGTTCTTCCATGTTGGTTCTGTTCCTTGTACCCTCAGTGTCTCACACCAGACTTTATCAAAGAAACTGGTGAGTCTTACTGAAAATTAGGATAAGGGGTATGTAAGCCAAGATAAGCATATTTAACAGGGGAAAATAATTGAATATAATAGCAAATCTGTTATTTGATTTTAAGAAATGCAGTTAGCACTGATGCAACAGTGTCAACATCCATGTCAAAACCTTTTTCATGTTAAGGAGACATACAGATTCAAAATTCTCAAACCTGGGCCACAGCAGCCATCAAGTTAGAACAGAAAAGCAGCCAGACAAATTAACAGCCAAGGACTCCTTCACTGTCCAGTTCTGCAAAGAAAACCCTTTTGCCCTTTCAGATGAACACAAACTAGGGAAATAAAATGAAACTCTAGTGAAAAAAGACTGAAAATTATTTTTCTTTTATTCTTTAGCAAGAACTCTAAAGAAAAATATTTCCCTGTAAGGGCATCCACGGGTTACAGCCACACACAGCTGGTCCCAAGTACAAATCCAGGACAAGCTTCCCCAACAGCAAACAGGGATGGAAGTACAAACTGCAAACACTTTAAGCCTCTTTCTTTCTCTGCACTTTATGCTGACTTTTTTGAACTCTTTGAACAGTTTCCATTTTCGGCTGCTTCTGCTCCCTTAATAATATCTTCACATTTCTGTAATAAAACTTGTAGAGAAGAAAAGCTTTCCCAGTAATGTAAAACCAAGGTATTTTATTTTTGTTTTCCCTTTTTCTCATTCTGAGTATTAGATTTTAACCTCAGATTTTAACCATTGCTACCAAATTTCAGAACTACGAACAGCCAGTCAGTACCACATGTGTGTATCCCAAACCCAACGCACATAGCAGCAAACACTCCTCTGATACTGAAACGAAGAGCATCTGGATCATTTTGTCTTTCTGCTTGAGACACTTCACGTCTCAAACTATTGTGCTGTCTCTATCAGGAGTTCACTAATTACTAAAGCTACTTGTTATTACATGTATCTAATTACTATTATCAGTAAGTCCAGAATATAGACACACTTCAGAAGAATGACCCTAACAACTACCACTTCCACCCACAACAGAATTAGGATGTATTAAGAAAGAAAAACCCACTACAAGATTAGACAGGGAAAAAAAGATAACTTGATCAATTTTCAGATTCTTCTGAAAGAACTACAAAAATAATAGATAACTGGAAACCATAATAGAAGCTTTAAAGTTCGACATCTGACAGTATCACAAAATCTTACTTGAAAAGTCTTGGTAAAAAAATTAAACATGCTGAAAGAATGCAGGCAAGTGCTAATGAATAAGTGGAGAGAGCTAGGAAGGAACCGAAAGAATATAATTTAGGCATGCTTTTATTGTGGCATATTCCAAAAACAAGGGTGAGCCTACAGAATGGAACTTGTCAGAAATGTGGCCCAAACTTGTCACACTGGAAATGTGGCACAAACGTTCGCAGAAAATGACAGCTCTGAGAAACAGATGCATAAATAAACTATTATGCTTAGAACAATGTAAGCTGATCTTGGCATGCAGGAAAAAGATATTTAATATATTTCAAGAAACTTGTTAGTTAGGAATAGAAGCATGGAATACTTAGGAGTGGGAACTACTAGTAAGAGGCACTGGCAGAGCAAAGGCAGAGAACATTTGAGCATAGCATTTAGATCAGTCTTAGTATCAGAAGATGCAAAACACAGCATGGAAACAGCATAGAACTGTTTGTCAAAACCAGGTTTCACTTTCAACTGGGAAAATGGCACACAAATTTGAAAGGGCTTAGGAAAATTTAAAATTTCAGAATGGTGGCAAGACTGAACTTTAAGGGGAAAAAAAACCCCTCAACCCCCTAAATATGCCAGTTTCACAAAGTAATACATGTGTAATAGCTGAGATGGAGGAAAGAGTACATGAGTTTTGCAAAATCATGGATTAACAGAGAAACCAAAACTCACTGGGCACCAATAGTATTTAGTCTCTTCAGTCCCTTTCAGTAACATCACGGGCACATATACATGTGCTCTCTTTGCATTAGGAGTAAAGCACATTTAAACAAAAAGACTGTGAGATCCTATCTGGTAGCTCCACTGAATCTATTTCATCTCCCCAAACTGTTTAAATCTAGCAAATTATACAGTGACACGATGGTGAAGGCTACGATGCTTTTTCCATCTTAAATCATGCCTCAAACATTTATATTTCTCAGGGGAGAAAACCCAAACACAACTGTATCTATTAGAAATACGACATCTTATGCCTGGATTCCACTTAAAAGCTGAATTACTGTGAGAAAGGTACTGTAAGACTTAAGCTATTCAAGTTTGCAAAATATTTCCTTCCACATTCCTTTTTTTTATTAGCAAAACGCAGCTAAAATATCAAAAAAGTTTTAAATCCAAGTTTATTGAATACATTATTGTGTGTAATAATCAGAGCTTTTGTTGCACATGAAGAAGTGTTTAAAAATAGCAGAACTTGCAGCTGTCTGAAAATTACATGTTCAATAGCCTTAAGTCATAACTTCTCTGAACTTGAGGCTTGGAACGATGCTGTAAAATTTTTGCACGTGTGGTATCTGAAGGGAGAAGCGTGATACAGACCTCTTGGGCTTTTACACCTTGGGATTTTCTAGCTCTTATAAAGCTCACCGTGCTTTCAAGTTGGAAATTCCTCTGAAAATAGAGTGCAACCTATGCATTTCTGCAGTGATTTGTAAAATATTACTGTTAAAACACCGAGGCAATCAGTGTATAAATTTGAACCAATATGATTATTGAATTTGCATTAAGCAGCAAATGAGATATGATAACTAGGGTGAAAAACCACAGCTGTGTTTTTGGAAAACACCTGATCTCGTCTGATCGAGTTTTAAGAGGGAAGAGGAAAATATCTCATTTTCCAAAATATCTGAAAGATCAATGAAGAGAAAAACCAGTGGAACACAGATTTTTTGCACAGCTGGCCCATTAACAGACTCCTAACACTGACCAAACCCCTTGTTTTGCAGGGAGGAAGGACAACTGCAAAACAATTTAAACTGAGAGTGGTGTCCCCGTAACCCAAATCCTTGCTCAGTCAGCAGCCTGGTACAGCCCTTTAACACGGCATTCCACCTGGACTGACGTATTCTGCTTCCCAGCAAGGATTCCTGCTCTTCCTTAGGTTATACAACAAGGGAGATCGAGAAAAAAATGTGGCTGCAGCCTCTGAACAAAGAAGTCCAAGCAGACATGGTTACATGCACTACTGTAACAAATTTGTGGGAAGAGCCTGGCTCCCTCCAAGGCACCCTCTCCTGTCACCCAGCCTGACTTTGTCCTCAGCTCCTCAAACTGATGGGGGTGCAGCTGGGGACAAACCGTGGTCCTGTGCTCTTCCCAGGGCCGCAACAGGAAGGGCACTGACACTGCCCTGATGGCACCAGTCTGAATTAGTGTTTTAGTTCATTTCCTTTCCCCCAAATTCCAGCACCTGCTACAGCCCCTTTGTGGCTGCACTCTGGTATCTCTCTTTTTTTCCCTCCCAAGAACTGCTAGAAGCAAGCCTCTGGATCTTTCACTCCAGACTGTGCCAGGTGTATCACACACTAGGCTCTTGTTCTTTAGTGGAGATTACTGCAGAGTAACTACTAATACAACCTCAAGAAGATACACCACGACTGTAGTTATCTGATCTCCACTGCTCAGATCATCCTGAAACATTTAATTTTCCTTGCATGTCCTCATCTGGCTCCTCTCGGCTTCCCTCCTGAAGTTTCCATTCTGAGAGCCCATGTGCTATGTGCAAGCAATCCCTCCCTCTGGATATCTGCTCCTTTGTTTTCTTTTTGAGTGAAAAAAGACACGGTGCTGGTACGAAGAACTAGTAAGCAATTTCAAGTAAATTTAGAAATGAACACAATTAGTTTTAATTAATATGCATTAAATATTACTGGTCTTTTAGTGATGCTAAACTTTTAAAAATTGCTAATTATTTATTAATTGTATATATATAATAATTTAAAATATTCTACTTGTGCAATGCATTTTATAGCCACAAACCAGAAAGCAATATAAGATGCTATATGGACTGGGATTAGGGAAAGTCTAGATCTCTCGTCTGTGTTCTTTCCTTTGCCATACGTAACCAGATTATGCTGTTGTTATTTAAAGAACTCATAGTTTGCTGTGAGTGCTGTAAATGAGACATGCACATAAAGGCAAAATAAAAACTGGTGAGAAATTACTTGAGTTTTGCAGAACAAAAGTTGCAGCTTTGATACAGCACAGTGAAGGTAAGTGTGATATAGCTCAATACAGAAAGCTAACATTACAGAAATATAAATCTAGGATAAGAGTAGCAATAATATGCTCTCAAATAGAAGTGGGAGGGAAAAAATCTTGAAAATCTCCACTTATATTTCTAACTTTCCTTAAATTACATGGGAAGGTGTGATGACAGGACAGCTCAGGTGCCTTGCTCTGCAGCAGGAGGCAATGAGACCGAGTACTGCTCTGGATTTTTGCCAAACGTCATTCTTTGTCAACTCCGTGGTAATCAGGAATCTGGCTCTTTGCATGAGGAAGCAAAACTTCTTGCATTCTGTTTCTTACAGAGATTGAACTGCCTTAGACATGTTCATGTACCATGCTATCTCGGACCAGGAGATGTTCCAGGTTTAACAAAGCTTTGGCTCATTAAAATGTCAAGGTTACAGCTCCTTCCTAATGGCACAGAAAGAAGTGACCTACCATTCACAGAGAGAATGGCACTACTGCAGCCACTCAAAAAGCAACTCCGACCTTTGCGGGATGCTGGGACACTAAATGCAGGGAAGGAAACAAAGTCACCTAATTCTGGAGAATAGTGTTTAGCTGTTACCTGATCACTGGCCTGTTCTCTCCCTGTTAATGTGATACTAAGTGGACACGACTTATTGTCGGGATCTCTCCCTCTGGAGCTCACTTGTTCCCTCATCTCACCTGTCCTTTCAAAAAAGATTATCTGGGGAGGCAAAACTTACACCAATTAAGGCTGCAAAGAAACTGCAAAACTGGACATGTAGAGGCTGCAGTAACTCTGAGGAGTCTGAGCTGCGGTCAGCTCATGACAAGCAAAAGCAAGCAGGTTTTTAATCCACATCTGAGCTTTTCCTGAGAAAACCAGCATCTAGAGTCTTCCCCCTGAGATATTACCAGCATATTTCATCTCTTCTAAATGACATTAAAAGGTAATAACAGCTTAATGCAAAGATGTGCTCCACTGAGAAACAGATCTAAGACAATGAGGCTGTAGCAGAAAGCTCCTCCGCCACTTAACAATAGAGAATGAAAACATTTTCATTTATTTTCACTTAAAAAGAAAGTCAGAGTCCTGTGACTGCATTGATAGGAACGATGTACACACACTTCTGGGCGCATTGCCTTGAACTAAGGAAAAAGGAGCTGGTTCTTTCAGATGGAGTGGCAGTGCACAGAAGTCTTCAGCTCTGCCTCCCTTTGCTCCCGATGAAAGCTTGGAGCAATGAACTCTCAGGAGATTAGCCCACACACACGCCAGCTCCAAAAACTTTCGGCAGCATACATGTTCCTTTGAGTCTTGTACATGTGTTGTGTATAATGTGCTCTTTTTGATATTAAAAAGTTGCTAAGTTGTTCTCAAGCTGGAAAGGGTTTTCCATTTAGATAAGGCCAAAGCTACTGCATAGCACAAGCACGTGTGTAACACTGGAGCCTGGGAGCAGCACAAGCGCTGGCCGTTCCACCAGGGGCTGATAAGAACAATTCCATTTTACACAAATCCTACTGGACATTATTTAACCCCAACATGCATTCTTCTGGTGGTACTGCCAGCATCACCTTCCCACATCCCACACCTTTCTTTCACAGCAGATTGCAACCAGTTGTCCTTCTGCTTGGCTCTGCATTTAATCACTCTAAAAATGCACAATCTTTTCAATACACTCAGTGCTAAAAACACCACATGGAAATTACTCTCTATATTATGCACAGCAGCAGCCTTCATAGCATGGGAAAGGAAGAAAACAATTTAGATAAAAAGAATCAACATTTCTATTTGTCTCAGTTTCTTCAGTGTGTTGGCAGCACCTTTGGACCAAACATGGTTCTTTCCTCTGCAAACACAAGGTTCACACCAGGATGGGCTCTACTCCCTGTCCTGAAGGAGCGTAACAACCTTGCACTTATTTATCATCATTCACACACACAGGTCTAACACCAGCCTAGGAAACACACATGCACTGCTGGATTTATCCTTAAAATAAATAAATATATGCTTGCTGGATGCTTTCAGGGAATGGGACCTGGCCTCAGCTCAGCATCACTTCAATCGCTGCTGGACCGTGGTGGGAGGACGTGGCGGCTCCTCGGCAGCACAGAACAGCACCGAGCGCTTTCTCCTCCACGAATTTGAAACTGCTCAGGGCATTTAGGTTGGCAGAACTCTATAACCCAACTGGATCCATGCCAGCAGGGTTCACATGCTGCTCTTGAAAAGTGAGCCACCGAGGCTTTAATCACCACAAGTGGCAAGGACTTAATTTTTCATCTCATTTGAAATATGCCAGGCTCAACAGCAGCCCGAGCTTCTTATAAAATGCCATCTACTAATCAACACTGTTTCCTGCTTCACTGGATTGCCCTGGACATCTCCTGTCAGGAGTCCTGCAGCAGCCCTGCTTGGCCTAGCCTGCGAAAACCTAGGAAAATCTTACCCTGCCACAGCAGGGCACAGGACACATCCCACACACAGGACATATGGATCAATGATACTGCAAAATTCAACCTCCTATTTCACCTGACATTCTTCACTTCTGGTACCAGTGGGAGCATTTTGCCTTTGGCCAGGCAGCAGGGCTAGCTTTTAGGACCACAGACGTGCCCTGGCACCCCATCTGCGTGACATGCCACCAGGGAATCTAGGGGATGTGATGGGAATTTGCCTCAGCAGAGACAGTCCAAACATTCCTGCAAGGAGCTCAGCTCATCCAGCTCACTTCAGAAGAAATAACTGTGTGAAATAAAAGCTGCTTAAATAGACAGGCCCTTTGTAAAACCGAAGTTTACACTGAGGTTTTGAAAAAATTCAGTTTCAGCCTGAATCACTGGAAATTTTAAATAGATACTATGCATAAACTGTACTCTGTGAAAATCAGCTCATCTAAGGGAAGTTTGCAACATCAGCATTAAGATACTTATCACTTTTTAATTCACATGAAGTTTACTTTCCCCAAGAGTCCTAAAAAGATACTGAATTGTGTCAAAACACACAATATTCTGATAAAACCTTCACAGTTTGTAAGTGTAACTGAACTATACAGCAACACCAGAACAATAAAATTCCACCTTTTCAGCCCATCACAACCAATGTGATTTCATATCATAGCTCTAAGGACTCTGGAAAAAAAAGTTAAGGTCTGATGCTACGTGAGTAGAAACGGTTGGTGAAATCTCACTAAATCTAAATAGATTTTCACTTGTAATTCCACAGCTTTTTAAAATCCCACCCCCAAAATATCCCAAATCAAGTTCCCTGGCCAAGGATACATGATTTTAACCGTACCTTTTATCTTAAAAAAACCCCAAAGAATATATGTACATGTTTTGATCACACTGAAAATATTTGTTTGTGGAGTATTTTCTACACACCCCTCAGAAAGGTAACTGAATGTAAACTTTGCTGATCTGAACATGTAAAGCCTGTAATACAGAAAATTAAAAACTGTTGCACATACAAATGGTAAAAATCCATCAGTTCTCTTTAAAACAACAAAAGAAATGAGCTATTTCTGAAAGCTTACAGGTAAGCTATCACCTTCAGCAGTATTGTGATTTAAAATGCTCAAACTGAGAGAAAGCTTCTTGAGTGACTGTGTTAAAAAGTTTCCCATGCAAAACCAAACACATCCTTGTTTCATATTTAATTTGCAATAGGATCCCCAGCAGCTGAGCTGTGAGAGCTCTCCTGGCTGGTGCCTTACTGCCTGCTGGGACGGGCTCCACACGAAGGGAGCACACGATTGAAGCCTAAATCCTCAGAGCTGCACCTCAGCTCCTTTTAAAGTTAATCTGAACACACTGGACTCCAAAGGAAATGAAAAGTGAGTTTCTCTCCCTTCCTATGGCACCGGCACTTCCTGTGTTTTAGCGATTGGTCAAGAACTATTATTTCCTCCATGCTATTCCCAGTTGTGACTGTCAGACGTAATTAGCACTGCCCGCACAACAGCGCAAAGTATTTGTTTAAATAAACTTGGAACCAAAGTCCCACATGCACAGAAACCCAGAGAAACATGGAGAAACTCGGAGAATATTAAGATTCAAATATGCTGTACCTGAATGAACATGCTGCTCTAAATATTTAGAAATGCAAAGTTCATTTGCTGAGATAAATATCCATAAAAATCTATGCAAGATAAGGGGTATTAAAATTATTCACTCTCCAGTTCAGGATGGATTATTTGGCCAATCTGTTAAGATGTACCTCTCAGACACACAGAATCAGTACCATCCTCCTCCCCTCAGGGAAAAGAGCTCATAACGTTTGAAGAAAAGTATGCTGCATCCCAGCTGTAGGAATACACATGAAACACAGAGTCTTCCTTCAACACAACTCTCTGGAATGGCAAAGCAGCAGACATCAACAGTGCGAAAGCAGAGGGCAAACAAGTTCACCAAAGAAAATAAATTAAGCAGAATGTTGCAGATTGTAAAGTGGCCAGAATAAAGGCCATTTAAGTCGTTATTGACCTGTTTCAAACACACACATGCAGAGCTGAACTCCAGTTTATCTCTCCATATAAAATACCACCTCTGGCAGCGTGGCGTCATCGCTTATAACCATCACTGAAACATTAATCTCAAACCAAGTCAGAGAAATTTGTGACTTACTGTGTTACCACCTGAAGACCCACTGTTTTCCAGCCTTGGGCTAAGTACAAGCCAGATCCAGCCCTGCTCAATTTTGACATTGCTCCTCAAAAACCCAGGTATGCTACGGGAGGCTTTGCTTAACCGACCCAAACAATACACATTTAGACACGACACACACACGGGGTTACATTTTACCCTGTCATGCCGTACAAGCTGTTCAAAGAAACAGAATCCAACCTAGAGAAATATAGAAAAATACTGATCTTGTCAAATCATCAGAAAACCATGAATGTTTCTAATGGGTGCAATTACAAAAATGAAAGATTCCAAAAAAACACAGTTAAAAGATGAACTTTAATTATCCCAGAGTCTGGCTACATGAACTGGGGTCATGTCTCCAAATGCCTTCACATTTGAACTCCCCTGTTATCCATCCAACTTTACATTTCTCAGTCTTGCTGAATTAAGTGGAACTGCCTACACACAAAAATTAGTTATCCCTTCCTAATGGCTTATCCAGTCACTAGTATTCCCTTTAGCTGAGAGTTAGAGAAAAAAGGAGCTTGTACCAAAGGTGAAGACTGGAAGAATATGATCTCTAAGGTCCTTTCCAACCCTAACCATTCTAAGAAGACACTGAAGTCAAGAGCTGTAGGGTAAAGTTATAGTGCTTATCTGTGTGTGGCAAAAGACAAATAATTCAAATGAGCTTTCTTAGTCATAATCTTAAAAATTAGAAGGCAGAATTCCTTGGTCTTAACCTGAACTGTACCCCATGCAGAAGCTTATAATGAGTTATTCACCTGATTAATGCAAGTGAGATACAGAGTCCCATAATCCACCCGTGATCTTTGTCTACACAACCGCTTGTTCTGATGCTGAGATCAAGGCTAGGCTCAGCCACGCTTGAAAATGTGCACATAAACACCAAGCAGTACCTATTCCCAAATAGCTCCAAGCATGGATATTTTTCACGGGAGGTAAGAAACGTTTCAGACACTTCAGAGGTGTTTAACCAAGAAAAGTTACTCCACAAGTAACTCTTCTCTGGGCACTTGTGTTGTTTAGAACAACTACCTGGAGGGCCACCTCCTGAATTCCAGGTGTTAACCATTCCCAGTGTCCACGTAAATGCCACATTTGCCAATAAGCAGCAGGAGGATGCTGGCGTTGCTGGAGAAACCTAAGGCCACATGTCTCAAAATCAGAGACACCTATGAGGTCTCAACCAACAAGCTCTACTTCTGTGTCCTTTCCCAACAATTCTCTCACAGTACAAAATTAAGGCTTGCTTAGGCTATGAGACATTTCTCTGGAAGTTTGGCACAAATTCCTGTGCAGGGAGGTAACAATCAAATTCATGGCTTTGCTCCCAGTAGCTAAAATAATTATTATTTGTTTTTTAAGTGCCAGGAATTGTTAGCAATCACTAACATTTTCATTAAGTTAAATAAAGCATCCTTGGTGGCAGAAGTCAAAGAAAGGAACGTATTTGATTAAAGAAAAATAGGAAAGACTCCTGCATGAAGTGAAAACACTGAAAAATAATGAAGTTACAAGGTCAGCCCTTTAAATAGGCCAGTTGTGCTTCTCTTTTATCCCGCTTAAAGAATTGACCAGACTTTCCATTTCCCACTTCGTCCCCTCAAGTCCCCAAAAACACTCAGGGCAGTAAGGGAAAGTCTGAAAGGCCTGAGAACAGTAACACCCAGCTATGAGACGATAACCTAATCTGAAACTTATGCTTTCAAAGGCACAAAGGTGTCTGATGATCCAGCTGAAATAAAATCCTCAAGCATAGCTGCAGTAGACAGTGCAGGAAGCAACACAGGCACTAAACAAAGTCACATATTGTCAGAAAAGGGAAAAAACTGATCTGACGTGACGAGTCAAGACAAGTGACAGAAGTTTTGCTGAAAAAGGATCAGTAGGAAATTAAAATCATGACAGCATTTCTGTTCAAAATACATAAGACAATAGAATCCTTTTATCACAAAGTCCCATTTTCTCCTCCAGTTTTATTCTAACCAAAATTGCAATTTGCACATCACAATGCAGTGAAAGGATCCATGACTTTCATTCCCATTCCATGTAAATAATTTACTGCAAAAGGCTGGCTTTTATCAGTCAACTTCTGCATTTTGCAGTTTTTATTTTTGAATCCTTAAGAATCACTAACAACTTGTAAGTTATCTAAACAGGTCTGAAAACCAGAAAAATCTTTGTGAGGTTTTAAAAGGATGTTATCCCCCTTGAAGTCACGTAAGCTTCATTTCAATTGCTATATACAGCAAATAAAACTAGATAGCTTAAGAAGCTAAAACAATACATTTTCACAATGCTGAATTTTTATAGTTATACTAACTCCTTGATATTCCTTATAAAAAAACGGAAGCTGCATCTTTATAAAATGTATTTTCTGATATGCTTCTTCAGCTACAGCCAGGTTCCAGCTGGTTTATTTATTTTGAAGGATAAAACACTTAAAAGACCCCAACAAAAACATGAAAATTCATCACAAGCCTCTCCTAAAATTCAA
This sequence comes from Atrichornis clamosus, assembly GCA_013400975.1. Classification (NCBI taxonomy): domain Eukaryota; kingdom Metazoa; phylum Chordata; class Aves; order Passeriformes; family Menuridae; genus Atrichornis; species Atrichornis clamosus. Next base: position 47,226 of record WBMZ01007498.1, read on the forward strand.
ACCAAATGTTTTTCATCCATTTGCTAATTCCCCACTTCCAGTTGCCTCTAAATTTCTTGTAGAATAGCAAGAATTTTGGGGTTTTTTTCCAAAGACATGAATTATTAGGAGGAGTTAGGTACTAGTCTCCTGGACAATATAAAATAGTGCATATGTCTGTCTCCACAGTCTACAGATTCCAGCTGCACGATTTAGTTTCTGCCATGGATAAAGTTTTACTATGGCACTTATTGTAGTGCTTTTTTTACCCCCAAGAGCTGCAAATTAAAGAAGCTCTGCAGTGAAAGTCTATTTAACTCCATACTCTAAAAAAAAACTTCATTAAATCCTTTCTTGCAGGATTTCACTGGAAATTATGCTTTCGATTATGACACAAGTTCTTAAGAAAAGGTAAAGATACAGTTGTCTTCCCAATTACAGCTTTATCAGCAAGCGTTTGAGGAAAGTTATTTTTCTGTCTAATGGCAAGATTTAAACCAGGCACATTTTCTGTACACTTTTTTTTTGTTCCTGTCTCATATTTTCCTTTTTTCTTTGAAACCTCCCTCTCCTATTGGCTCTTTCCCAATGCCTTTCTTCTGGCTGCATCTCAAGCTTGGCTGCTTTTCTCATTTTGTCTGTTTCTCCTGTTGCTTCTTCCTCGCTGGGCTGCTGCAGTCGTGAGGACTCCTTCTCACAAAAGCAATCAGAGTGTGACTCCCAGCACACTGCACACGCAGCTAAAGGGTGCCTGAGAGTATCAGCAACCAGGCACGGTGAGCAGCCAGGAGCAAAATCTTCACAGCCTGGCACGGCTTTAACTCTTCCAACTGCTTGACTACACAGCACCTGTCTGTCGAGGAGTGGTGGCTTCCTCACCAAGTATACTGGAGAAGCTCTGTTGAAAAGATCACTGCTGCTCTGAAATCATCGGTGCAGCAGCCAAAACGAGGAAGAGTTAAACTAGATCTGGGGAAAGGCAGAAAGGTTTAAAATCAAGAATAGTGAGACCTGTGTTACCAAAATGGCAAAGTGGATATCCCAGGGTCCCTTTTAAAGCTCGTCACACACTGATTTACAAAAAGGGATTGACTTTGTTTAACCCTTGAGAAAACCAGAGACTGAAATGACCCTGGTCTGAGATCCACAACTTGCATTCAGTTCTGGGCCACGGCCACAGAAAGCATTGCCAGGCTGAAGGGGCAGTGACATTTTTAAATTCTGACCTATCTCCCACTGGAGCTTTACGACACTAATGCTTTATGTCACCTGACGCTTAATGCTTTATACAATTACAATTCCAGCACTGGTAGAACCTAGACACAAAAATGTGTACTTTTGATTAGCACCTTTCTTCACCAGCACCCCCAATTCTCATCAATTCAAATGAGATTTTCAGCAGCTACCACTGCATGAAAAAAATAGAGATGTGCTGACATGATGTGTAATTTGACAGCTGGGTTTCCATGCTTCCAGGTGGCTGGGAGCATCAGGTTTTGGTAGGTAACAGGTCCTAACATCACATCAACAGCAAAGAGAGGAAAAGGCAGGACTGTAAGAAGATCAGCAATTTTATGCTTTGATCTGACAGGGAAATAAAATGCTCTGACAGAAAAGGCTACAAATAAATCTGAATTTGTAAACTGTGCCAAGAACTTGTCCCGACTCAGTGATCAGAAATACAACGCCAGTGCTCGAGCACACATTACCAGGAATGAAAGACAACAAAATTTGATGCCTGGTAAAAATTACATTTGTTTCCAGACTGTCTTTAAGGGAAAGGAGGTGAACCTCTAGCAGCTGGAGTGAAGTGGTATGAAGCAGAGGACAGAAAAAAATGAAGCCGGAACAGAGCAGGGAGTCTGACTCCCTAAGAACTACCTCTCTCCCCACAAAATACCTAAACGAGTGGGAAGAGATTGTCATGTCTTCTCCCTTAAATCCTGCTTATGTGCCCCAGCACAATTAGTGTGTAAGAGAGGAACGAGGGTCTAATGCAAACACCACAGCCTATGAACACACTGCACACACAAAACCACGGTGTTTTCTTCAGTCTTCCAGTCCGAGGAGCACGAATGGACTGCCTGTGACTTCAAAAAGTCACAAAGAGAGCAGTTGACATAAAGTGGTTATTTAAAAAAAAAAATTACTATTATTTTTTTAAATGCGGTGATAACAAAAGGCAGCAAGCACAGGTAGAAAGTAATTCCAGGAAGCTTAAAAATAAGGATATGGTGACACATGTAGGATTCACACCTCACTTTTCTTTGTTTTAATCATGGAGAATGGTACATGTTCTTACAGCATCAGGACTCAGGGCTCTCAACATTACTACAAAATGTAATAGTGATTATTATTAGCTGTGGAAAAGTATCTGGGCTTTCTCAGCTGGCCTAGTTTCAGCATGTGCTGTTTTGCTTCAAATGCAATCAACAAATTCTATGAAGTTGATTTATTATTGCAAAATGTATGTTCTCTTGCATTAAAGCACAAGAAATAAAGCATGACCATCATGTTTTGTAACTAATTTATTTTTTTCTCCTTTTTTAATCTGTCTTACAAGTTTACCATGACATTTTAGTGACAACAGTGCTAAACTAACTCAAAAACAAAAAGGAGACTAATTAAAAATAGGCAGACAGCGAACATCATGATACATTGGCATAAAATTATCCCTTCAGCATGCTTTGTAAAAATACTGCTAAAAACCCCAACATTTTCCATGGCAATACCGAGTCAGATTGTTTTATAATATATAGAATTATATATGCAGATCCTCACAGTAAGCATTTGGTTAGAGCTTGCACTCCATATTTAAGGCAAGAAAACATTTTCTGCTTTCTTGGAACAAAACTTGTATCACTGAACTGAACTTTTGACTGACACAAATTACAGATCTTGAAAACTTATTTGTCTTCCACCTTTTTCCCCACAACTTCAGGAATCACTCAGAGCTCTCTCAGGATTTCTTACTTCTGAGTACAAATGAAGGAGATGGCTCCCCTCAGGCTGGAAGGACTTTCTGCTCTTAGGGATTCTTTGGCAATGACAACTAAGACATGGCTTGAGCTGCTGGGCAGACCCTGCATGGTCTGAACCACCACCAGGTCTAGAGTTAAGTGGAAATAAGAAGTTGGTTACATGTGCAGAGCTAAAGGACTTTTGGGAAGGAGGGTAGCAACACCTACTGGTCATGGCGCAGACTGAACATTGCTTTGGTTTGGCTTTAAAACTAATACCAAAAAAAGAGCTTTTTCTTACTAAAAGTCAAGGCTACATTATTGCTAAAATATATAAGAACTAGTAATTTCTGAACCCTATCGTAAATAAATACTCACATAACATGAGCTGAGCTCTAGGCTTCGATATAAAACGGGACATAACGAGTCTTGCAGATGATTCCTTTAAGTCACTGAAAGATTTACATTACACACCCTAATGTGCACAAAGCCTTCCTCCATTACTAATTATTGCCTGCTCAAAACCTGCTCAGATATTATGGACTGCACAATTTGGGTAGCTGCATGGGGTTTTTGCTACTCTATAAAATATTACAAAGTATGTAAACAGCTGCTGCAATTCTTCAGTATTTTTACAATGCATTCCTTTAATCTGCAAAAGTAAGTTTTTCTTCCAAATTTTATGTGGAATAACATGGAACAAAACATACACAGCAGTTTCTTGATCCACCTCATCCCTTTCAAAAACAAACCACTGAGCACAAACACCATTTTGAGAAAACATTTAATTCAAAATTAAAATGTCCTCAACTGTAAATATTTTAAATCAACTATAACAAATCTGCATTCAGCAATTGTATTTAATGCTTCCTTTAAATTTCCATTTAAAAATATTTTATTCATTTTTTCAAGTTGTGTGTGTCTATAGGTCCTCTGATACAGTACCCTTAGGCATCAGAAGTTTTCCTGGTTCTCATCCAACTTTGGAAATAATATCTTCTTGCTTCAGGTGTTAAAAGGATTCATACATTATTTATAAGGACTGCTAAAATCTAACTCCTGGATCTAACTTACAAGAGAAAGAGTATAAAAAGTTACATAAAAAAAAAAAAAAAAGAAAGGCACAACTGTCCCCATTTCAATTTTTAGCCTCTCTTTGTGTGCCGTGTATTGTCAGTCTCAGTCTGTAAAAGTCCTCTCTCCCTCTCCATGTACAGACATTTGTCTGCAGCTGCTTTGAGCCTTGCTGGATTTGAGTTTTCTTGCATATTTAAAGCATGATTTTCCAAGTAAAAAAACTCAAAACAACCTCAACATTGCAGGGCAACTTGTCACACTTCAAAGATGCTGGATTTCTCAGACAGAATGGTGTTTGTTTACCTTCCAAAAAATCAAGCTAAAGAAAGTAGCCAGAGCAGGGAAGTGAAAATCCCTTCTCACTTGTCAATGTCATCTTCCTTCGTACTCTTCTTTTATATATGCTGTCTACATATATAATATTCACATTTTGTTTGCCTCTTCCTGAGTTCATTGTTAGATCTTTCAAACAACCCTTTTAACAAACTGCACAAGGGTGAGACTTTAGGATCTCCTTATCAATTTAAAAAACTATTTCTGGTTTGAGCAGCAGTTCCATTTCCTGGGTTGTATTAAGGCAAGAGACACTGAAACGCTGTTGATATACAAAATACAACTAAAGGAAACAGAGAACTAAAGCCTACAGAGCCTCAGAAATACCAGGATGAGTAAGTTCTCACCTTGTTACTGGAATGGGCATATTTGTTCTGAACACACTAAACCCACTACCTGAGAGCCCTTTACACCTCAGATTCCTACTCCTGATTACAATTTCACTTGGTCTAACTGGAGCACACAGCAACTGACTGCATCCTTGTAGCTGAACATGATGTAAGAAACCCTGAACACACACTTCCTACAGTTTGTTAAATCTCTGGAATACTGCCCCATGCCCCACTTGTAGCAGCACAGCACTGGATGTCTCCGCCCAATAACGTGATGCCATTTATGTCCATCTTTACACTGGGCAGAGTTTTTACACTTACTTCAACATGCAGACTTTGAGACCTTAGTTCTTCAAAAAATAACAATATGCGTAATCGAGCATGACATCTATTCTGTCCCCACAAAATTCTAAATTAAGTGTCTTGTGTGGGTTGCACCTGCTCATTACAATTTTCTTTTGGAAAATTAAGTTCTTCTGTCTGGGATTTTTACACCCACAAGCTTATATATATTTATTTCCACACAAAGTACAGTTGTGTGCTGTTCACTATTCAAAGAGAAAGTCAGACTAGGTCATGTTTCTTAAAGGTTTATCTTATTAGCAATCAAGTCTCATGTAGCTGAAAAATAGAGAAAACAATTTTGCTTTTTCCACTGCTACAGTTAAAATTCCCAAGCTAATTGCAGCTCATAGCACTTGTATAATTGGTTTTGCTGTTTCCTCAACATTTGCCTCTGTGGGACAGGAAAGGGAAGGAGCAGCTGGAACAGTGATGATGAAACCCTAATCAAGGTTAGCAAAGAGAATTAAAAGCAAGTACAGCACTTCTAAAGAACTTTTACTTCCGTATTTTAAAGCTGGACTCATTTTAATTGGAAAATGAGGTTTCTCTGTTTGGTTTGGGTTTTTTTGGTGTAATTTGTTCCAAGGAAGAAGAAACAGCTGTCAGGAGCAGGGAACGCTGTGCCAGTCTCACCAGCCTTCCTTCTTCTACCCTTGCCAAATTACAGAAGCTCTTGCAGTATGTATAAGGGAGAGGCTGACACATAAAAGATGAGAGAATGGCATTCATTTCTATTGTCATCTGAAAACTTAAAATATAAAATGCATTACAGAAACACATATTAACATGGAGAATTTTTGACACGAGTTAATCTTGAAGCAAAGTAAAAGAGGACAAAACAAACTTGCCAGAGCACTGACACCTGCCTTCCAACCACGCTTGTGCAACCCCTCGTGGGTCCTTCCCGAGCCTCTGCTATGGGGCAGCACAGCTCGAGCTGCTGGGGGCTGCACACAAATACCCAAACACACAGGGACCAAAACGGAAAGCAAAGCATTAATTTCGCACCTTCTTGAGAGGAGACAATAGGAGGCAGGTAATCAGGGATGTACTCCTTCCTCTCTTCTGCATCCTTACTTCCCGGCTGGGGAAATTGTAGGACATTGTTCTTGCTGACAGGAAACGAAGGGATTTGATGTGCAAAAGTGACAGGTTCAATATTGTGTATATAATCTTCCAGCTCATGCAGGTTAACCCCCATAAGCTTGAAGGCATCACCTACGTCATCCAAAATTGGATCTGTGCGGCCATCTGGAATAAAAACAAACAGAACAACATTTTCACAAAAATCAAGGTTAAAAAATTTGACCTGAAGATGCTTTGAGATTACAGTCCCCCAGCTCACCACCAGTAAGGAATTACTGTCCAACATTTCTACCAGGTCTACTTTCAAAAGGGTTTTGTTTTGACCCGTATCACTTTTGTTTCAAATCATGCCAATAAAGAACTGCACTCCAGGAAGCAAATCAAGCCAAAAGGGAGCAGCAACAGGCAGCTTTACCTGGCAAAAGTCAATTAATATTATGCAACCCTATATGCAGAAAGTGCCTCTTTACCAATATGGAACAGATTAAACATTACTTTTCAACCTAGAAAAAGGACAATTTCATTTTGTTGAGCTGACTGTAGTTTACAGGGAGCAATAAAAAAAAGCTTCCCGGGGTGCAACTTAAATTTGATTCTACAGCAAAAATGTTCCTTTCTTCACAAAAAGCACACTGAAGCCTTACTGGCCAGGCCATCGGGATCTTTGTTTAATATGATCTCCAAGAAAACAGTCCAACAGAGGATGCAGTTTCTGCTACACAATTAATTTGGCTCAAAGTTTTAAATTATACATGCAGAAGTCCTCCAAGTACCTCAGTTTCCCTGACCTGACAAAGCAAAATCCCTTTGAAGGCCTCTGGAGGGAGAACTGGACACCTGGCTTTGGCAGCCAAGGCATCACTTCAAGTCTCTTCCTGACTTTTCATAATAACAATAACACAAAAACAATGCTGTAAACCTCAAACACGATTTTTAATTCAATAAAATGACACGGAATTATTACAATTCTGTAGAATTGGCTTATGAAGATATTACATCCCTATATGATGATAAGCTGTGATTTACTTTAAAAAGTAATTATGGAAAAGCAGCCCGTGCTTATTGAAGGAACACAATCACTATTGTGAAGCCCCGGCTTCAGAGAACGGAGGGATGCTCTTTTGTTTGTCCTTTAACCTAATCTCTTCTTGGTTTATCTTGAAGCTGAAGCGGGCTGGTTCTCACATCACTGGATGAATTCAAACCCCCAGCCAACTTACGCCTGCAGGTACATTTAGAAAATGAGAATTTTGTTCTAGAATTTCTCTTCTTAAGTCTTGCGGTGAAGATAAGGATAATACTCAGATTATGGGTTTGATTCTCAGCTCTCTAACACTGGCCTCTTGTGTGACTGTGGGCAAGTCGCTTGTGTTTTAATTCTTTCCACAGCTAAAAGGAGATCAGAGCAAGTTATCGCCGGCTTTACCCGCCTGTGTTCGGAACGTGAACTCTGCACAACAAGAACCATCCCAGAGTTCGTGTTTGTGTAATACCTGCACCAGTCCAATATCAGTTTCCTCTGCAAACTGCAGGGACAGAGAAATATGGAGACTTGCATACACGTGATTACACGAGGATATCACCCCTCCAGAGTAGTTATGAGACCCTGCTAGTTATTAGGCAAACAAAAGCGTGTTTTATGATCAAAAAATTAAATTCAGATAATTGATACCACTAAGAAACTTTGCATTGTCACTTTTAATGCTCTTCAGGCTACAAAGGTACCTGTGTACTCACTGAACCATTTTCTAAGGTGTCAAGGTTTAACAGGTACAAGTTTGACAGACAGGTAAAAAGAAAAACTTGGGGAAAACTTTTCAAAGGTCTTTTCCTAGATTGGCACGTGATCTTTTTAACCTCCAACAGAGCGTGCTGACATGATTAGCAAGTGATAAATGCTAAAAAGGACCTCTTTCCACAACTGCTTTTTAAGAACACATGGCAGTGAAGCTCAAGTGTGACTGAAGCATGGAAATATTTAACAACTGTATCAAGAAATGATTATGTGTGTTAGAAAGTCAGTTCAAAAGGTGACCAAAAAAACCCCAAAGAAGATTCCATTTTCCCACAGCTTTGACATTTGCCTCCAAAGAGACAACAACAAGACATAAGATTGGTTGAAAGCTAAAAATAATGTTTAAACCTACAACTGTCAGAGGGATGAAAGGATGGAGCAGTTAACCCTTCAAGACAGTGTCCTCAGTGATAAAAGTGTTCAAAAAAAGTTTCAGGTCTGTATTCATATCTGTATTTAAGATCAAACCAATTATCAATTGGAAACGTACACAACACAAAAATGCATTAAATGTAATTCCAGGTTATTCATCAAATAAAGACTTTACACTTTTATTTCACCAGTTTAGCATTTCTCCTCTCTGGTTTAATAAAAAAATCAGTAAAATAGCAGAAGCCAGACACATGAAAGGGAATGCTGACAAACATGTAACACACTCTCTCCTGGTGTTTCATTTAGTCTTAGCCTTTTTTCTGTAAGTAAATGATGCCAAGAAAAAAGTTTAATCTCTGCATACCGAACGTATCTCATTATTCTTCAGATATCTGTGCTATCCTCAGTTTAAAAATTCAGATGCCGAAGCCTCCCAGTGAAATAATTAATCCAATGTCACACAGCAAGTCAGTGCCAGATCACAAACATTTCAGAGCTTTGGTTTCCAGTCTCTTGCTGTTCTTTATACCAGAACACTTTAAATACTATCTGTTGTCCAGCACAGGAAGAGATGGAAGGAGGTGGGAATAGTTCATCCAGCAAGTAACAACTCTCCTCCTTATACCCCACGAAACTAAGAAAATACCTTTCTCACAAGCTTTTAAGCTGCACTATATCTCTGAATGGGAACTGTGCTCCAAAACTGGTAGAGCTGTGGCAGCAGCAGAGCTAATTTAAGACCATCTGGTCTCAAAACAGCTCACCAGAAACCTGTGGGAACGGCCGTGCAGCTACGACACTCTCTGCTTCCCTGTGCATGAGAACGAGCAGCGGGTGAGGAGGAATCTGCACATGGAAACGGATCCCAAAAATGAGGGGTCCACTGAAATGATAGGCAAAGAGCATCCAGGCAGAGCAGAGCATTTGGGTGGAAAGTTATCCAGTCCTCAAACCCACTGTTCAGCATCACCTGCAGATGAACCAACCTGTCCATGGGGAAAAACAAATCAGATAGACCAAGTATGGTACACTAAACTCCCCTACAAGCAAGGGTTTGGGTTGTGGGGAATAGGAATTTTTAGAACCTCCTAAAGCCTAGTTATTTTTCCAAAAGTCACAAGAATTCCTCTGGCAAACAAGTTGGCCAATGCTCTTCTCATCCAAAGGCACTGTGAGGAGGTGTGTGGGAGTTAGGAAACTCTCTTACTTTCCTTAAATTCAGTCTCAGGAACAGCTGATTTCCTTTTGTCAAACTCACCCCCATCACCTCCTCCTTCCTGGCCCAAAGTTCCTATGAATCAGTAAAAGTTTAACAGGTGAGTAAGTACAGAACAGAAGAGCTTTTAGTTTCATGTCAGGTTTCTTAAAGGAAGCAACTACAGTTCTGTAATAAATATACTGAGACAAATTAATGAGTCACCACCCATGCAACATATACATGTTTTATAAATAGCTCATCATTCCCCCTCACGGCTGCTATGAAAGAGATTTCTTTAAATTTTATTTTAACCAGCAAATTATTAGGTATAGCTCCTTGGTATTTTAATTACAGGCTCTATCACAGATTCCTTGTGCTCCAGCACATCACACAGATGGAGTAACTACCCGTGTATCCACACTGGGTAGTTACTCCAGGATAACTGTTTCAAGGAGACAACACATTGCTTCTATCCAGCATCTCCAAGAGAAGTCACACGCACACACAGGAGGTTATTTAATAAGTACAGATGCCTTACTTGAGTGCACTTAAGTGGGGGAAAAGGGTCCTATTAATGTAGTTACCAGTCAGGCGAAAGCATCTTCTTGCTATTGCAGCTCAGAGTCTGCTCCTTTTCCCAGCAACCTCATAAATGTCAAGCAAAAAAACCCATGTTGTCCTTCTTTATTAGTAGCCAGTGAGAAGTTAATTAGCTTAAAAACATTAACACTTAAGGTTATCAGGACATAAAACGTACACTTATAACAAATGTTATGGGCCCAGGATAGATCCTTGTTACAGAGTCATTCAGTACCAGCACAGGGAATCAGCTCATTTAAACTGATCACCAAAATCTAATCCTTTGATAGAAATTATTATTGTATAGTGATAAGAATGAAGTAACTAAAGAAAAGAACAAAAAATGAAAAAACACATGAGGTAAATTTAACATTTAATTAGAATGAAAGAAAGAAAAATTTGGCTGATGCCAGGTCAATTCTCTCCTCTGTGGTAATTGCCAATGAAAATATTGGTCTGCTGTTTGCATTCTCCCTTTGCTATAATGAAGTTAAGTCTTCCTTTACAGGAGACTGTGCAGACATGGGAGCAGGTCTGGAGCCAGCTCTGCCTTGGAAAACATTTTGCAAGATCGGCAGCTTTTCCTTCCTGCTATAATGTTGTGCTCACCAGATCAGAAGCCGCCTTTTAATAAAAATGCAGTTGCATTAATAATATCAATTTCAAGATAGTAATCAATATAATTTATATTTTTAATGTATGTATATATAATTAATATTTACTCCTGCAAGGAGCAGGGACTTGGACTCAATGATCGATATGGGTCCCTTCCAACTTGAGATATTCTACGATTCTGTGTTTGCATAGAAGTAATCTTTGAAACAGTAGTCAAACAATATGAAACTAAAACCCAACTTTTAGACTTTATTGACTAGCTGACTGCAAATTTCAGCACAAAATACAAAAATAAAATCACGATATATCCAAGCAAATGCTCAACACTGAAAATTGAAGGAAAGCGTATTGGAAAACCCAGTTCTAGATTCAAAAAATTAAGTATCCAGTTTATTACACTGCTAGTTTTAGCAGCAGATAATCTAAATTTGTCCTGCTGAAATATACCCAAGTGCCCTCAATGATTGAAGTTAAGTAGCTTCTATCTGGCTGGGTTTTAAAGCAAAGTAATAGAAAAATCAGACTTTGGGAGCATAAACCAGGACTCCCCTCCTCATCCTTCCCATGAACTGCACCACTCACATAAATATACTGGAAACTGAACTCCCTCACTGGATATGTTAAGTTAAGAAGTAAAACATGACATATTCTGCATGTCTATAGCCCAGCACCCCACTGCCAAGCTACATTAGCTAAATTCATGGCCAACAAAGCAGATTCTGATCAGTCCTCACTGCACAGCTCCCCAGTATAAAAACCCCCAACATATACAAGAACCACAGCAGATAAACCAAAGCACCAGGTCTGCCACCACCTCTATCAAACCACGTGAAACCTGAGTGCAAAACAAAGTGGTACCTAGTAGGGAACTTCTCCCTTTTCACCTCTGCTTAAAACAAACAGCAACAAGCAGAACTCTGCTCTCAGAAACCACACTACATCAGTTTGTTTTGTAGCCTGACACCTTAATTATATACTCCAACACTGGTTTTCAAATATTTTATTTAAATTTTAGGATAAAAAAAACATACAGCATATTGAATAGTGTTCCTCTGACAAGCTTTCCGTAAATCTGAGCAGCATAATATGGTGTACTCTAAGAGGAAAACTCTGATTTTCTCCCTGTAAGTTCAGCCTCTCCTCCACCCCCAACACAGCATTCAGAAGCATTTCACGGCACCAAACACATCTCAAACCCACTTTGCAAATCCTTTTGCCTTCTCTTTGCAGCCACGGAAGCTGCCATCAACTACAGCTACTGCAAATGCAAAGAAACAACAGCAGAAAAGTAATGAAAATCTTGAATGTAGCTCTCCTAATGGGATGTAACAGCTGGAACAAAGATCTAACCCAGCTGGGAAAGCCATCATTTTCTTCTGCAACTGAGAGAACACGTGAGCAGCGATGACACGCTTTTCAGAGCCATGCCACAGTGTCTCAGCTACGTCAGAGTAAATCCATTCAGTTTGGAACACAAAGATTATGTCCCTCAGCTGACAACCCTGCTAACTCAAACCCCACTGGTTTGACTCCGAGATAACACGCTGACAATAAAGATGCTACAATTGGAATTTAATTAATTCTACTTATGCAAAACCATGGCAAAATTCAACTCATTCATCCAGAGCTGGGTTTGTACAGTAACTTATTTTAGGAGCAAAAGGAAACAATTCTGAAAATGCAGGGAGATGTCAGCTGAGTATTAAGATGTCGTTTTACAAACCTTTTTAAAGAAAGAAATACAGGGATCATTTTAAGAGAGGTAATACAAAAAATACCACATCACTGGCATGAAAACAGCATATTCCCCTTCTCCTCAAAAGAAACCAACCTAACAACAAAAAAACCACCAAACAAAAAGATTGTGGTACTTGTAGTACTTCCTTCCCCATTCACAGAGGGGAAAAATGCCTTTCCCCAATTTTAGTAAGCAAATCCAAAGCAAGAGAGGGATAACCGAGCTCTTAACACTTCCAATCTTCAACACCAAAAGAAAAAAGTTTTATTTTCATCATCTCTGTGTCTTTTCCTCCAAGTCTTACAAACACTGCAGCACAAGCATCTTCCTCAACATTTGAACTAACCCTATCAAAGGACAGCTCTGACCAAGCCTAGGTGAGCTCCTTTTTCTCCCCATAACTCCGTTCTCCCAAACCCTCGTTGTCTCCTTAATCGCTTTAAAGATCATTTCTGTTTGAACTGAGATAGAAGCTTCACAGCTGCAGCAGCTGCACCTGTGCTGCTGGGAGATACAGGTTAATATCACACAGTCCAGTCCCATTTCTAGACTAACTTGCTCTCAAATTTGGGGAAAGCTTGTAGAAGAAAGCCTATTCAACCTGAGAAATCTCATTTGCAGCACTAAGTCCCTCCCAAGCTTGGTTACACTGGCAGTGTCAGACTTGATCTCAATTTTTACTGAAATGATGAAGCAGAGGCAGGACCAGGCACATTCAGCTCATCTCTTTGCTGTATATGGGGGATCCCTGCAGCAGTGAGAGCTTCTCTTCCCTTCTTCAGAGAAGGGACATGACCTCCAGGAACAGAACTTTCAGGCCATGGCTGCTCCTCTCCTGATCAAGTCAATCATGCTGTGCTTCCCAGCTTCACACACTCTCCAAATTCACTCCTGAAGAGGAAGCCAACACATCCAGCCCTCACAGTTCCTTGGATCTTGATGCTGCACCCAAGGCATCACCAGCTGACAGCAGCCCATGCCTCTGATACTCCTCTCACCCGCGGCTGTGACACCTCATTAGCACAGTTCCCACAGCTTGGACAGAAGTGCTGGCAAATGTTCCCACTGGTGAATTTCAGGGCTGCCATCCCTGGTACCCCTCCCATACCCTCCCGCAGCCCCCTGCATAATCTCTGAACTGGTGGTGGCTACCGTAGCCCCAAATCCACCATCAGTGAGTCACCTTCTCCTTACTTTACACTCCAGGCAAGCAATCAATTATCCAGCCCAGCTCCAGCGCCTGCTTCAGCTAAATCCCTTCCCTGCTGCCAGACCCAACTGCGGCAGCTCCCACCTCTGCCCCAGGGGCTCTCCAGGACCTCCCCCTCCACAAGTACATGACACATGGAGCAGCAGCAGCCCACAACGTCACAGCTCTCCTGCATGCCAAAGGAAGGCGGAACATGTCCCCTCTTGGCACTGGAGGCACCAGCAGCCCTGTTTTCACAGGTACACACAGACTACACCCACCAAAGTCCCTCCATCATGGGGATCCCCCTGCATTTTCCTCCTAATACAGATCCAGCAGGAGCACTGGCAGCCCCATCTCTGCACACACATCACTGCCATGTTACACCCTCCCTGCCCCACATGTAGGGCAGCAAAGGCCTCCACACAGACAGACTTGTGACCCTCCAACAACAGTGACAGTTTGAGCCTTGCTCCGTGTTCCCCACGACATTCCCTGCGCTTAGATCTGGCAGTCACCCTGACAGCCTCCCTCTCCCCACAGACTGCACCTCCCCATCTCCTCCCTGACCCTCTTTCCTGACATTCCCAAACACAACAGACCCCCACCACCCTCTCGTCCCAACTGGTAGCATTACTGACCCAGCATGCAACTGGACATCCCGTCCTCCCACATCCCACGTTCTGCAGCTACCAGCAGGACATCCAACCCCTCAGTACCTTTACTGCAGGCTCTGCAGGGACACTCACAATCCCGAAGGACACACAACTGCATCCTCTATTGCACTCCCAGACCCAGCAGTGGTACTCGTTGCACCTTTCCCATCCCATCCACAGACACGTTCCACTCTCCCATGTGATCCAGCCACTGACCCTTGCACTGATTCCCAGACCTCTCCTCCTTCTCTTCTCCCACTTGCTGTAAACTCACCCCTTCTAGTGAGTCCTCCCACTCCAGTAGAATCTCACCCCAAATCCAGTGAGGCCCTGGGCATCCTGATCCCCACCATCACTTCCAGCTCCTTCTGTACCACCTCAATGGCAGCATTGGCTAACTCCAGTCCCCCACATATCCAGTCAAACCTCTTCCACTGCATCCACAGGAAAACACTCATACCTCATGCCACGTGCACTAAATTATCCCCAGTCCCATCCCTCCCCTTCTGCACACACATACTCTACACCTCCCGTGTGCAGTCCCATCACACTCCCACATCCTGTGCACTACAGACCCATTTCTCCCAAAAAGCACACTAGTGCATCCCTGCTTTCCCATATTCCCCATACACATGTTCCCAGTCCTACAGTACCACTGCTTCCCCCTGGCCCCATGGTGCCCTGGAATGTGTCTATCCCTGCCCACATCCACACATGTGCATCCCTGACACCAGGCACCACAACTCCACGTCATCCCTACACACACAGATCCCTGACCACACACAGTACAGTACCTGTGCATTCCCAGCCCTAAAGCTCCACACTTCCCCTTGTACAGGTGCACCTCCAGTCCCACAAACCACCCCTCCTTTACACACATATTCCCAACTCAGAGCATTCCAGCCCCCGCAGAAGGACTTCCAGCCACATCTCTCCCAGCCCAAACTCTGCACCCTCCAGCCTCAGTACTTCCCCTGGTGCCACCACAGTGAACCCTACATACACATCCCCACCTGTAGTGGGCCCCCACAGCCTACTCAGCATTGTCCCCAGGGCACAAACCCTGACCCAAAGATCAGCCAGGACAACACAGCAGCAGCATCACAGCCTTCCGTGCACACATCCCACCTGGGCCAGGGGCTGGCTGCTCCTCCCACTCTCCGCGCCAGTTCACGCCCTGTCCCAGACCCAGAACGGCCCAGCAATGGGGCCAATAGTCCCCTCTCACCCTCCTGTACTTCTGTCTCTTCTGTCAGCACCTTGCATGCTGTAGCCAGGGAGAGGGGGACAGCAACTCCATGACCCCACACCCCAGACCCACTGCCACAGAGCCTCCTTTCCTCCAACTCCAGACACACAGTCCCAACTCCTCACTCATACCCAGACCCACTGCCCCACAGTCCTCTCTGGCAGCAGGACCTCCTTGCACCAGCACTACCTCACGGCTTCCCTCCCCGTCCTCTCAGTCCTCTGTATTGCTCCACAGCCTGGCTCCCCTTCCCCACAGTCCCCAGCACTGGCCCACGGGCTGATCGTTTCCAAACCCACACCTCGCACCCACTGACGCCAGCACTGCCCAAATCCCACCTCTCCGTGCCCTCCTGGCCTGTCCCCTAGTACCCAGCACTGCTCAAATCCCACCTCCCCATGCCCTCCTGGCCTGCCCCCTGGTACCCAGCACTGCTCAAATCCCTCCTCCCCATGACCTCCTGCCCTGTCCCCCAGTCCCCAACACTGCCCAAATCCCACCTTCCCATGATCTCCTGCCCTGTTCCCCAGTCCCCAGCACTGCCCAAATCCCACCTCTCCGTGCCCTCCTGGCCTGTCCCCTAGTACCCAGCACTGCTCAAATCCCACCTCCCCATGACCTCCTGCCCTGTCCCCCAGACACCAGCACTGCCCAAATCCTACCTCTCCGTGCTCCTGCCCTGCCCCACAGTCCCCAGCGCTGCTCCCTTGGCGGGACGGCCAAGGCTGGCAGGGCTCACGGAGCTCACTCGGTCCGGACCCTGCTCAAGCAGGGCCACCCACAGTGGCCTCCCAGGACCCTGTCCAGCCGCATCCCCCCCGGCCCAGCTCCAGCCCGCACTCACAGAGCTCGCAGTAGCGATGGCAGCCCCGGCCCAGCCCCTGCAGGTACCGCTGCAGCACGTCGGTGAGGAGGTCGCAGGCCGAGACCTGCACCGAGTCCCAGCCGAGAGCCTGGCAGATCTGCGCCACCGACACCCGCAGCAGCCAGCGGGAATAGGTCTCGCACATCCCGCCGGGGCCGGGGGGCCGCGGGAGCTCCTCACACACCGCCCGCCACCTCCGCCACCGCCACCACCGCCGCCGCCATTTTGGCGCCGCACCGCCCCCGCCAGGCAGCGCCGCTCCAGCGCCGAGCGCATCGAGCGGGGCGGGGCGCGGAGCGGGGAAACACCGCCCAGAATCCCGAAATCCCGCGTCCCGCAGCGCGCCGGGGACGGGCTGGTGCCGGGGTAATATAAATGTACACACGTCAGTGTCTCAGTACCGCTAAGTGTCTTCCAGTGCATGAAGGGAACTTACAGGAAGGATGGGGCAGGACTATTTACAAGGGCATGTAAGTGACAGGACAAGGGGGAATGGCTTAAAACTGACAGAGAGCAGGTTTAGATTGGATATTGGGGAGAAATTCGTCACTGAGGGTGGTGAAACACTGGCACAGGTTGCCCAGAGAAGCTGTGGCTGTCCCTTCCCTGTAAGTGTTCAAGGCCGGTTTGGATGGGGCTTGGAGCAACCTGGGATAGTGGAAGGTGTCCCTGCCCATTGCATGGGGTGGAACAGGATGGTCTTTAAGGTCCTTCCAACCCAAACCATTCTGGGATTCCATGATCTCTATAAATAATCTTAGTATCTCTAAATAAATACAAATATCTCAATATCTCTATACATCTCAGAGTCAGGTGTCAAGAAGATGGTGCCAGACTTGTTGATGGTGCCCAGCCACAGAAGCAGGAACAATGGCCATAAACTAAAACGCAGGAGTTCCACCTCAACATGAAGAAACTTTAGGAAATTCAAAGGAAGAATTCTTTTGCTGTGAGGGTGGTAGAACACTGACACAGGTTGCCCAGAGAAGTTGTGGCTGCCCCATCCCTGGAAGTGTTCAAGGCCAGGTTGGATGGAGCTTTGAAGCAACCTGGGATAGTGGGAGGTGTCCCTGCCCATGGCAAGGAGGTTGGGATTAGATGATCTTTGAGGTCCCTTCCAACCCCTTAACGTTCTATGATTTTATGAAATATCTCTAAATATCTTAGAAGTGGGTGAGGCAAGAGGACGGTGCCAGACTCTTCTCAGCAGTGCCCAGTGACAGGACAAGGAGCTATGGCCATAAACTAAACCACAAGCAGTTTCACCTCAACATGAGGAAGAGCTTCCTTACACTGAGGGTGGCAGAGCACTGGAACAGGCTGCCCAGGGAGGTTATTTTTCTCTTTTTTTCACTCCAGCTGGATGCAGATGTCAGCTCTTGCCATCACTGTGTTTCCCCTCACTGCAGGATCAAACATTTCCTCAGGTGGTTCACACCTGCAGACATCAGGTGTTCTCTGTCGGGACCTTGCCATCAAACTTTCTGGGGGAAGATTTAAGTAAAGAACTGGACAGCAGGTAAAGGGAGGTGATTCTTCACCTCTGCTCTGCCCTCTGACCCCAGCTGGAGTCCTGCATCCAGCTCTGGGGTACGCGGCACTGGAAAGATGTGGAGCTGCTGGAGTGAGCCCAGAGGAGGTCACAAAGGTGCTCTGAGGACTGAAATACCTCTGCTCTAGAGACTGGAAAAGCTGGCATTGTTCAGTCTGGAGAAGACTTCAGGAAGAACTTGTAGCCCCTTCCAGCACTTGAAGGGGACCTGCAAGGTCACCTGTAAGCAGATACAAGGTATGTAAATAATAATATTTAAAGCCAAGACTGCCTGGGCAGCAATCATTAACTTTGGGAGCACCAAATTCGCAGAAATGAGGAGAGTGTTTCTGGGTGAATTAATTGGGAAATAAAAAAAAAAGTAGGGAAAGGATGTAACTGTGATGGCAAAAAGGATCCAGAAAAAAATTAGTGGTAACTGAGTGGTGTAGGAGGTGCAATGAGGAGCAGCAGAGCTGTTACTCGGTGGTGGCTGTGGAGACACACAAGTGCTAAACTGTAATTCGGTGATTGTGTGAAACTAATCAGAGCACGGAGGACAGAATTGTAAATAGTAGAAGTCTACTATTAGAACTTAATTAATTCACAAATTAGCACTTTGGTTTATTAGTAGTGCATTGATCAGTCAATGAAGAGCCTGATCTGTTTTGTCAGTCACATCTCACGTCTGCAGCCTGAAGGGCAGGACGTGGACCCAAAACAAAGGCCTGAAGCTCATGGTTTGGTCAACAGCTCAATGTCCCGAGGGACATCACTGATGAGTGCTGTCCTTCAGGGATCCATGCTGGGACCAGTACCACCTTCTCTGGGCAACCTGTGCCAGAGCCCCACCCCCCTCACAGCAAAGAATTCCTTCCCAATATCCCATCTAACCCTGCCCTCTGTCAGTTTAAAGCTATTCCCCCTTGTCCTGTCACTCCACGCCCTTATCCTAAGTCCTTTTCCAGCACTGCTGGAGCCCCTTCCGGCCCTGGAAAGTGCTGCAAGGTCTCCCTGGAGCCTTCTCTTCTCCAGGCTGAACAAAACTCTCAGACTATCTCCATAGCAGAGGTGCTCCAGCTCTCAGATATATGTCTATACACACACTGACCATGCTATAGACAGTGGCATTCTAAACAACTTCTGAAGTGATTCTTGTAATCACATCAGTTAAATTTAAAAAGTGAACATCTGCATATACAGAACTCAAATAAGAGAGATCAGTGTTCCAATTGTGCTATGCAGAGATTATTCCAGTCTTCTCCTTCAGCCCACAATACAATGTACTTGACAAACCAGCAATTTCAAACACAAGGTGAAGACAGGAACTCTCTTCCACTCTTCAAAAGAATCACCCACTTTCATGTTTCACATGGCAGATAAATTTTAAAAAGTAGAGCGCAGCCTTTAAAAAAAGTTTCGAAGCAGACGCAGGTCCAACCCAGATATTTAGATACCGAGAGCATTTGCTCCATGGACAACCAAAAGGATCTGTTTCATGGAGGTGGTTTATTGTAAGAATTTACAGATTTCTGGGGCTTTACTTCTTCACAAGATAACAGAGCAGTCTTAACACAGACACAGGCAGGCTAAACCACATATGCTCAGAAGAGCTCCTCTTCACCTGTAAAGAAAATTGAAGCAAATTAAAACCCTTTCATTTATTTATGTATTTATTTTAAACTGGTATCTCCTCCAATTTGAATACTTCAACTCATTAATATTCCTTACCAACCCCAAAACTATTCATCAAACCTATTTTTTCTTACATTTTAAATTTTAAACTTTTCCTTCCATTTAAAATTTTGAGTATGTTCATCTTGTTACAGAAACATCCTTAGGTATGTCCTACAGACAGACATTTCTAAGTCATTGAATTAAGTCAGGGCATTATGCAAAAATTCAAACAGTACTTGCAAATGAATCCCATAATCCAGAAAAAAAACCCCCAGAAAATTATGTCAAATGTGGGTTTATGCTACCATGGACATATTTGTCTTAAAATTACTGAAGATTACAAACTGTCTGTCCAGATACATTCAAGCTAGAACTGGGCAATTTCACAGCTCTTTAGGAAGAAAAGTTTTTGTCTGACCAACACCATGGAATTCTGACTTTCTCCTTTTACTTCAGATTTTCTGTGTTAATTCATTTTAAAAAACTATCCAGTTTCTATTTCATAACTTTACCTCTTGGATTTGGCTGAACCGCTTTTTCCGATTAATCCCTGGTTATGGTATTATGAGAAAAAACAGAACAAGCAGGTTAGGAAGCAACTCATGCAAATTCAGGCAAAACTATGCATGGATTTATGACCACAAATATATTGTGAGGAGCACAATACAGCACCTAAATGATGTAAGATATGTATTCCAGGCACTCTGTAAACACACAGCATATGAACACATGAATTTCCATATAGAGCAAAAATTTTTAACTGTTACAGGAATGCACATTAGCTACATGCAGTTACAAATTGTGGTCTTAGCCCACGTTTGTAACCTGCAGCACACACCTGCACAAAACTTCAGCTCAGGGAGACAAGCAAAATACTGAACTTCAACTAAAACACATATTCCATAATAATAGACTCTGGAAATTTCCTCCTCCTTCCAAACCCACCCTGAACTCTCAGCTTCTGAACACTTGTTTTATCCAAAAGCACTTAAGTCACCCCAGTTGTTCTCCCCCACTCAACACTACTGGGTTATTTGAACAGGAAAAGTAGAAAATGTTCAGGTAAAAGGGAGGAGGAAGGAGGGAGGGATATCACTGGAGGCCAAAAAGCAGGAAAAATACTGCCTGTCCAAGCAAGGATGCATGTTGAGGCTGAAGATCTATTTTACCAGCTTTTTAACTTTATCTGGTCAGAAAAAAACTGCCAAATGTTGCTCTCGTTAGTAGAACTGCGCAAGCTGAAAAGCTTGGGAGCCATGCCATGGACTGTCTTCCCTTTGGTTTTAGGACCCAGAGTCCCAAACCTTCTCCATTAACCTGGCACAGGAGCAGCACATGACTGCAACAGTTCCAACCTTATGTTCACACAGGTACTCACAGAGCAGCAGCACCAGAGATGATCTCAATCAGCTCCTTGGTGATGACGGCTTGACGGGTGCGGTTGAACGTCAAGGTCAACTTGTCAATTATCTCAGCTAGAAAAAGTTAATAATTTAAACACATAGTGAGTGTTCAATTACAATAAAGAGAAGCTGTATGAACAGAATATCCAAGTGTCTTGTAAACCACTGCAAATGATCAAGAGGCTTAGTGCACTTGACATTTTTTTCCCTGCAGGGAACACTACCAGAAGACAATCTAGCAACTTGAAAATCTGGGTTGAGTCGTAAGAGTTAACATCTGCAGAACAGCCGGCAGACTCATAAATACAAGGTGTAACGCTGGTTATTGTAACAGAACACAAGCACTCATCATTTGCTTTGAACCTAGATTTCACTGCCAATTAACTATATTTTCATTTCCTTCAAATTACTCTTGCTGTGGCAAAAGGAGACAGATTTTTCTGAATTATTTTTTTCTCAATTATTTTTAAACACAGAAGGTATCACCTCTTTCTCTCAAGCTAAGATGGTCAGCAGAGCTACCCCTACAGTTCCAGGCAGCCCAGTTACACATTACATCAGCCTCATTCAGTCATCAGTATCCTCCCAAGGAACACTTGTATATTCTCAACTTGCTCCATTAGAGCTGGTACTTAACTATTGTTTAAGTTTCCCCACCTTTAAATTGGTGCTGCACTAATTGTATTTGGTGAAAAAGTAGGCACAAGTTTATAAAAGTTGAGGAAATACTCAAAGCAGCCACATGAGAGGAGCATAGATAGTATTTGGCCATTACAAGACTAGTTTAGAATTTCATATTCCTTTTAAATAATCTGTTATTTCGCTTCCAGTTGTAGGCTTGTTTCTTGACAACATCCCTCTTTCCCGGGACTAAATACAGTTCACACATTCAGAACAGGATCCCAGTCGAACTGGCTCAAAAAAACAAGACTCAAAATGGAATTAAGAGAGAAACCAGCGCATTTCTTATCATTTCAGAAGTGAAGAATTCCACAAAAGGAGGTCAGCACTTTCCTGCTGAGCTACTGAAATCCTGGGAAACCCAGGGAGTAACTCACATGCATTCTTGCTAGCATTGTCCATGGCAGTCATCCTGGCACTCTGCTCGCTGGTGGTGGATTCTTTCAGGGAGTAGTACAGAATGTTTGCTAGTGTGAATTCCTGGTAGTTTCTCAGCACGTCGGCATCAATATCATCATAGATACTTAGGCTTTCTGCAAAATATGAAAGAACAGACTTAGAGAAATTCAAGATTTATTGCCTCCAGCAAAACAATTACATGGGGAAGACTACGAGGCTGGGCTGTTTCAATACTTAAGGCAGAATAGAGGGATTTTCTGCACATATTATGTGTATACCTTCACAATCTCTCTGTTAGTTATAGTTTTATTAAGTATTTTATGTGTTTTAGTTCAATTTATCATTAGGAAGGTCAGGTTCTGAGCAAAGCAAAATGTATTATTGCCATATTATGTTTAATCTTCCCATACAATGCTGCAGAAACATTCTGGGGTATTTTTAGTGAGCAGTGCAAAGTCACTCAATACTCAGCTGTTCAGTGCTGAAAATGCTGGAACTGACAGAGTTTGCATATACACAATTCTTGCTTGAGACAGAATCTCAAACCAGAATTAGCACCACCTTTCCTTCAAACATCCCTGCCCTGCAGCACCTTGGTAAGTCAGCCTTGGACTCATCTTGGCCAAGATAAAACAATCTGTAAAATTTATGGTACATGCACCACAGTAAGATGTTTTAATACCATATTCCCAAGTTCAGAATACTTTTTCTGTTATAATTGCATATAACTGGTAGTTTCTAGCTCCCTACTTACCAGAACCAGCAACAGTTTCAAAGGAGAAGATTGGTTTCTCATCAGTCTTGTAGGAGATGACAGATCTGTACAAAAAGAGCATAATAGGCTCTTCAGTTCAACTAACTCTAAACTGAATGTATAAAATTAAATTAGAATACACAGCTTCTGGCCTTCCAACGCCATAAAGTTCTGTGATAACCTTGACAAAGAGACCTGGGATACCACGTGGATATAATGATGTGCTAACTGTAAACATAACAGCATTCACTATACAAGTCAAAAAAGAATTCCAACCACAGCTTCTAGAAAAAACCAACCCAAAAGTTCTTCACACACAAGAAAATCAAGAAGTGAACATGCCAAGTCACAGTCAGTTTTCACAGCACTGCACTGCACTGCACATGAAGCTTTCTGCCAAGTATTTTTCCAGTGCAGTTTCAATTTAACCTTACCTGAACCGATTGTAGATGACAGAGCCTTCATCAAATTCGTACCCAGAGTTTAACAGCTCTAAAGCAATGACTGAAGCATCTGCAAAGCTCGGAGGTCTCCGTCCCACTTCTTTGAATGTCAGCAAGAAATAGTTGCCATGTGTTCTGCAGCAACAACAGATCTCTGTTAGAACCGAGTGGATGCAAGGCAGCAAGACTGACTTACTAGGAGTAACTGACTGTAACTGAGGAGTGTTCAGAACTAAACATTTTATTGAAACTTTGCCTTTCTTCAGTTAAACTGTGACAGCTTCACAATACACACACTTGTAACAGCATCAGTTGCCAACTTTCAGACTTTTATCTGAGGAATATAATAGTGCTGTGCAGCAGTTTCCCAAATTGTGAGATGATAAAAACCATTTTCAGGATATTTTCAGATTTTTTTTTTTTTTTTTACAGGAACTTCAATTTAGCACAGTTCCCTTAAATGCAATTTCCTGCCAATGCTATACAACTTTCCAAGCAGTCTAGAAACTTTTACAATTGAAAACAAACAAAACTTCAAACCAAACCCTTTTCAGAGTTTTGGGACCCATCCTTTTTACCTTTGAAGCAGGCCTCTGATCTTGTCACCTACTCCAACCACCATAACTTCTTTCCCTGCATTTGAGAGGCTGGTAATCTCATTCTTCAAGGTTTTAGCAACAGATGTATGGATAGCACCACACAGGCCTCGATCAGAGGACACACCAATAAGGAGGTGCTTCTTCTTGTCCTCAGGTGCCTTTATTTCTGCTTTCTCATAGAGAGCTGAAAAAAAAAAGATGGTTAGGTTTTTCAAGGGTGCCAAGAAGCACGTAAGTCATAAAAACTGCCTCTGAATGATTCTAACTAAAACCAGTTCTAAAGGGGTTTCAGATCTCAGCCAGAAAAATTTAACTCCCTCACAATTGTTCAGGTCTGCACATGATCAGCCCAGATGTGAGCAAGAAACAATTCAAAGCCAGCCCCAGCTCTGATGGGATGTCACACACTCAGTGAAGTTCACTGTGCCAGTCCAGTGCCCCAGGAGCACGTGCAGCCCAAGAGCTCACAACAGGGTCTGGCAGTTGCTGTAGGTGCCACAGAGATTCAACACAATTCCATGAACAGACAGATTCGGGCCTGAAGTTCTGAGCCGTGGTGCTTTCATGACTAATAAAAATAACCATGCCACCACACAAGGTTAAAAAAGGAATCAGAAATCATAATGAAGTTCACATTAAGAACACATTAAAAAACCCACTTCCCATAAACTACTTATAAGGAATACTCAAGGTGGCCTAGAGATGCAAATTCTTTTGGAAACAGACTACTGGAAAGTTAAAAGGCCTCAGCGTTTTATCACCACCATGAAAACCTCCTCTTCTGCTCCCACATCACAGAGTGTAAGAACTTTCTCTCACACAGAGCTCCTGTTCCATAGATCCTTGCAGGCTTCAGCTCCCTCTCAGCTCTTGCATATTTGGCTGCAGAAACCATCTTCATGGACTTGGTGATTTTCTGAATGTTCTTGATGGACTTCAAACGCCTGGTGACTGCAAGGTTAAGAGTTGAAGGTCATGGACTGTACTGGGCATTAACGACTCAAACCCAAACAACAAAATGCCAGCAATACCCATCCAAAAATATTTTGCCATGTTCCTCAAAGAAGAAGAAATTAATAAACAAACAGTGCATAAATAAACCTCATAAAAGACTCAGCGTTTACAGTAAGAAAGCAGTAAGAATAAGAATGTGGTGAACATAAATTCATCTTTACAATAGAGATGTTTCTTCCTTCAGACATAACATGTATTTAATATTTATCCCAACATGAAGACTATTTACTGTTTTCTTTGCTTCCACATCTGTCTGTTTCACAAAAATATCATTTGAGGTATAATGTCATCTTTCATAGATGACAAGGAGAGGAAACAAACAAACAAACAAGTCCCCGTAATAGGAAGACA
Organism: Atrichornis clamosus; assembly: GCA_013400975.1. Lineage (NCBI taxonomy): Eukaryota > Metazoa > Chordata > Aves > Passeriformes > Menuridae > Atrichornis > Atrichornis clamosus. The sequence goes on from WBMZ01007498.1 coordinate 72,446, forward strand.
CAGAATAAATTTCCTTCTGTTTAGACTGTGGTAAAATGAGATTTGGAAAAACATTGATGCAAAAAGAATCCAAAACAAGTATCCCATAGACAAGCACAATTCTAGAGCAATATTCCTATATAAGAACATATGAGCAATGGATTAAAGAAATGTTATGAAACTAAGACCATTCAGTCAACCCTTTTTTCCCCTAAATGCTGCATAAAAGCACAGGGAAATAAGGAGAAAAGAAACTAAACTAATTCTTAGAGGTGAGCAAAAATCTGGTTTAGCACATATGATAAAGTTATTTTTAAGATATATTTGAGTAGAACTATGAAATGACATCTAAATTAGTGCCAAAACAACTTCAAGCCATGCCTTTTCTGAAGGACACTTGTTTAACAGAAGAGCTGTATGCCCATGTATCAGTGTTACAATGTATCACAATCAATTTACCCAACACAGGCTAGGCAGAATTATACTTGAACATATCGCTTTCCTGCAACATTTTTCCTCTCTCAAAACCAAACAAAACCTTTACTTACTGTCTTTTAGCGTTGCCATATTCCTGACTTGGCCCCTGAAAAGGAATGCAGGGGAAATTAGGATAACTTACTATTTCTACAGCAAACCAACACCTGTCAAGGGCAAGCCCCTTTCAGAGCAATGAAAACTCGAGATCTGACCTTTCTTAAAAAGCATCTCTGGAGGAGACAAACCACTCTGACCTGGGGCTTGTATGCACACCTTCATCCTTCCCTCATCTATATAATTTCACAGAATCAATTAGGTTGGAAAAGACCTCTGAGATCATTAAGTCCAACCTATGACCGAACATCACCTTGTCAACCAGACCAGAGCACTGAGTGCCACATCCAGTGTTTCCTTAAACACCTCCGGGGATGGTGACTCCACCGCTTTCCTGGGCAGCCTATTCCAATGCCTAATCACCCCTTCTGTGAAGAAATTCCTCCTGATATCCAACCAAAACCTGTATCTTGTTCTGTCGCTGGTTCCCTGGGAGCAGAGCTCGACCCCCACCTGGCCGCACCCTCCTGTCAGGGAGCTGTAGAGTCATAAGGTCACTCCTGAGCCTCCTTTCCTCCAAGCCGAGCCCATCCAGCTCTCGGAGCCGCTCCTCAGAGGACCTGTGCTCCAGACCCTTCCCCAGCTGCGTTCCCTTCTCCGCTCCAGCCCCTCAGTGTTCTTCCAGAACTGAGGGGCCCCGAACTGGACACAGGACTCGAGGTGGTGCCTCAGCAGTGCCGAGTACAGAGGGAAATTTAATGCATTATCCACCGCCTTGGGTAATGGCACGGAGCAAACGAGGGCATCAGAAGGGCAAATTACAAAGGGGGGCGGGGGGGAAAAAGCTTCATATAATGCAATTGGTTTCAGAAACGATTGAAACGAAGTAGAGGAGGCCGCACCATTTGCTGACCAGAGCAGGATCTTTTGCAATGTACAAACCTGTCCTTTAACCCTTGCCTGTCCCCATCACCCAGCCGAGCTCTCCCATCCGCCGCGGACGGACCCTCCATCCCTGCAGGTCCCCGCCGCCCTCATCTCCTGGATGAGGAGCCCGCTCCGCCACCCGCCCCGGAGCCCACAGCCGCTCACGGGCTGCCGGGGCCGCGACCTCGCCGCCCCCGGGAACCGCACGGCCGAAGGGAACCCTCACCCCTCACCCCTCAGAGCCGACCCAGCCAGCGGAACGGATTCCCCCGTCCCCACAGCGCCCGTCCCAGCCCGTCCCGGTACCATTGCGGCTGGAGCAGCACGACCGCGGCGCCCCGGGCGAACATGGCGGCGCCTCCACCACAGCCCCGCTGAAGGTCAGCGCGCCCGCACCGCGCCTGCGCCGCCCCGCCGGGATCCGCTTCCAGGGCGCCGCCGCCATTTCCGGAGGGGGCGGGACCGGGAGCGGGACGGGGTCGGGGTGGGGTCTGGGATCGGCACGGGAGCGGCGTCATGGGAAAGTCGGATTTCCTCAGCCCAAAGGCGATCGCCAACCGCATCAAGTCCAAGGGTTTGCAGAAGCTGCGCTGGTACTGCCAGATGTGCCAGAAGCAGTGCCGCGATGAGGTAACTGGGGGTGTGCTGGGGAGGTTCCCGGTCCTTCCTGAGGAAACACGGGCGGCTCCGACCTCCGCGTGGGGACCTCCAGTCCCGTTGAGAGGGCCGTTCTCCTGGGGGTACACAGAGGGGTCAGGTCCTCTCGGGTCGCGTCCTCGAGCCCTTGTGACAGCTTCAATCTCATGGAGTTACAGGATGGTTTGGGTTGGAAGGGACCCTAAAGATCATCCACTTCCACCCCCCTGCCATGGACAGGGACACCTTTCACTAGACCAGGTTGCTCCAAGCTCCGTCCAATCTGACCTGGAACACTTGCAGGGATGGGACATCCTCAGCTTCTCTTGGCAACCTGTGCCAGGGCCTCACCACCCTCACAGAGAATTTTGTCCCAGTATCCAGCCTGGACCTGCGCTCTGTCAGTTTAAAGCCATTGTTGCTTGCCCTGTCAATCTCCCTTGTAAGTGTTCCTGGTGCTATTGAATGGGACACTGTGGGGGCTGCGATTGCACTTGTAGGGGTTTCTGATCCTCTTGTGGGGACCACAATTCCCTCAGGGTCTCAAAACCTTCATGTGCGTTTCCCAGTCCACTTGGGGGGCAGGTACAGGGCTGGCTTAGGTTCCCTTTGGAAATGTTGCCAGTTGCCTTGCAGGGGCTCTGATTTCATCTGTGGGGCACAATCTTTCTAGGAGTATCCTGGCCTCCCTTTCCAGAAGCATGGGGAGCCCTGATGCTCTTTAGGAGAGCCCCGGTGTTCTTTAGGGGGGTTCCCCAGACCCTCTTGTATGGACCTTGTTCCTCTTGGTGGGACATGGAGGGTTCTCTCTTGCTGTGGGTGGAGTGATCCTGTTGGGATGTCTGATCCCCCATGGAAGAAATCCTCATCCACTTTGAAGAAAGCATGTTGGCCCTGATCCTTCTTTGAGGACATTATTTTAGCTTTCCATTCTCCATGAATAACCTCTTTGATATGCGTTAGGGAAGTATCCTTTGGATGTTTAATTCTATCATTCTCCAGCTATGCCTCTCCCTTTTATCCAAGAATCTCAAATCCCATTCTCTTCCTAGTTACTACAACCAAAATACCCTCACTGCTTTACAACTACATCGTTTTGTAAGTGGGGGGGAGGGCTTCCATGGCATGAAATTTACTGTGGATTTAATCATATTTTGCTCAAAGACCATTATATTAGGAAAAAAAAATAAAGGTTGCAGCCAAATATCTTACGTCATTCCACAGGGAATGAAGAGGGCTGCTGGAATGTCCCACCTCGTAACCCCTCTCATACTGCTGAAGGTTCTAGGCCTTGAGAGGAGTTTTGATTTTGGCATGCCTGGCCAGGAGGAGCAACCACCCCATACTAGGCTGAGGCTGAGTTAAGGTGATTTCTGTGGAGCCTCCAGGAAATGTCACTCCTAAACCATTACTTTTAATTCTCTCTTCAGCTGTGAGTGTTGGAAATTGAGACAAAGACAAGCAAAGTATTTATTTTTGCTTTATAGAATGGCTTCAAATGTCATTGCATGTCTGAGTCCCACCAGAGGCAGTTGCTGCTGGCTTCTGAAAATCCTCAGCAATTCATGGATTATTTCTCTGAGTAAGTTTTCTGTATATTCTTACCCAAATTTTCAGTCCTGTATCAGATCTGCACCTCTAAGGCCCAGTAATGCCCCATTGAAGACGCTTTATTGTGGTGCATTTTAGTGTCAGCTCTTTTTGTAATGGCAGCTTGAAAATTTAGGCAATGCCACTTTTAAACTTTAGGTAAGAGATTTCAGGGAGCCATTATTTTAGTCAAATTTGGCAGTTTTGTCTCGTGTCTGAACCCTGTTTAAAATTGCCCTGTGTCACCTTTCTGCCCCAGCTGAGTGACTGCCACACACACACGAGCTGAAAGAGCCATTACAGAGAGAGAGCGAGTCAGGGAGGGACTGACATCCCCCAGCTTCTCCCAGTCCTTTATCCAGCTGACCTACATGACAGCTGGGTTGACTGGAGCTGTCCTCAGCACAAGACTGAAGTGAGGCTTTATGCTCCAGCCCTGGAATTAGCAGGGAGATGAGTGATCCATCTGCCCCATCCACTTCCTCTGCTCTTTGTCCTGCCCTGTGTTCTGTGTCAGTCAACCTGGGAAGATGCCTGGTAATGAAACACCAGCAATTAGTGGGAAGTGTTGAGATTCCTTTGCTCCATTTTATCCCTTTGAGAGGCTGTTGCCCTCTTGGAGATTTAATGTGTGTGCAGGCACCATATTGTGTTTCATCCTGCATTTCGTGCTGCTTTGCTGAAAAAGGGAAACGTGTCTGAATATCATCACGCTCACCTCAAGACAATAATCAGGTTTATACTGCAGATGTTTAACTGTTCATGACAACAGAAAATTGCTTCCTAGTTGTTAAAGTGTTACTAAAATCCTTTCTTTTTATCCCCTAAGGGAATTTCGAAATGATTTCCTAGAATTGCTCAGGAGGCGATTTGGTAAATATTTTGCTGTTTGTTTGTTTTTAATGTCTTTTATTGGTTCAGTGCAAGACATTTTGGTTGGTTTGTCCTAGGTCCAACACTTATTTAATAATAATAATTCCATTTTTTAGGAACAAAGAGAGTCCACAATAATATTGTGTACAATGAATACATCAGCCATCGAGAACACATCCACATGAATGCCACACAGTGGGAGACACTGACTGATTTTACAAAATGGCTGGGGAGGGAAGGTGAGTGTGGTTGATCAGGGTTAGGAAGTCTTAAAATTATTAGGTAATTGAATTCTTGATAATTGATTAGTAAATATTTATGTTAGTTCTGTTTACTTTTTCTTTCTTCCCCTCTCCTCCTGTATATACATTAACAGATTTCCAAATGTGTTTCTGCGCTAACCATTAGGAATTTGCTTATGAAAATGTCAGAAATCTGGGATAGGTACATCAGTCATGAGCCTTTCCTTCTTTGACCTGCTGCTCTGTACTTACTGGATGTATTGCTAAATTCTAAATCAACTTCCAGCAGTTGCCATTTAAAAATGAAAAACTGAAACATTCCTTATGACTACAGAATCTTTCTGTATTTGAGGTGACAAGAAGCAAGCAGTCATTTTCATTTCTGGCCAAGGGTTAAAGCTTGAGATCTGCAGTTCTGTGTTCAGTGAGAGAAAGAGAGATTAAAATGGCACCGTGGTGTGACAGAAAGTTAACTTTGGCTCTGGTTGCCCCTGTTCTGCAGGATACACCCACCAGTCATGGAGTGTTTGGAAAGCCACTCTAGCCAGAGTCAGTAACAATAACATAGCACTGGAATATTTCCTTTAGTATGATGCTATGAGTGTGTGTCATTTATTCATGTTAGATTTCTGATTTTTTTCCTTGTTAAAACAGTGGGAAGGGAACCTTATCTTCAGTAAGAAAAGTATTGTAAAACATTTCATCTACTTTGTAACATACTCTGGACGATGTCCAAATAGATCTGGCTAGCTGAGGGCAGAAACATGTGGTACAGATAATTCAAAGTGAATTTTAGCAGTCCAGGAAGGAGTACATTGTCTGTGCTAAAATATTTGCATTGTTATAGTGAACATGGACTGGAAATGATCTTGATATGGTCACTATTAATCTTCCTTCATCTTGCATTGACTTTTCAGGTCTCTGCAAGGTTGATGAGACTCCAAAAGGCTGGTACATCCAGTACATCGACAGGGACCCAGAGACCATTCGCAGGCAGCAAGAACAAGAGAGGAAGAAGAAACAGGACCTGGATGATGAAGAAAAAACTGCTAAATTCATTGAACAACAAGTTAGAAGAGGTTTGGAGGGGAAAGAACTGGTGAGGAAAATTGCACTCTGTGTGAACTTTGAGCTCAAAACTCCTTGTGGTTACGTTCATGGGGAATTCAGTGCTGCTGGAATCCTTGCACTGGTATTTCCTTTGCTTCCTAACTCGGAGTTACTTCATATCCACCTTGCATAAGTACTAAGGGAGTAATAATTACCGTTAAGTGATTAGTGATTTAAAAATCACTCCTGAATTTCAGAAACAATCCAGTAAACCAGCATGATGTGTTTTCATTTATGGTATTTCACAACTTCTAGGGCTGCAGTGTACCTTGTACACTGGGGAGGCTGAGATAAGTAACCAGGGGGATCTGGCATAATCAAATCCACATAATGAAAAGTTTTATTTTGATGGTGGTTGTGTGGTTATTTGGGATCTGTTTATTTGCCATCATTCCATGACACCCATGCATGTTGTTGCCTGGGGCTGGAACCTCCCATTTGATCCGGGGTATTGATAGGTACATTGAAATGTTGTTGTAAACAATTACCTGCTTCTTAATTTAAAACTAATTGAAATTTAAAAGGTCTGAGCCTTCAGTGCTAAAAATTTGGAAAGATACCAGAATTTCCTTCTTTAAGTTATTAATCTGTCCAGAAACCAGTCAGATCATGCTGGTTAAGATAGAGAAAACTGCTGCAGCAAGGCCACTTTCCTTTTATGCTGGAAGAGCAAGTCTAGGCATCTCTATGCAGAGTGTTAATTAGAGAATTTAGCATAGGAGCCTGTAATGAGATAATGTTTTTAATTTATAATCTTTTATGAATCAAGCCAGGTTTAATATTACGGTTACTTGTCGTAATCTTGCAGTAGTCTGTAAAACTGAGCTGATCAATGGTCACCAAAAAAATGATATCTTGACTCAGTCTTCTGTTTGATTCTTTAAATAGACTTTGGTTTTTTTGGGCAGGAAAAGCCAGTCTATACTGAACTGAACAGAGAAAATGAAGAAGAAAAAGGTAAACAGATTTTGGTAGATATAATTTTCTAGAACTTGCTGAAGCTGATTTTGTGATTCAAATGAAATGGTTGAAGCCTGCTTGGTGCTTCATTAAGTGCTTTGAGGTCAGTTATAAAGAGCACTGGAATATGGAAATGCAGAGTATTCTCTATTACAAAGCTTAATTTATTTTGAAAGCTAAACCAAAATACAGATAAGTAAATATTTTCAAATTTACAATCTTTTCTATTTGCAGATTTTAAAAATTGTTGACATCCTTCAATGCAATTATTTTTAAAGATAGAAATAGAGTAATGTCTTTTTATTTTTTTAGTTACATTTAATTTAAACAAAGGAGCAAGTACTTCAGTCGCAGCATCTTCTAAAACAAGGTGAGAAAAGAATTTAAGGCCAACCCTTACTGTTACAAAGCACTTCTATGACAATGATACCTGTATGGGCAGGAAGATGTGTCTTCCTAAACATTTGGAGTCTAATCTCTCATCCTCTCTTGTTATTCAGAAGGGGCTACTAGGTGACTTCATGCTTCTTTTTGTGTTTAAAATGGATGAATAAGTGTACCTTAAATTTGTGCTGTGAGGAGCCTTCTTGAATTCACTGTGGTTCATGGCAGATGCCCATAAAGTAACAGTTACAGGTTCCTCCATGAAGGGTGGAAAAGGGATCCAGCCAAAGTATTTGAAGTGATGCCACCTAGTCCCAGCTGCCTCCTATGAATGGATATTTATGACTTACTAATTTTGGTTCCTAAAAGGTTTGATTGCTTTGTCTAATTGGAGACAATACTTTCTCTGGTCATCGTTTAAGCAGCTGAATCTACCTGAAATAAATCTTTCTAAAGCTCTTGAATTTAATTGTCATCATGTAACCACAAGCAATGCAGGACAAAAGGGATCAATAATGCAGATCATACTGACTTACAGCAGTCTGTGGAACTGTTTGATGAGCAGTACATCTTCTCATGTGAGGCAATATTGTAATTAAATGTCTTGCAGGTAAAAAGAAACCTTTCCCCCATCACACTCAGCTCTTAAATAAGGTATCTGATGGGATATATGCCAGGCAGAAAATGAGACAGTAAAGCAGTTTCTTGCAATAATAGATACAGATTGCAGGCTTTGAGGAAAACTTGTAAATTATCCCAAAGCACCGAATTGTGCTTAAAATGAATCTGAAACTTAATTCAGTCTCTCACTTGAATAGTTTCAGTGAGGAATTCTTCAGGTAGTTGCTAAATTTGGCCAAATGTGAAATCATATATCAAGTAGTCTAATTTCTTCACAGCATATGAGAAATACTTATCCTTACACTGCTTAATGGTAGTGTAGAAGCAGAGTTAGGATAAACACTTCATGAAAAAGTGACTGCAGAGTGATTTATCTGTCACTGGTGATAGACTAATCACTTCAGAGTCTTGTATGGAAGCTGCTTCCCTGTGTCAGTGCCCAGGTGTGTTTTGCAGATCCTCGCTTTTCCTGGGGAGCAGTGGAGTTTAACCTGATGCCCAGTTCCCCAGCACAGTGTGCAGGAGGACTTCCCTGCTTCCCACCTGTGCTCACCACACAACCTATGGAAACCTGGCACTTGTAGTTCCTGGGTGTGGTGCAGAAATGGGACCAGGAGGTCCTAGGCAATGGGTGGTGGAGTTTTGGAGGCATGGGGATACAGGTAGTTGGTACAGAGGTGGAGTTGATGTGTGCGTGCAGCAAATGAAATGTCACCATGGCTTATACCAGGCACTAATGCTTGGCTGTCGTGATGCTTCCTGTGCAGGATTGCGTTTGGCTCTTTCGTGGCTGGTCCACACCAGCAGCTGTCACCTGTGATTGTAGCCAGACCCCCTTCTGCTTTTGTTGTTCATAAACAGCTCTCAATAGATGGAAGATAATCAGAGTAAACTTTTCCAAAGTATGTGACCTCACATAATGTGCTGTTGAATTTTGTGGGTTTTCAAACATGGTTTTCAAGATAAACCAATCCCTTCTGGTTTCAGATTCTTTCTTCAGTCCTCAGTATTCCTGACACACCCAAACAGTGTTGGCGGTCTCTGGCTCTTTGTCCCAGAGTCCTTAATAAACATGTTAAGTAAGATCTGTTTTATTCTTTACACCCAGAATCCCTTAGTAACTTCATAGCTAGATATATTTGTCTTCTTAAATATAGGCACTGCAGTTATGTTTTAATTCTTTGTTACCCCTTGTGAGATGTTATTTTAAGTACTTGCTATTTGATTTGTGATTTAATGTGCTATTTCTTCTCAAAGTCTGTTATTATTCAGACTTCCTCTGAAATACAGTTTTTCTCTCAAAGTTGCTTCTACTACAATTTCTGTATCTTCATTCCCATTGAGTATCTTCCCTGTGGTGGTATATCCAACATCCTCACCACAGGCAGAACATGCAGTTTGTCCTAAGGCCATATTAATAATTGCATTGCTGTTCATCTTTCTGGATGAGACAACACCTACATTTTTTTACAGTGCTCAAATGTCTTTGATAAGAATGGCTGAATTGAAGGTGCCTGTAGGCAGTTCTCACTTCACCTAGATGTTCCCTCATCCCTAAGATGTAACTTCTTGTGCTGATTGTTCTTTTCTTTCATAATTCTTAGGCTGTTTGCCTATTTGGAATATGACTGTGAAGGTGGCATTTGTTTGCTGGGTGTGGAGCTCTTTTCTACAGACTTCTATGGTTTTTTTCCCATTACCAGATAGGTTCAGTATCTCTGTCTGGAAGGAATTCTAGACATCTACCATGTCTGAGAGTTCCTCTGTCCAGGTGTCTTCTTTCTCTAAAGCCATAAGTTTGTCCTTTCAAATTTGAAAACCTTATTTGCAGACCAACTTTTGTCTTCTTCATTGAACTCAAGTCCTTGATCAGCTCTTTGCTTGTGCAGTGGTGAACTGACCATTAGGTTGTGTCCATTCTGCTGGATTGCCAGCAGTGACCCTCTGTGGACATGGAGATTGCACCCCAAGGAGATCAGTTCTAGAGGAGGAGGCAATGCAGGGTCTGAAAGGGGCCTGGCACAACTGAAATTAAGCAGACCAGCAGGCCTTTCTGCACAGCCAGTTCTTCAAATGCCTCGAAAAAATGCAAGATCTGCTGTGAAAACACCATCTTACTCTTCCAGCAGTGTCCTTGGACAGAATGCACTGAAGATGGTGGAGGGGGCAGTTAAAAGAAAAGAATCAGCTCATAGCTCTGGCCAGCCCAAAGAGAAAAAGAAGAAATCTGCACTGGATGAGATTATGGAGGTAACAACCATACAGGATCTGTGTCTGTGTGCCCCCATGCCTGTGGTAGTGTCCACTTCTCCAGAGGGTCCCCTTGAAGTGACCTCAGACCTTCAGTTCATGTGAAATTCCAGCTTTCACTCCTTACTGGGAGAAATAATTTCACTTCTCCATAAAACTGGTTTCTGCTGCTCAACTCTGCCTATTCCCCAGATGACTGAGGTGTTGGAATAAAGGAATACAGATTTTGCAAGAGAAGAAAATATTTAGAAACACTTGCCAAAAAAATATACAAATCACCATCATTTTATCATGAATTCCTGGACTCATCAAATCGATTTTTATGAGGCAAGCACACACTGACTTACCCTTATTTAGGGTTTTGGGGTTTTTTTTAATTCCTCCCTTGATGTGGGGCTGGAGAATTGGTTCAGCTTCTCAAAGGTATGGGAAAGCTGCAGTGGAAGGAGGAAGTAAATGGTGATTATTTATTGTTGTCCTGTAGCTAGAAGAGGAAAAGAAAAGAACATCTCGAAGAGACTACTGGTTACAGCCTGTAAGTGTCTTAAGAATTATTATTATTATTATTATTATTATTGTTATACCAAATACAGCCAATTCTGCATTTCTAAAGCCACTATAGAATTGTGTAAAGATCCAAAAGCAGATTCCAAACTAAATTCACTCTTATTTTCCCTTTCCTGCTCTTGACCCATTGTGGGCTGTCATACTAGATCCTGAATTCAAATGTAACTATATTTGTAAAACAAACCCAAAAAGTCTTGAGAAATGCTACTTTGAGTCAATAATATGACAATAAAGACAAATTCCTGAAAGCCACATCCTCACTATTATTGCTTCCAGCACTGTGCTGTACTGTTAATTTAGATTGTGGAATTTTTTGTGTATTTGGCATTTTATTTAATTTCTTCTTTCCTTTCAAATCTCCCAGGAAATCATTGTAAAAATTGTAACCAAAAAGCTTGGAGAGAAGTATCACAAGAAGAAGGCAGTTGTTAAGGTAAGGTGGGCCATTGGGAACACATGACATTGGTTTGGCTTTTCTGGTATCAGGTGACTTCTGAAGATTTATTTTGTTGCTTAGGTGGTTCAGCCTTAAGTCAACACTGTTAGGGGCTGAAATGTCACCTTACCTTTATTGGAATGTACTCTGGGCAAGGAGTGAACTTCTGAATTGGTTTAATGTCATTTATTTGGTGATCATTTCTTAAGCGGGGTTTTGGGCTGTGGTTTGTCCCTATTAACACATCCATCTTGGAGAACAGTCACTGTGTCTGTGGGATGTGACCAAGAGTAGTGCAGCTGGATTTTGATCTGAGACCAGTCATTTCTGCACTGATATTTAAGTGGTAGGGTCTCATTTGCACACAAAATCTCCAGGCTGGAAGCTTTGCCTTTCTTTTAGCCACTGCCAGTGAAAGGATGAGTGTTAGGTAGTGCAAGGCTTAACAATCCCTCGTAAGAGCCCCAAAGACAACACCCAGGTGTGTTCTGAATGACTGACAAGAGTACACAGAGCTAAAAATCACAGCTTCTTGGATGGACACCTGGGAGGGTTGTGAGTCTCAGTGGCTGTTCTTCCACTGAGCTCTGGATAGGAGAAGTGGAACATGGTTTATGCCAGGCATGGAGATTATCAGTAATATTTCGCCTCATTGAGAGGTGGAATCCCAGTGTGGTTTCCAGCCAGTTCAGCCTTCCATGGGGAAAAGAAGCCTCTATTTTACCCTCCACCTTTGAGGGAACAGCTAAGATAAACCCAAAGGTTGATAAAACTTTCAGATAGGGCTGACAGAATTAAAGACCAATTAAATCAGTCATTGATGCTCAAGAGGAGCCTTTCTAATCTGGCCTTGACTTCAGAGTGGGGCCAGTCAGCAGTTTGTGGAAGCTGGAGGCCTTTAGCACAGCTCAGAAATCCTTGGTGCTTATGAAAATGTAGAATTGCAGACTCGCGATGCCAAGTTTGCTAATTTTGAAATGTAAATTTTGGGGAAAACGTTTGTCTTGGTTTGAAAGGCAGATAGCTGGCAAGGAAAAGCAGGAACCCTCCTGGAGTGGAAGGAATCTCCCCCTCCTCTGAATTATTGTAGTTTTAAAACTTATCAGTGTTTTGAGATCAAATATGGGAAAAGGAATAACAGTTCTTTCCTGAAATATATATCTAGATAGATAGATATAACCCAACAGAACAAACAGCAACAATAAAAACAACAAACACCAGTAACAGTCTCCCCACCTGTTTCCCTGTGGTGTAGCTCTGGCCACACCCGGGTAGGGGCACTGGTGAGGCAGGGGAGGCAGGGAGGCTGCAGTGCAGTGGAGGTGGTGGGTGCAGTGCAGTGGGAGTGGTGGGTGCAGTGCAGTGGGAGTGGTGGGTGCAGTGCAGTGGAGGTGGTGGGTGCAGTGCAGTGGAGGTGGTGGGTGCAGTGCAGTGGGAGTGGTGTTTGCAGCCAGCTGAGAGCAGTGCTCCTCTGCAGCTCCTGGAATCGGTGCCAGAGTCCAGGCAGGCTTCATTATATGCCCGCAGGAATGCCCATGTACCTCCCCCAGGGCGGAGCATTTCCCAATGGAATGATAAGATGGTTTGGGAGGTTCTGGGCGGTTGGGTCGTTCCAGCTGCCCATTGTCTGTGATGGCCATTAACAGAGCTGGCCTCCTCAGGATGGGTGTGATTACTGTCGGTGCTTTCAGGGGGAAGCTCTCCCAGCTGTGTCTTTCGTGAAGCCAAAAGAGGCCCCACCTCAGCACAGGATTCCCCTTATCTTATCTAACCCCAGCTTGCAGTCCCAGGGGCCAAACATGCACCGGGCAGTTGTTGCAAAGGACCTGTCATTAATGGCTCATCAGGGCTGATGCAGATGGGGGAGAACACATTGTTTTACTACATCCCCACAACCCAGGACAGTGTTTAATTTTTCTCATTGTCCTCTGCCTTTCACAACAGGAAGTGATTGACAAATATACAGCAGTTGTGAAAGTGATTGACTCTGGAGACAAACTGAAGCTTGATCAGACACATCTAGAAACTGTAATACCAGCACCAGGTACAGCTGTTTTCTTCTGTTTTCAGCTTATCTGTCACTGCAAAACTCACATTTCAGTTCTTGTAAGCTGTAATTCATCCACTCCTGAGAGGACAGGCTGAGAGAGCTGGAGTTGTTCAGCCTGGAAAAGGGAAGGTGCTGGGAGGACCTTAAAGCAGCTTCCAGTACTTAGATGGGGTTTATAGGAAAGATGGGGACAAACTTTTTAGGAGAAGTTTGGAACTCTGTTGTGTAACTCTTTTCCTGTTTTTATTTCAGGCAAGAAAGTGATGGTATTAAATGGTGGGTACAGGGGAAATGAAGGCATCTTGGAATCCATCAATGAAAAGAGGTTCTCAGTGACAATAACCATCGACTCTGTGAGTATCAAACACTGCAAGCTCTTGTTTGCATAAAGCTTTCCATCTGCACATGCAGAGCTTTCACAAAGAACCATGATATCCTTCATCCTGTCTAACGGGTGGGATTTACGGTGTGCAAAGTTCTGTGGACAATCCCCCACCTATTCCCAACCAGTAGGAAAACGGCCACATACTCCCCATTGCAGACTAATTATCTGCTGTTTGCCTTCAAAAAGGTGCCAGGATGCTGAATTTAGCAAGTTTTGAACTTGAAGGAGACTTGGAAAATATTTTGTGTATTTGTTTTGAACATGACTGGTTTTGTACTGTTTTGTGGGAAGGTAAAAAGTGTGAAATATGCAATGATGTGAATTTTCTCCTGCCTTTCCCTGACTGAATGTGCTTGTTGTCTTGTTTATGGTTAACAATTACGGTTTGTTGGAGTTTGTCCTGTGTGGTTTTTTGTTTCGGTTTTTTTACCTTCCTCTGGGCTAAAATCATTCCATGCCATCATGTTGTTGTGGCTCTTTCTTTATTCTCTGCAAGACCAATATTTACACTCATTGATAAAGCAGAGAGGATATTGGCTCAAAGTCAAGCTTCTTAAACACAGCTTGAAAGAGGGAGACTCTGCTAGATCCCATCCAAAGAAAGGCTGCAGAAAGTCAGCCCAGATTGGATTCTGGAGAATCTGGGGAGAGACTGTGCAGATGCTCAGATGACAGGAGGAAGTTTGATTGGAGCTAAGGATCATGTAAATGTTGGTGTTGGAAAGCAAGGGTAGTTTTTCTTCAGCTCTGATGCTTGTTGGTCTTGGTATTTCCCCTTCCTGCATGGACTCTTGAGTCTGTTAATTAAAAATGGGTGAAACTACACTTGGAAAACAGTGAGAATTTTTATATTGATTGTAGGGTAACCAGGATTTCTATGTATAAAATTCTGTATTCAAAATTAAATCTTTTACTGCTTGTAAATTCATAGTGAATTAATTCAAAGCAGCTGTTTATATTTGCCCCAAGTTTTCAAGAACACTTACTGACACCAAAAGTGTCCTGAAAGTGAAAGGATTTCTGGGACAGTGTTGAGAATCTCTCACATTCTCTGGTCAGGTTGAAAATAATGAAACAAGAAGCATTGTGTCATGAACAAACCCCCTTTAGCTCTCCTGCTATAAACTCCCTGTTGGGAATTCAAGAAGCAATTTTTTATTGTGATCTTACTTTTTCTATTCTGTCATTCTTCAGGGACCTTTAAAAGGACGCCGAGTTGAAGATATCCAGTATGAGGATGTTTCCAAACTTGCCTGAGGTGCTAATCATGGATCAGAGAAGATTTTGGTTCTCAAAACCTTCTTTCTGAGATCTTTCAGGCAGACACAAGGCTCTACCATGTCAGGGTTTTAATTGTGTGTGTATGTATTTATAATGTATATAGAAATTAACAACATCAAACTTGATTTATTTAAAGATAGCTATCAATTTGTTATATGAAATGTTTATGGAAATATTATCAGTGGAAATTTTTAATCTGATTCTATGTAAAAGTTATATTTGCTTCAATTTCCTTTTGTAAAATGTAGCAGAGAACTGCAAACTGGAGTATTTTATTTACTGGAGTATGTGAGCAGGTCCAGAAGAATTACCTACAGGCAGGCAGTGTGTGTTGGAACCAGTGGAGTTTAAACAACACACTTCCCAATCCACAGTAGAGTTCTGGCTGCAGGAACAAGGGAAAGGTTTAAGGGAATAGCAGGAAGTGCTGCAAGGGATTATTTTCTGGATGCTTTAAGAATAGTCTGGATTATTAAGTGCTGCACCAGTTTATTTTTGATCAACACACTGGTGGTAGTAGAATGTAAGTCACTGCTCCTCCAGCATGTTATCAGGGCTGCTGATAATGCTGATATGCAATGTATCTTCGTACGGACTTTCCATGGATGTTACTTGGGATGTCAGCTAAAGTGGGTGCAGATACGAGTTGGGGGTTGCTCTTCTGATTTTCCAGAGCCTTTTCCTTTCTTCATGCTTCCATTGATGCTCTGCTACCAGTAACCTCACTTGTGCTAAATGATACAACATTACTTGTTTTATTTTTTTCAAAATGTCACATTTTGTACAATATTTAATTTCTAAAGCACTTCAGGAATAAACAGAAACCTTTCTTAGGCCAGTGTATTTCTTATCAACCTTTCCTATGAGGCAGCTGTTGATTTAAGTCCCCAAAGAGCACAGTAAAGTGCTTGGTTGGCAAACCACATTATTTGGGTAAAACAATTACACAGGTTGTCCTGGGCAAAATAAAAGCCATCACCTGAAGGTTGTGTGTCTCTGGAACCTTTTCCCTTTCCTTGCCTTGTTCATTTGTGGTTTCCAGGGGACCCTGCAGGAAACTGGAAGTCTGCAGAGGTTTCATGAAATAGCTGCTGACTGAAGTAGCATGAAATAACTTCACACAGGACATCAGGTGTCTTTTCAGGTTCTCAAGCATACAGAGTAGAGAGTTACGAGAAATGGAGGCAGAAGGCACACTTGTCTGTAAATTCAGGCTCTTTGTTCAACCTGGGCTGTGTGAACAGCTCTGCCTATTCTCAGTGAACAGGTACTGAGGGAGAGCAGGTAGCAGGTGTGTAGGAGGGCAAGTGACAGAACAGCTTCTCTGTCACTGAGAACAATTACACTTGACATTCTGGAACCTGACAAATTAGAGTGAATAGAGTAGACAAGCTGTATAGGGAAAACCAGAAAATTATGCTTGTGTTCACACATACAAGCTGGGAAACACCGAGAAATTACTGATTTGGGGATTTTAAAACATGCTCCATAGGTTTTTCCTCCCCTTGCACAGAGCATGGTTGAGCTGGGGAAGTGGCTGTTGCAGGATGTTGTGGAGGCCAGAGCTGAGGGGTGAGTTCAAAGAAGCAATAAATGGTTTGTAGGAAGTCCCTGACACTTCCGAGAGTAACTTTGAAGAGACACTTTGAGACCACATTGATCCTCTCACTCCTGACAGAGCTGCAGGAGAGATCCTGTGCCAGCTTTTAGTGCACAAGTGAGGGAAACCAAAGTTGAGAAGGGCAAGGGGACTGCTCGAGCCCCTTTCCTAGGTTAGGGCTGCTGAAAAGGATATGGCCAATGTTTTTTTTTTTAAGGTTGTCAGAAGGCAGAGTTTCAAATCCATCTTTTGGTGCACACACAGGTGAATTTGTTTTGCTATTGATCTCATTCGTTGCTGAATGCTCCTGAAGAGTGAAGGATCTTTTGGGAGCTAAGCCCCCTGAAAGGGAAACTTTTAGCACTGATGATTATTGCTATATAGTCTGAATGTCTTCTGCTTTCCCGTATTTGTATCTATGTGAAGTCCATTCTAACATTGAAATTTTCACAAAAAATTAGACTGGAGACTGTCTGAGACTCATCTAATTTCCTGGCAATATGGCAGCATCAATTATTTCAAGGACCTTCCTCACCACTGGTTAATCCATCCTTAAATACTGGAGACTCTTCGTGATACCCATTTCAGAGCCCAGGTTCATTTTCTGTTGAATTTCTTTTCTTAAAGCACATACTTCTTTTTGTCCTGTCCAGCACTGTACGAACTTACATTTTCCCGGCAGTCTGAAAACACAAAGGTCTAAGTATTGAATATATATTAAATCTGGTCATGTGTGTTACCCACACTGCAGGAGCCACAACACTGTTACACCTCTACTATGAAATGGATATTTCAGAATAGTTGAAATTTTTCATGGAGTTTACAACCCATTAAATCAGACAAGAGCAAGACGCCTTCTCCAACTCAGCACGTCTCTTTATTACAGATTCATTTCTTAGCAGAAAAGGGAGTTCCATGGCTTTGAAACACTGCTCAGTTACAAAGCAAACGGTGGCGGAGTCGCCCGCGGTCACCCTGGTGTGACAGACCTACAGCTGCTGCTCAGAGGAGCTGTCTGGGCATGGAGGAGCAGATGAGAATTGTTTTGTACTAAACTGGTTTCGTGGTGGAGCAGTCAGGGTCTCTTCATGAAGCTGTAGAGGTGGGGGACGAGGTAATCCCTGTAGTGGCCGTCTATGAACCCCTTCCCGCTGTTGTGCACAAACCAGCACAGCACGTCGGTGCCCAGCACACGGTCTGTCCTGTAGTCCTTCTGCACGCCCCTGGAGGGAGAGCACACCCAAAGGAGGGTCACAGAATGGCAAGGGGACAAGGAGACATTGGTCATCCTGCTCGGTATTGGTGCAGCTCTGACAACGTGGGGAGATGCGTCTTCCACCAGCAGAAAATCAATACAACCACAATGCACAAATAATTTTACCGTTCTGTGACCTCGTGGGCTTTTTTGTTCATGTTCCAGGCACTTTTCAAACTTGTCCAAAGTCAGGTGTTGGGCAGCTCTAAGGACAACACAGTTCATGGACAAATCCTGGGTTCAGTTTTGGGCCCCTCATGACAAGAAAGACATTGAGGTGCTGGAGCATGTACAGAGAAGAGAATGGAGCTGAGGAAGGGTCTGGAGCACAAATCTGATGAGGAGCAGCTTAGGGAGGGGGTCTCAGCCTGGAGGAAAGGAGGCTCAGGGGGGGCCTTCTTGCTCTCTACAACTCCTTGACAGGAAGGGGCAGCTCTGCTTCCAGGGAACAAGCGATAGAATAAGAGGAAAAAGCCTTAAGTTGCACCAGGGGAGGTTTAGTTTGGATATTAAAGAAAATTTCTTCACCAAAAGGATTGTTAATCATTGGAACAGGCATCCCATGGAAGTGGTGGTGTCACCATCCCTGAAGGGATTTAAAAGACATGTAAATGTGGCACGTGGGAACATGGTTTATTGGTGGCCCTGGCAGTGCTGAGTTAATGGTTGGACTTGATGAGCTTTAAGGGCTTTTCCAACCTTAATGAGTCTATGAAATATGAAAGAACCCAACTTGTTCCAAGTGTTTTACCAACTGCTAAATCCAGGTTATTAGTGAAGGGATTTCCCCCTCAAAACTCTTGAGCTTTAATAAGCCTTAAAGAGAAGTCAGAAAGAGAGCAATAACACATGTGATTCCTACCTGGTAACAGTGAACTTGTTGCCCTTCACTTCCATGATGGCTTGTGGCTTCTCTGGAGCTTGCCCAGGTGTTTGGTGGTGGATGTGCACTTCTGGTTCAGACGCAAACTGACCTGATCAGGGAGAGGTTTAAAGCTCTTTGTGTGTCCTGATCTTTGAAGCTCTAGGTCAGCTGCACTTTTGGAAAATCAAATTAGTTCAATCAGGCAAACAACTCCTGCATGGATCATGGGGCACTGTGTCTCCAGCACCATTGGGTCACCCACAACAGGACACTGAAGAGCTCTGCTGTTGACACTTGTTCTAAGAAAGCAGACTGGAGCTGCAAAGACTATTTGGGAAAACAACCTCTGCTCCTCAGGATTCCTACATCTCAAAAGGAGCCTTGTGTGGGTCCAGGGCTCAGGGGAGTTGATTTTCCCTTTGCTTTTGTTTTATATCACTGCTGGAAAGGGCTGTCATTCAGGGAAGAGTTGAGTTACAGTTTGCATAGAAATCTTCTCAGAAAGGTTTGAGGGGTGTGTTTCAGTCTTTTTATTTTCAGTCTGCAGCAGTTTAGCCAGGCAGGGGAAGCCCTGTCACAGTGTCACCAAGTCTAGCCAGGTCTGTTTTGAAACCACCCTCCTCAGCTGGAGCAAAGAATAGTCTCCTGGTCCCTGATGTTCCACAATGTCCTTGGGGCCTCCAGGACGTTACAGGACATTTCCCATTCTCTTTTTGAATTATTTCCACACCTTTTCCATTAGGACAGAGACACCAACAAATTAACAGAATGAAGATGTGCCAGGAGATGTTTAGGCTGGATATTAGGAAAAGGTTCTTCACCCAGAGGGTGTTGGACACTGGAACAGGCTCCCCAGGGAAGTGGTCACAGCACCAATACAGAGTTAAGGAGCATTTGGACAACACTCTCAGACACATGGTGGGATTCTCAGGATTGTCCTGTGCAGGAGCTGGACTCGTGGGTCCCTTCCGACTCAGGATATTTTATAAGTCTATGGTTCTATAAAATTCACTGAAAGATTTAACAAAACCCCTTCCTAGTGCCCCGCCATTCCCACTGCCCAGCCCCCAGCCCTCACCTATCAGCCCATGGGCTGTAGCAGAGAACTGGTTTTCAGGGGGAATGTAGATTCCCAGGAAATCAACATTCACTGGGTGTTTCTTCCACACACGGTGCAGCAGAACCATGAAGGACATCTCCTGCCCCACGGTGATGGTAACGTTGCTTTCTTTCTTCACAGATATCAGGAGCCTGGCAGAGAGGGACCAAAGGGTGGGCTCAGTTCACCTGCCCACACAAAAGCTCTCAGGACCTTTGAGATGCTTTTGGGCATCCAGAACAATCCCACAGGGATGGCAGAGGATCCATCAGAAACCCAGAGGCTTAACTGTGGTACCCAGAAGTCTGTCAGGACAGTGCCTAATACAGACACTTCACCCCCCACATTGAGGCAACCAAACTTCCCCTACAAATTTACGCTCTTTCTACAGTGAATGGACATTTTGGATGTGGTCCTGTGCCTAAAGAGTGCTGTAGGGTGTCCAGCATGGCTGATAGCTGTTAATCTGCAGGTGAAGGTCTCCTGGATGTTGTGAGTCATGGCATGGCAGGAACCCCGAGGGTGTCTCAAACAGCATTGGGTGGGAGCAGGTTAAAAATGCTGATAACTCACTGTTTCCGAATGATGTGCCCCGTGTCGGCCCAGGTCAGGGTGATGGAGTATGACCCATCTTTCAGCGTTATTGTTTCTGTGGTGATCTCCACTTTCAGGCCTTTCTTTTTGAAATAAAAACCAATTTTGCCGAAGTATGTGTTGAGTTTCTTATTCTCTGTTTTCTTGGCCCCAACGAGCTGCCCATTGACCACAACCCCTGTGAAGAGCAGAGAAGGAAATGTTGCCTAAATCTTGGAGCACTGCCTGGAGACTTGGAGTTCTGATCTCAACAGGCAGCACCATGGGATCGACAGAAACAGGAACCCCTCTGACACCCTGTTCTTCTCATTTTGCCAGCCAAAGGAGGATAAGGTATCAAATTGCCTCCTGATGCTACTGTTCACCCCTTAGCATAATGATCTGGTGGGTATTGCTGTTAGCTCGTGCTGGGACTAGGAGCAAAAGCCCTTCAGTCTCTTGCTGTCTGTGAAAAGCATGGGGCAGGTGGGCAGAGGAGGAATGGTACCAAAATCCAGCCCAGCTTCACCTGCCTCCAGATGCTCACCACTTTTAACATAGGACAAGAGGAAATGGCCTCAGGTTGTGCCAGGGGAGGGTTAGATAGGATATTAGGGAAAACTTCTTCACTGCAAGGGTGGTCATTGGAACAGGTTGCCCAGGGAAGTGGTGGAGTCACCATCCCTGAAAATGTTCAAAAAACGTGTGGATGTGACAGCTGGGTACACGGTTTAGTGGTGAGGTTGGCAGTGCTGGGTTAATGGTTGAACTTGATGACCTTTATAATCTTTGCCAACCTCAAGTGTTCTGTTATTCCACGATCTTGGCTCCTTTCCCAGTGTGTGACCATCTCACAATGAAAACACTTTTCCCAGTAGCTCACTCCTACTCGGAATTTCCCGTTGCACTTCATTTCTGCAGCCTCTTGTCCCTTAGCTGTGCACCGTGGAGATGTGTGAGGCTACATCTTCACCTTCTGATTACGTGCTTGAGAACAGCAACAAGATCCACTGCGGATCCACCACTTCTTTTCTTAAGCTTGACCAAACCCAGCTGTCTCAGCTTCTCCCTCTGCTCCAGCCCCATAATCATATTGGTGGCCACCAATTAATTCAATCCAGTTTATCAATATCTCTCTTGTACTGGCAAGGCCCAAACTGGACAGGATACTCTAGATGTGGAGGGAAATGCCACTTCCCTCAGCCTGCTGGCCACACACCTGCCAGCACTCAGTTCTCCCTCTAGGCAACTCCCCTGCTCCCTCTGAACACCTTTCAGACTCAAGAGAAGAAATCTGTGCTGTAAAATAAACCATGTTTTAGTCCCTTACCAGTACCAAGATCGGAAACCAAGTTTAGGATCTTCCCAGGCTCTGAGTTGATGTTGAAGCAGATGTTCCTTTGGCTCTTGGGCAGGTGTATGATGAAATGGGGGTCATTGTCAACTGAAACACAGAAAACAAACAAGTGTGAGAAGCAGGTCAGCACCTGCCCTGGAGGGGAGGGACACAAAGGCTGAGACACTTTGCTTGGAGGATTTTGAAGCACTTTTCGGGGTCTTTCCACCCCTAAAGTAGCTAAGGCAGTTCTCAGATGCTCCTCACAAAAGCCCCTCAGACACTTCCTCCTCATACAATTCTGCTGTTTAAGCGAAGGATGTGATATTCCTGGCTTGAGGAGAGCTGCCAAATGCAGTGAACCATAGTGATGCTGGGTAAAGACACATCCTGCCTACCAGTGCAACTGAGGAATACAATCCAAGACCTGTTCTCACAGTATGTTTAACATCCTGGCAGGATTGGGCCCCTCGGACAGTCATATGTTCTGTAAAATTTGCCTCAAAAGAGACAAACACCTGCATATCTCACTGAAGGCAGCTGCTTCCAGTCTTGTCTTGAAGTGCAAAGCACTGCTGGGTCGGTGGCTGTTGGCATTTCCCTGTCACCACTCAGAGATGTGCCTGTACTCAGTGTTGCCTGTGGAAATAGCCAGGCCAGCTTCCTTTCTCTCACGGGTGTGCCTCGTCTTTTGGAAGTATTTAACTGTTCCTGCGCCCTAAGCAAACCCCAGACCCTTGACCAGGAATGTCTTCACAGGAAGTGGTGGGGTAGGTACCCTCCAAGAGGTGAAGGAGCTTTTGAATGTCTTTAATACTTTGAGTATATAGAGTCTCTCAAATAAACCCTCAATCATTTCTCCTTGTTCTCATTAATTGATTGATATTCCTTAACTTGATGCTTGGATCAACATTTCAAGGAACAAAATGAATTTCCAATGCAAAATGTACGTGCAATTTGGACAGGTAATGTTGCCTTGCTCACCTTCTTTTCCAAGCAGTTTCTTCACTATCCAAGTCTTAGTTTAACCCTTATCCAAGGTCTTAACTTAACCCTTGAGCTGTGCTGAGAAGGAATTTGAGAGCTCTTTGTGTGATCACTACATAAATACACACATAGCACACATTGTAGTTACAGCATGTTTGCAGGCAGTGGTTTTCATAGCTGGCTTGCTTAAATAGGCACTAAACTGTGGCAAAGGCCCAGGAATTAACAGGATCCATCAGTCACCAGTGAACTCAGAGATTTTTATCTACCACAGAATGTTCATCTGTCATTTACAACAGCAGTAACTCTACAATAGCTTTTATCTGCCATTTACAATTGGGGTAACTTTGCTACTGCAGAGAAGCTGAAGTTAAGCTCAGTGAACAGCCCCAGGCTCAGGGAAGCACAGAGCAGCTCATGGGGGTCACTTAGATACTTTAGATCCTACTAGGATCCAAAATAATTTCGTCCTTGTAGCTTACAGCTTATTTTTACAGGTTCATCTATTCAAAGCCAAAATTACTCCATAACTTATAGAGAAAAAGTTTAAATTTTTGAAGAAAAAGCCTGGTTTGGAAGGCACCTTAAAGACCACCTTGTTCCAATCCCCTTGTCAGGAGCAGGGACACCTTCCACTAGACCAGGCTGCTCAAATCCCCATCCAACCTGGCCTGGAACACTTCTAGGGATGGTGATGAGCCATTAGGTGATGAGTGTTGAGGTGTCTGATGTTTCTTTGCAGAGAAATACCATAGGTTTTACCTCTGTTGATGCTCAGAGAGGACACAGGAGGACTCCTTTGCTCCGGCATGAAGCTGACTGGCACAGCTGTGACATTGGCCCAGGCTGGGATCCCTTTGTTGTTATTGGGTGCATTTGGAGTTAATCCTAGAGTACCTGTGAGATGAGTCATAATTAGGGTTCTGTAGGTGCTGACGTGTTTAATGGTGTAATAGGGTAAATTTTAGAGCACTGCAGTAGATCAAAGCCTGATGTTGTTATACCAGTGTAAAGCAGGTGCAACACCATTTACAATGGATTTGTGTGATGAAGTAAGGCTGGATTTACTACAGTGTCTTCACCAGTGGAATACAACTTAGCAGAGCAGACAGCTCACTATAAGTTAATGATGAAAATTGGAGCCTGACTTTTTATCTCTTATTCATGTGAGCAGCCCCCACTTTAGCAAAGCATTCCATGCAAGGGATTAAGTGTTTTGCCAAATAAAACCTTGAATTTAAAAAATTCGGCATATGGCAAAAGCTTTGGTGACTTGGGTCCTGAGTTTGAGGTGCCTGAGAAAAGGTAGGACTCTTCCTGCATGCTCTGGGATGACCCACATGAATAAAGGTTGCAAAGTGCCAGCATTTAACCTAACATCTGTGATCATGTTCCCTTGTACTGGAGCTCTCTCTGCCTTTGCCATGATGAAGGCAGGAGAAAATAACTTGTCTTATCTCTCCTACTTAGTTCGTAAGGCAACGTGGTCTCAAACAATCCATGAAACTTGGTTTGTTTTAATATGCTGGGCTGATAATCACATCTGCTGACCCTGCTCTGAAGAGGAGTAAGGGGAAACAGGAGCTGGGGGACAACAGCAGGATAGAAGATTGTACAGCTGCATCTTCTAAATCTCAGCATCTTCTTCCTTGTGTCCCTAATTCAGACCAGAGGCTGTTTTCACATAGAGTGAGAGATACAATAATGGGCAGAGTGAGACACTGACCTGGGCAGCAGCCCTTCCTGGGGTCTTTGGGCTGGTCTGCCAGCATTATCTCATCCTTTTCAGCATTCTCTATCAGCATGGCTGTGAAGGGGGTGACAATATGATGGTCCAGAGACATCTGTAGGATGGATTTTGTGATGTTCCTCTTCAACGCTGCAGTGGGGGCTGTGTTTCTGGGAGGAAACAGAAGCAGAAGGAATGGTGAGCAGTTCCACAGGGTGTCTGCCATGGCATTCCACCATGGACTGGCCACAGAGCCAAGCGATGCTGCAAGAAGGAGAGGCTGAGGGGCTGTACAAATGCACTCTCCATAAGGAGACTATTTCTGGCTTCTGTGGGCTTTGGCTTGGACTCAAAGAAGCCCAGCCCATCTCCTGGTCTCAGAGGGAGGCCTCTTTCTACTTCAGAAGGGATTAACCCTGAACTGCTGCATGGCTCTCCCTCAGGATCCACAAGGCAAATCTCCCATCATCTCCCTCCTCAGCCCCACAGCCAGGCCTGTTTGAGCACATTTCTCCTCACCTCTCTGCCATCATCTGGTTGACAGTCAGATAGGCCCACAGCTTCCTGGTGAATTCGGGATCTGCGTATTTGTCTTTCTTCATGAACCCATCCAGCTCTTCAACATCTCTCAGGGTTTCCATGACGAGCTCTGCATTTGCCTGTGCAGTCACAGAGAGAGAAAGAGGGTGAGCCAGGAGAAGGGGGTGCCTTTAGTTCCCCTCTTGGTTTGGTTTGAGGACCCAACTCTGGTTCTGCCCGTGGTCACTTCTAGATCAGAAAGCCCCAGAACCCTTGGCCTGACTGCCGTGGTGAGGGGAAGATGTAGCAGGAGTGTCTCCTGTTAAAGACACTTCTCTGACAGGGGATTAAAGTAGTTTAAGGAGCTGTTGACAATAGCCCAAGAGGGTGCTACCACGTGCCAAAAAGAAGCAGCTCTTAACAGAGCTCTGTAATCCTCCCCTCAGGCTTTTCCACATCCAGTTCCACTGAGGAACCCAAACCAAACTCTGCTTTCTCCCACAGACCCTTGGACTGCACTGTGTTTTGGCAGGAAAGAATATTGAAGATGTTTGATTTTTTTTCCAGCAACTAAAATATGGTAACTCCTCAGCTCTGTAAGAACACAGATAATTTGGTTCCTCCTCAGAAAGAAGGATCTGGATGTGGTATCCCCATCCCATCTCACTCCACCTGGAAGAGCAGCCCTGAAAACTGGGGGAAAGTCTCATCACATATAAAAGGGCAGTGCTGGGACTTGACACACTGTAGATCCACCAGCTTGAACTCCCTGATGGTGGGAAGCTCAGCCATGAAAGGATCCTTTTAGGGCATCACCCCTGCATCTCCACAAAGCATGAAGGAAAACCCATAGTTTTAGTCTGGATTAAATCTTGTTGGTATATTTATTAGAAGGAAGTTCCTCTGGCAGGCTGCAGGGTGCAGGGAGTGACTATTCCTGGCTGTACTTGAAGCTGTAGTGAAACACTATTGGACAAACCCCCACATTCCCACCCAGAACCCAAGCGGACAAAACACTCCTCTGGCAATAACCTTCAGCAAGGAGACTGTACACAGGAGGGAAGGGACCAGCCCAAATCCCTGGAGCAGGTATCCTAGGGACACCTTCACTCACTGCAGTCGCTGTGACGACGCTTTCCAAGTGCTGCAGGTTTTCCGTGTCGACCTTCCCAGCCACCACTATCTCCGAGCCACCAAAGTAGTTGTGGAAGCTGCTCTGGGTGACATCTGACACTGATTCCTGGGGGTAGTTGAACTGAATCTTCTTCAGGAGTGGGGTGGAGACCTGGTTGTAGAAATTCTGAGGTGGGAGGAGACAGAGAAGTGAGTTTGTTGTACGTGAAGTGACCCTCTCACACGTGCCACTCCTACAGAAAGGACAGCAAGTCACAAAACCTGGAGCCCTAACGAGCCAGAGAGACTTTCCTGGTCTCAGAAAATGCAGACTTCTTCATACTTAGGCTTGGTATACTTGTGAGAGGGCACAGCAAGAATAGCCAAGTCTTGTGAAAGTCAAAAGATGGTCAGAAGTCCATGGACTGTGCTCTTCCTAGACCTAAAAGTCTTGAGCACAGGTGTGTGTGGGCCTGAATCCTTTCTCAGGCTGGTCAGCTCTTGGCTGGTCTGTAAGACACACAGCTACTTCCCACCTAATTCTTGTATAGATGCTGAAAACGGTGAATAGTGACAGTATAAGGATGTCAAGGTTTGGTCAGCAGCAACTGCTGCTCACAGGTTTGGAGTCAGAGCCTCCTAGAGTTGAGCTTTTTCTTACATTGGCTGAGTCTGGATTATCATTTAGCATTTATATCTAGGCCTTATGTTAGTGCTGAAATGGCCTAAAGTAACACCCAGGCCTTAATTTTAATTCAGAAAATCTTTTTTTAATAATTAGGCCTGTTTTATAGAATATTAATCCTACACAGATAAGTAAAGGATGTGTTATAGATACTACTAAAACTGTAATTAGGACCACTTAAACTAAAATATGATTGACATCTTGCAGGACTCTCCAGAAGAAATGATGGGGTTTGTTACCCAACTCCACAGCTGTGAATAGAACAGGAGAGTTTCAGAGGCAATGGGCCCGAAATGCACCTTCATTTGGAGAGAAGTCTCCTGATTTCCAAAAATCCTCTGGGCCATGCCACGGTTGTCAGTTGCGATCCTCTGCAGGAAATCGTAATCTACATCAAACCCAATCCCGAGGCAGAAGAGAGAAAATTCATCCTTTATGCTCTGCTTCACGTTCTTCTGGATTGTCGTCAGCTTCAGCTCACCTTGGAGACACAGAAAGGGTGACATTCACCTGAGCAACAGAAGAGTCTCCATCAAGGTGAGCACATTCCTGCTCTCCCTGTGTCTCTGGATCTCTCTGAATATTAGGGACATCTAGACAACAAGTTCAGTGTCAAATTTCCACTTTGCAGTGTCAACAGCAACATTTGAGTTTCTCCTGGATGGAGATTAACAAACTGTTTTCACTGAAGACAATTCTTTTGGACACTTTTTTTGGTATCTGATGCATTTTCTTTGTATATCCAGGGCTCTTAGTACCTTCCTACGGAGTTTGTAATTGTAACACACCTAGACATCTCCCACATTTACTGATTCAAGCCCTCTGCAGACTAAGACATCTCCACGAAGGTTCTACTTTGCTTATCATACTTAAGATATTCTCTCTCACCATTGGGACAGATTTTTTTCTTCAGGCTTATTTTTAATGGCAGCCTCTTCAGAGCTGACATCTTGAAGTCAGCGATAGCTTTGACCTGTACCAAATCCAATCTAAATTCATTTGCTTTCTACTTTATCTCCCTGATTTTGATGTTATGTTTGTGACTGCATAGATCTGTGCCGGCTAAGGTCATAGGAAGAGGAAATATTCTTAGAATCATAGAATCATAAATGTTTTGGGTTGGAAGAGACCTTAGAGATCATCCAGCTCCAACCCCCCTGCCATGGACAGGGACACCTTCTACTAGACCAGGCTGCTCAAAAGCCCAGTTTCTCTAAGGCTTTGATTACCTGTTTTGATTACCTGTTTTGATTACCTGTCCTACAGGACTTGTGCAGCTCTGAAATTGCAAGAAATTCATAACCTGCAGAGCAACCTGCTCATCTTTTGAAAGCTTCTGTGCAAAGCCCTGTGGCAGTTTTAGCACTTGGCAAAAGGGCAGCATAGGCATTGGAAGAAAGACGAACAGAATTTTTTAAACTTACTGTCCAAGTGTCTACACGTTGCTTTTCTCAGGCTAATCCCATCAGCCTTTCCTCTCACCCAAAGCAGGATCCTTACCTACTGTCGGGTCTCCATCAGACACCAACACAATCATGGAGACTGAGTTAGGGTCCAACATGCCTAAATTTTTGGCTTCATTCAGGATGAAAGTGGCTCGGAGAAGAGCTTCATTGATATTTGTGCCTGTCAAAGACACAATGAAGAAAACAAATTTGATTCTTGTTGAATCCAGATCAGTTCTAAGGTTTTAGTGGAATAAACATGGACAAGACCTGAGATGAAGGCAGCAAACCTCCTCCTCTGTGATGCTTAAGTACACCTGTCTGTACTGTGGTTCCCTTTTTCCTCCCAGGCTGTCATCTTCACGTGGCCTCTCCATTCTCCCTCACTAATTCCACTGTGACCATTTCTGATGCTGGAAACTGTCTGCCGTGGGGTGAGTTACTGAGTTTGCAGGCAGGTGATTGAATGAGAGCATGAAAAAACTTCATTTTCCGGCCATCAGCTCATTCCTTGGACAAGAAGAGCCCTATGTCTGCTGAGCTCATCTAAGGGTTTGATGTGTGGCACAAACAGGGCAGAGTAAGAAATCAGTATGAGAGCAACAGGAATCTGAAGGCTGAGCAGTCAGAAAATAGGTATTTTCTTTGTCAAGAAAGAAAAAAATCAGCAGCCTCAGAGACAAGATAATGAAATGCTGCATGGAAACTGGCTTTGCTGGATGGGAGCAGGTCTCTAAGCTTATCTGTCAATTCTTTTGGGGTAACAAAGTCAGACACTCATACATCCATCATGGTTTGCTATTCCTAGCACACTGATGATTTTGGACAAGTCTAACTTTATTCTGCCTTTCAAAGTGCCAATGAAAACTTCTGGGAATGAAGCGCCCCAGCACCAGAAGGCTCTGATATTAGGGGAGTCTCTCCACACATAACTCTCCACAAATAACTGAATAACCAGACCAGAACTGCACTTCAGAGAGTGGCACACTAAAATCATTGTGAGCCCCTTCCAAAGGCCTGTATGGCTGAAAAGGCATCTGCCCTCGTTTATCAGATGGGGAATGAAGGCACAAAAAGGATAAACAGTTTGCCCACCTGGCATTTAGTGGCTCACAGAATCATAAAATCATTAAGGTTGGAAACAACCTCTAAGATCATCGAGTCCAGCCATCAACACAGCACTGCCAAGTCCACCACTAAATCCTGTCCTTAAATTGCTTCAGGTGTTCCTCATAGGACTTGTGATCTTTCAAGGATGTTTGGAATCTCTGAGGCTGGAGGTAGGACAGATTAAAGGCAGCTGTTCTGTGGTCTATGTTCTATCTGCCATAGAAGGAAATGCCATCCCATCCCTTAACACAGTAAACTGCAATTCTTACTCTCCCTTTCCTGTCTTGGGAATCAGACTTTTCATCGTTTTGATTTTTTTTCTGGAATACTCTGACAATCTGAAGGCTGTCTGAGGTACCCGTTCCTGTGATATGTGACTTCTGTGAGCACCTTGCAATCAAAACCTCATACCCCCGTTGGGATGGATTGTCTGGATGTACTTCTTAGCATCTTCCACCTGTGCTGGGGTGGCTGAGACCAGGTTATCTCTCCAGCACCGGACGTTGTGGTTGAAGTCGATAAGGGAGAACTGGTCAGCAGCACGGAGCTCACTCAGTATGGCCTTCATGGCCTCGATGGTCTGAGGAGAAATTTCAGAGAAGACAAGTTTATGCCTCCTGCTTCTGAAAGGCTCTTCTTAGCTTGTGACCACAAGCAAAAAGTCTCCTCTGAGGAATAAGCACATGAGCACTGAAATCCAAAACAGCATCTGCTATCCAAATCTCTCCCTTTCTTTTTTTTTTTTTTTTGCACTCCTTGCATAATGTTGAACTTTTCGCCAAAGAAACACAGAAAATTTGCAGTTAGGAAGAATAAACTCACATGGCTCAACTTGCTTAACTCCTGCTAACACAGAGTGAAGTGAAAGGGAGAAGCATTTGTGGTTCAGGAGAGAACTGCTCGGATCAGCTCAGGAGACTTAGCTCTGTCGGCAGTGCTGTCATTTCAGGCTGGGTAACATCTCTTTGAAGATGTGTGATTTGAACAAGTGACAATTAGCCTGTATCCTGGTTTTGCAGCCCTGATTTCCCCAAGGAAGCAATCTGCCAAGCCTTGCTATTGTGCTCTGAAGGAAATTCAAATATACCTGGATGATCCCCAGCTAATGTTTGTCTAGTCAGTTCTTAAAACCCTTCAGTGACACATGATATACAATCTCCTGAACTCCTCACTCAGAACTACAGAGTTTTTCCTAATATATAACACAAATCTCTCCTGCTGCAAATCCATCTGATTCCATCTTATTCTTCCTTGGTTGTGC
Organism: Atrichornis clamosus; assembly: GCA_013400975.1. NCBI lineage: Eukaryota > Metazoa > Chordata > Aves > Passeriformes > Menuridae > Atrichornis > Atrichornis clamosus. The sequence goes on from WBMZ01007498.1 coordinate 102,845, forward strand.
ATGAATGTCACTGGATGAGTTTCCCTTTCTGAACAACTGTTTGCATATTTGGAGGCTGATTATGTTTCTCCAAGTATTTTCCTTTGCAGACTAAAATATCTCATTTTTAACATTTTTTTCCTCTCTATGGTTTATGTTGTCTAAACAATTCTTACTGCTCTTCAGAGGGCTGTCAACAATTTGTCCACATTTTGAAGGCAGGGGTGTAGTATCCCTACTGAGATTTTTCCAGGATTCAGTAAAAGACATTAGAGAAAAAGGGGGTCAGAGCTTTTGCAAAATGTTTTGTCATCTGTCAATTAAAATTTTAAATAAAAATTAAATTTTAATTTTAAAATTTATATTCTGTTGGCACCACCTCTTCCTTAAAACAGGGAAGAAGCATTACAAATAAAGGGTAAAATTATGAAGTCTTTGATTCACCAAATATTCTCCAAATTCAGTGAGCCTTTCAGTGGAGTAGAGTGTAAAGAATTAAGCTGGTAATTTTACATGCCAGTGTGCTACAGAAATTCATGGTAAAGCACATGGGATTAGTTGGCAGGAGCTTCATTTTGCAGTAGAAGCCAAATACTTACTTGTTTCATTTTCAGTCCCCACATCGAGCCACTGACATCTATAACAAATAAAATGTTTTTGGGCAGTGGATCAAGATTTTCCGGAGCAAAGAAGTGAATAAAATAGCCATTAAAAATCTGAAAAAATAGAATAAAAAAATCACTGTGAAGTGAGCTATAGAAAAGATTTCAGAAAAATCAAGACAGCAATAGAGGAGAACATTCTTATTTTCGGAATGAGTCAACTATTTTTCCTTATTGTTCTTTTCTATTCTCCTTTATTGGCCAATTGTAACCCTCAGCTCTGCACGTCTCCATAGCCTTACACCATTTTTACTGTGAAGTCTTTACTTTTCATCAATGAAAGCAGAGTCTGCAGGCAAATTCCATGCACTGGCATAGGAAGCAATGAAAAATGCTTTAAGAAAGACTGTTCTGCCTGTAATAATTCAGGCTCATAACTCAGCTTCATGTTAACATAAAAGTAGTGATGTTCTGGTTGTCTCTTTGTGATGTATTGGTACAACGTCCAATGACTCTGTCCTTTGATTCAACATTAAACCACCAGAGTGCTGCCAGGTACAAAAATATTGGCTTTTGGACACCAAAGGACTCTGCTCCACTCTATGTAAGCCCATGTCTTAGTCATAAATCAAATAAATCCATTCTGCCCACTTAAAATCTCTCTGTTCTTTCAGCTGGGCACAGAGCTCACTCTCATGCTTATTCTCCTGAACGATGAAGTTTAGCGCTGTTTAAGGACAGCAACTCTTTTATTCACAGACCTCTGGTGCCCGTTGAACAACAAGACTTACTTCCAGTTCTCCACCCGTGGTCTCTCTGTTCACATCATACTGCACCACAAAATTTCCATCCACCGCTGTGGACGAGCACTTGGGGCATTTTCGTTGTTGGGCCATGGTTGGCTTGAAAGAAACATGAGCCTTGAAATGAGGAGAGACCATCAGTCAGCCAGGAGTTGTGTGGATGATTGAATCAAAAAGAGTCCAGCTCTTCATGAAATATTAGATTTCACTGAATGGTTTTCTGCTTTCATTATTGGTACTCTCGGATTAAGTGGGAAATGGACTTTGTCACTTCAAAAGAAAAACAGCACTAAGGTTTGCCCAGATAGGTTGATTCAGTAGTAGCAAGTGTGACACAAATAACATGACCCATCTACAGCACCAAATATTTCAATTAGAGCTGTGCAAACCATTTCTATTAAGCAATGCATTCATTTATTCAACATTTTCCTAGTTGAAACTATCTATAATTTTATCAACATTTTAAAAAGATTTCTAATTGACTTTTTTCCCCAAAAAGCAATATTGTAATTTGTCTGTAAATTGCGTAGTAGGAAACATTTTCATTAGTCATATGTTTGATTATGCAGACTTGATGGCATTTTTTTCTCTGTTTTAATGGGATAACTTGAAACTTCTTAAGAAGATTAGACATAATATAGACACATAATACATCTGAAATAATTTGTTAAACTAGGAATAGGGGTGAATTTGAGCCTGTATATCAAGAAACAATACTGCCTGGCATATTATTACAGAAGTAAAGACAGAATTTTGCCACATTTTTGCATGCTTCCAGCAGGTATGAAAAAATGCCAGGACTATGTAGAACTAACGTGAAAATGGAAGATTTTGTGCTATTTGCAGTGTGTGGCTGGTTACCTTTTTCTCTCCCTTGGAGATGGTGGTGATTCCATCAAAGTGATCTCCAAGTGAATTAGGAACATGCACATAGCGGAGTCCCTGCGGCTCAATGATGCGGACATCCACCTGAGGGCAGGAAGGGAGGACACTTGGTGTGGAGTGCTGCCCCATCCCTGGAAGTGTTCCAGGCCACGTTGGGCAGGGCTTGGAGCAACCTGGTCTAGTGAGGAGTAAACACAGCTGGGAATCTCCTGAATCGTGACTGGCTCACGTCAGAACCACTTGGACAAACAAGCTCTGACATATATTTACTCTTGTGTAAACTTGCCTTGACTGAAGGAAAACAAACAATATTTGATATTTGTTTGGAACAGTGCTTTTCACAATAACCCCAACTTCATGAGATAGTGTCCTATGAGAGCAGATGATCTCTGACTGTCCCTCCACAACCAGAAGATGATTTGCCTTAGAATCACAGAATGGTTTGGGTTGGAAAGGACCTTAAAGATCATTCAGTTCCAACCCCCCAGCCACAGGCAGGGACACCTCCCTGATGTACAGATGACGTGTCCTGCAGTGGGTAGAAACCGTGGCTGCTTTCTCAGCAAGATTCAGCTGTGGGTTCTGCCTACAGCTCTGCTTTACCTCCATGTGCTTGGCCAGGCGTCCTGGCTTCACAGAGATGACGTGCTCGTAGGAGCTCAGCTTCCTGCGGATCATTTCATGGTAGTGAAGCTGGAACTGGATCCTCATGCCTGGGGGCACATTCACTTCGGTTTGGAAGTTTTCCATATCCAGGGCATTGCTCCTGAAAAGTCAGCTGTGGGGTTATTTTGAGAAAATACAAGGAGAAGGAAAGCTTCTCTGCACTTTGGTTTAGATTGATGCTTTTGCTGTGTCTGATTCTAACTGTGGCCTCTATCAGGGAGCTGCAGTAGTCTGTTAGCACAGTATGTTTTAGCAAGCTGAAAGCAGAATCACAGTTTACATCCATGACAATTAAATATCACAGTTGCTGTAAGTAAGCATTTTCCTTCACAGGACTCCCCCTCATCTATCTCCTCCCAGGATGGGTCATCTCAGTTCTCCTGTGAATAAGTTCAGAACAAAACCCATATGCCAAAGTCTTTATACCTGACTATTCCAGCAGCTTTGCCTTTGGCTTTTGCTTGAGCATACATTTTTCTGGCTTCAGATTTTTCCCGAATATGGCTGGTGAATGTTATACCATTGATATCCCTAGGAGAGAGAAGCACAGTTTGCAAAAGAAACAGCTTTACAATCGAGGACTGTTTCTTCACTTTACATCAGTGAAACCAAAGCTGGTGGGAAATGAAATAACAAGGTTCTTGTTTAACCCCAAAGTAATGAAGCCTGATTTTCACTAGATCTCTATCTTTTCTCCTACCTGCTTTTTATTTCAAGTAGCCAGCACTATTGTGCTCCAAGGAGAAGAGCAGATCCTCTACCTCCTTCACACTTTCCTCATGATTTGGTCAGGGCAGGCAGTTCCTGATGTCATGGCTGGTTTGGAACATGAATCAGGACACGTCTCCTGACCAGCAAGCTGGCTGCTCCCTCTCTGAATGGATACTGAACCAGGCTAGTTTCTGTTCAGTGAGGGCTCTGATTTGGGTCTCACTCCTTTGATCTGGTGCCAAATTGCACAAGACAGGTGGGGGCTTAATCTGTTTGAGACTTTTGTCCAATTTTGTTGATATAGGCCAATGGCTCAATAATTACTGGAGAGGAAGAGCTGGACAGACTGACTGACTGATGACACGAGCCTTTTGTCTTCAAGAAAGCCTGCAAAAATTACGCTGATCCTGGAAAGTAATAAGAGGTTTTTGCTTTTACAAATCCTTCCCAGCCCACTGAACGTTGCCAGAGGATGAGGCTGATGCCTGATCACTACTTACATGGTGAAGTTGTCAATAAAGGCTCCTTTGGGGACCTGCACATCGAACACGATGGGCTGAGGCCGCTTTGCATTATTCACCATCTTGGCCTGGATCATTGTGTTGGCCAGCCGAGATGTTATGGTGGATTGAACCTTGTAGCTGTACAGACCTATCTTGTCATCGTCCTCCACCTGCCATTGACAGAATCGCTCTGTAAATTCAGGACACCACTGGAAAATATGCCCTAAAGAACAATTTCAACCCTTTTTATAGTCTCTGTACCTACTTTTTAACTGCTGCCCCTTATAATATTGTAGCTAGAGGGGACATGAGCTCAGGGTCAGGACATCTCCATAATTTACCTGGCAATTGTGGCAGGATACTCATGTGAGTATAGTTTATTACAACATTTCAGCTGAAAGAGGGAATTTATTAAGCTGGAATATTTTTATTGCTTTTCACCATGCAACCAGTCCATGGAATGACTCTGTGGGTGCAATCCAGCATGGAAGGCTACACAGTAATCCTGAACACCATATCCTGAGGAGGAGAGAGCTCAGATTTTCAATAAAAGTCCTAAACAGTGGAGACCTGAAGCACTGGTTACTAAACTAGTGTTGTAAATGGTTAAACCACAGCAGTGGGAGAAAAATATTACTCTGGTTTATTAAGACATTGTCTGTGTCTGATCATTTTGATGCTTATTTCTTCATATTTACCATACCCTTCTCCCTCCAAGAGCAGATGTATCAGCAGTATTGTGCAAACAGTGCTCTGTTTGAAGAAAATAGGTTAATACCCAACCGGCAGTAAAAACAAGGAACTGAGCAAACAGAAGGATTGATTTCCAAAAAAATGGTTAACCAGAAAATCACTTTGTTCAGTATCATTTTCTGCAGAGGAAGAAAATTACTCACCAGATCTCCAACATACCCCCAGTCAGATGTGCTTCGCTGGAAAAGAAAAATATGGAGGAGGTATGTCAGCAAAGCTAAGGACACTGACTGGATGTTTCAAGACAGGGATCAGTGTCTAAAAACTGTTTCCTAAGATTATGGATCATAGAATCATAGGGAATCACAGAATAATTAAGGTTGGACAAGATCTCCAAGGTCAAGTCCAACCATTAACCCAACACTGCCAGGGCCACCACTAAACCATGTCTCTAAACACATCTACACCTTATTTTTTAATACTTCCAGGGATGATGACTCCACCACTTCCATGGCAAGCCTGCTCCAATGATTTACAACCCTTTCAGGGAATAAATTTTCCTAATATCCAATCTAATCCTCCCCTGGTGTAACTTGAGGCTGGTTCCTCTTGTCCTGTCCCTGTTCCCTGGGAGCAGAGCCTGACCCCCACCTGGCTGCCCCCTCCTGTCAGGGAGTTGGGGGGAGCCAGAAGGTCTCCCCTGAGCTTCTTTTTCTCCAGCGTGAGCCCCTCCAGCTCCCTCAGCTGCTCCTCAGCAGACTTGTGCTCCAGACCCCACCCCAGCTCCATTGCCCTTCTCTGGACATGAATGAGAATTGGTTTGAGTTCTCAGATTTAGTATGAATATTCCTTTTGTCTTATTTAATATATTTCTACATGAGATGTTGGAGCATGTGATCTCCCAGCTGTGCCTCAGAGGCTCTCAAAAACAAGACAGCTCCCTTCCTCTGTCTTTTATGTTATTTATTTTATAGAGAACATTCTCTTCTAGAACAAAAACATTCTTCTTGAAAGCAAATCACGCTGGCAGAAAGTCATCCTCACACACCCTAGCTTTTAACAGAAAAGTTCTCTTTGTTTTTCTATGAGAAGTGGAAAAACCTCAAATCCCAGACTTCTTTAGCTCATTTTGTTTTCATTTACGTTAGAGAATATTTATTTACTTATCATATGCAATATGTGTATATTAAAAACCTATTGTGTAACCGATATTACCTTTATATTCTTGTTCATATGGAAGTTACTTATGTATGCCCTACTTAGCTGAAATTGCTCCTTAATGGTTGTGGTTTTTCCCTCTCCCAGTGGAACGTTCCTTTTGGAAATTTCTATGGCGAGGTGGTGACATCTTGTGGCCATTTGAATAATTCTGTTTAATTCCCTAAAAAAAACCCCCTCACATAAGCAATCCTGAGAGGGGATGTGGCTCACCTGGTTTTAGGGGGAGATACAATTTTTTAATGCAGAGATCTGCTTTCATATTACCATCTCAACTAGGCAAGCTCAAGCTCTCCAGGGTCAATGGAATGGTCCCTTTCATCTGAAAATAAACACCCTGATTTGGGTGAATGAGTCCTGCCCTAAACCCCCAGTGCCACTGGCAGTGCCCAAGGCCACCACCCTGGCTGTCATCGGGGGCTCCAGCAGATCACGAGGATCCTTTGGGTTTTCCTGTCTTGGACACTGAGCTGAGCTCAGATGATGAGCAGAAACTTAGGGAGGCTAGGTCAGATATCCATGGCTAAACTATGAAAATGTATCAAAACATAGAGCTGTCATGTCAGGTCTCAGCAGGACCTGAATTCTAGAGCACCCAACACCACAGAAGATGCTCATGGAAATGGCATTACCCACATGATGCTCATAAGGATTGCTCTGCAGTTATTAAGTTCATTTGCAGGTAATTAATAGATTCTGTTTCTAGGGAAATCTTGGTCTGTATAAGAGATAATGATGTCATACATAGCAAGATAATTTTTAAAAGATAATTTTAAGGATCCTTTAAAGACAGAGAGAGAGAGACTGCAGGTTTTCCTGCCTGAGAATAAAAGCAGGTTTTTATTTCCTACTTCTAAAGGCTCTACCTGAACCAGTCAGTCTGGGATTTCAGGAGCTGGAAGTTCATGGCTCTCTAGAGACCCTCTGCAAAGCGTGATGGACTCATCCTTGCTCAGTCCTTCCTTCCTTCACAGCTGATAAAGAACCAGACCATATAGAATAACTGTAGTCCCCACACATACCCTTAGCACAGAGAACTTCACCAGCTTGAATGCAAATTAAGACTAAAATAACACTAACTGAAAAAAATTTAATTTTGAAAAGATGAAGACCAAGACCTCAGCACAGAGGGGATTGGGTTTTTTTATTGGAGTACTTTTCTGGTTCTCAGCTTAGGGCTCCTGACCCACTTTAGGAACAGTACTTAAAGCTTTCAAAGATGCCCAGGCTTCCTTCCTGACTGTTCTTGGAGGAAGATGATGGAGACGGAGCTTATCCCTGGCACATGTAGTGACTCCCGTGCTGTTGTTAGAATCCAGAGATGGGGTGGGCTGGCCATAGCCCTGGGGTCTCAGCGGCTGCAGAGGACAGTCACTCCAACAGGTCAGGGCAACAGAGCTGTACCTGTACCTTCAGGTACCTAAATCATGGAATCATAGAAACACAGAATGCTTTGGGTTGGACGGGACCTTAAAGACCATCTTTTTCCTACACGTTAGATAAGGCTCAAGATCCTGTTTCTGTGCAGTGCAGTCATCAGCAGGCCTGGATGTTGTTTAAAAGCAAGGATCAGCCATGAATCCTCACGCTGGAAAGAGCAGGAGTCTCATGCACCAGAGAGGTCCCTGTTCTCAATAACCACATCAGCACTCAGACCTGAAGTGTGGGTATCTTCAAGGCCAGGTTGGATGGGGCTTGGAGCAACCTGGGCTAGTGGAAGCAGTCCCTGCCCATGGCAGAGGGTTTGGAACAAGATGGTCTTTAAGGTCCCTTCCAACACAAACCATTCCATGATTCTTTAATTCTGTAATTCCACCCTATCTCTTTCCATGTATCCTTCCTGGAAACCAGGCAGGCAGAACAGTAAGGAAACTGGTGTGATCTCAGCTGCCTCTGGACAGCGAGAGATCGGGACCAAGAGCTGGGGAACATATTGGAGAACATCCCACCTCACAAGGTGCCTCACAAGTCCAGACACACTATCTATCTCCAAAATAGAGATAACAGCTGTGCACCAGCATACAGAGGTTCACAAGGTCACCTGCATTCCAGCCCTCTGCTGCTATGATCACGAGGACCATTCACATTCCTGAGGCACAGTATTTCTGGAATTACTCAGGAGCAAAATACCAGAATACCTTGTCTGTACCTAGAAAACAATTCTCTCTATTTAAACCTAATCAATAGGGGCTCTAGAAGTGCTGTTGCCTTCTTGGCAATGGGCTAGTGGGCTCTTTGTAGAAAAACAGAGTGATGAAACAATAATTTGGGAGACAGCCTTCCTCTAGTGATTAACAATAAATAACTGTGTGCCTGCTGGTGGCCAAGAGCTGCTGTCTCAAGATGTTCTGCATAGTTCATTTTAATCTCATTGATTATATTTTATTGTGACTCAACTGATGTAAGGGTAGCTGAGATCTTAGTTCTACTGGTTTGTCAAGATTCATTTGATAGGTAAAGGATGTGAAATAATGTATGGGAATATAAGTAATGACTGCTTTAATAAAATCACTAGAATTGCAAATTACTGCATGCATATGTCTATACCTCTGTGTATCCAGAAATTTTGGGAACAGAGGCAATATAATACATATGGCACCAACAGAGACACATTGGAAAGAAATGATGCCCTGGAGAAGTGCAGCTAGGGGGGATTTCTACTTAGATCATGATGAAATTATTTAAATACGGGACTGGCAAATGTGAGCAGGCTTGATTCATACTCATGCTAAAATCTGCCATTTTCTGCCACTGTAATGGGGGCTTTATGTGTCAATAAGTTCAATATACACTCTGTGTGAGGTTTCTTTGGAAAAGCCATAGGAAAAAGAAGAATGAGGTTTGCCTGTGTGTAACTTCAAAGGTGCTGGGAAATCCAGCTTTAGTGAAGAGGATCTTTTGTTTTCACTGTATTGAACAAGCTCAAGAAAAGCAGCACCAGAGCTTGGTGGAGGACAAGGCCCACTCTGATCACCACTTTTTTCATGCAGCATTATGGAAGTTAATACATTCAAACAACTGATTTCACGAGTATTATCATTAATTGCTGCTGTGTAAAACACAGGAAAACTCCTCCAACGCTGCTCTAAATGTGTCTGTTCCCCAAGCTGACACACTAAAATAATCTGCAACCCCTCAGTGTGCTGGGAACAAATTTTCTTCCCTGTTCTCAGACAGCACCAGGCCATCACCCAGGCGACACTCAGTGGCTCTCTTTGAACAGAGTTAAGTATGAATGAACTGACTACCTGCGGGCCTGGGAGTTTCCAGCCCACACTGCCAGTCTGAAGCCCTTTTCCATTTCCTCATGGAGAAATCTCACCAGTATGGACGGGATTCTCCCCACACATGAAGTTAGACGAGTATCTCCGTTGTCATCTTAGGAGCACAGATACAGAACAAAGCCTTGTTGTGCTTAAGGCACAGCACCTCTCACCCAAAAAAAAGATATGGAAGTCTCAGTGCCTGAGAAGACCTGCTGGTCCCACCTGATTGCACACTCACAAGCTTGGACATGGAACAAGCCAGCTGGAGAAAGCTCCCTGACATTCTGGCTTCCCTTTTTTTCCAAAGCATTTCTGGGTACTGTACCTGGTACCTGCCATTTCTCGCCTTGGAGACTGAAGGAAGTCCATCAATTTCTAGATCAATCAGGTTTTCCACTTCCTAGAGGAGAGAGAATAAGAAAGAAAAAGTTGCTGCTGCCTTACTGTTTGGTTTATCTCCTGATTTATTATTGATTAGCACTTTATAGGAGAGTTCCAAAGGGAATCTGCCTCCCCTTGTTGCAAATGAGGAGCAGAGCCACAAACCATCTCAAACCAAAATCCTCACACATTCAGTTTCCCTCGGTGGCCAACCAGCTCTATAAACTCTTGTAAGATCATGACCTTTACCATCAGTTTACAGCCTTTCCTTCTGAAACACCGAGTAATATTTAACATGAAATGACCATAAAGAGCAAGAGGCAGATGATTATCATGCAGATGGGTCCAACCATGGTAACTACAGCATTTCAGACTCTGATCTCACTTAAACCAGCAAGTTCAGAGAATTTCTGCTCAAACCAGTAGAAATTGCCTCTGGTTTCATACTAACATACCTGAGAACTAAATATTCCCCATCGACAGCAAAAGAACATCTTTTCCAAGTGCAAAGCTGCACTGATTCATTTAGAAGTGTGGGTCACACCACAGCAATACCCTTAATTGCATTTTGTTATGGGTTTAGTTTATGGCAATAGAGACATCTAAGTACATGAGTTCCTTTCCAACTTATGTGATAGCATACACATAGAGGTTTGCACAAAATTAATTTAATTGTTTAAGCACATTGATGTTAAACGTAGATAAAGAATCTATGATTAGAAAGAACCAGAGGTCTGGAATATTATTCCTAGGAGTTATAAACTCTGTTTAAAAAGCTCATTGTGTCAAGAAAATGTCTTTAAAAAGAAAGAAAAATAGGATATCCCAGCTCACTTATGATTTTTATTAGTCCTTCAAAGGAAAAGAAATCTTCACATTATCCCTGCTGACTTCACAGAAATATTTTACATGTGGGAATAGGTGTAGATACCAAATCTAAGTTCACCCGATCCCAGGGGTTTAAATTTGGACTCAGTTTCAGAGTGAAAGCTATAACTATACTTCTTTTCATCATTGTATTATCCCCAGGAATTATAACCTCTTCCATAAGTTATCTCATCCCTCTGCTGAGCAATGTAAAGTCAATAGGATATTCACTCCACGTTTGAATTCCTGCTAACAAAAACCCATTTCCATACAACGCTTTGCTGAAGTTCAGTGTTCCACACAGGAGACTCCATCCACAAAGATGTCTAGCTGCTCTGCTTCGGCTTATTCCAAGGAAACAGGATATAAATATGCTGAAGATCTGAGTATAGAAGCCCACTTGAACGTTTAAAGGTTAAAACCATCAGAAAAGGCAACACTAAAGTAAAAGCATGAAACCCGCTTGAAAAGGAAGTTGGGGTTATGCTCGTACTATCCCAACTTTAATAATATTTAAAAAGCAACACTAAGAATGATAGATGAAAATAATTATCAGAATTATCCCATTTACAGCTAAAAGTAGAAGGGAGTTGTGAAGCAGTGACCCAATTCTGCTTCCACCACTGCCCGCTGCAGCTTCCATACGGACTTCTGCAAGGAAGGGAGGCCTGGGCCCTGTCTTCAGATACTCACGTCTGGGATGTCGTCAATAACCAGATCAAAGCTCCCAGCTCCAGAAATGAGGAACAAACCCAGGAAGCAGACCAGATGCTTCATCTTTTTCCCGCTTGTTTCCTCCTGAGGACAGCCCGCACAGGTACTCGACACAGGTTCTTCCCTTCCCTGAGACAAGTTCAAGGAAACAGCCCAGGGTTGTGCAGTATTTTGAGCAAAGTTCTGAAACGCTGACTTTGTTTAGGCCATAGGTAAATATTTGCCTTGCAACGCAAGTCTGAGCTGTGGTGCCTGAGCAAGGGTTATCCAAATAGTGTCTTCACTCGCCTCTGCCCTCGATAACAGCTCCGGCTTGGATAGGCTCACTTCTTGCTTTTGTAGCTTCCCGTGATGTTTGACTAACTTCCTGCTAGGCACAGGCCTTGGAGTATCCAAAACTTCAGAAGATCACAGCAAGGACTTGCTCCCAGCTCGTCTGTTTATAGTGAGCGGGGTGAAGTTTGGTTCTCAGTGCCGTGGAGGCAGCGACGTTGGGCTCCTCCAAGGGCCCTCCCACCCAGACAGCCCACGGGGGCTGGCAGGGACCTTGGGGTTGGATCCTGACCCACACAAATACCCTGCTTCCCATTCTGCTGGGAAAGGATCACAGCTGCTGGTGGGATAATTCTAATTTCCCAAAATTAGTCACATGAAACCATCTGATGATATTTTCAGATGCACATTCTGCAGCCCCTGTGTGCTTCTGAAACTGGTTTTTCACGTCCCTGGTTCTTTGGGTACTTGAAGTGATGGGATAAAGTAAGACAGCAAAGCAAAAGAGGGAAAGAAGGGAGGAAGCAGGCTTCTGGTGAAAGTTGCTGAGGTATCCCTTCTGCTCTTCCAGGAAGAAAGGATTTGGAGACTTCTGAGCAAATTTAATGGAAATTACTGAATTACTATGTGAGGTCTGGGACCAAACAGCAGACAAAATTATATATTATATTATATCATATTATCACATTATGTTACATTATCTTATATATTGTATTATATTATATTCAACTCACTGCCATGTGAGAAGGTGCTTAGGAGAGAACACAAGAACTGGAGCAAGCACATGAGGTGTCTTCCAAAGACACTCCCAGTCTCCAGCTGCTCAATAGGCTGGAACAGACCTTTAAGACCCTACGGTCCAACCATTAACCCAGCACTGCCAAGGCCACCACAGTGTTCTCCAAGTTCCACACCCACATGATTTTTGATGCTTCTAGGGATGGCGATTCCACCACTGCCCTGAGCAGCCTGTTCCAGTGCTTGACACCATTTTTGGTGAAGAAATTTTTCTTAATATCCAACCTAGATCTCCCTGGTGCAACTTGAGGCCATTTCCTCTCATCCTATCACTTACTACCCAGGAGAAGAGACTGACCCTGGCTGCCCCCTCCTGTCAGGGAGTTGTAGAGAGCAAGAAGGTTCCCCCTGAGCCTCCTTTCCTCCAGGCTGATCCCCGCCAGCTCCCTCAGCTGCTCCTCATCAGGCTTTTCCTCCAGACCGTTCCCAAGCTTCCTTCCCTTCTCTGGACATGCTCCAGCCCCTCAATGTCCTTCTTGACATGAGGGTCCCAAAACTGAACACAGGGTTCAAGCTGTGGCCTCACCACTGACAAATAAAAGGGGATGGTCACTTCCCTGGCCCTGCTGACCCCACTATTTGTGATACAATCTGGCAGTATTTAATTTAACCACCTCAAAGTTGGCTTGGAAAAACCCTCCATGGGTGTAATCAGAGCAATGGTATTGACAGGGTTTCTCCAGGGCTGGAAGAGCAGCAGGATGGGGCAGCCAGTCTTTGCTGTGTTGATGGTATCTGGTTAAGCTCGAATTTTGTGTGTAAGCTGAGTCCTGTTCACACGTGTACCCCCAGTTTAGAATGACCAGTCCGTTCTCATCAGAAGCTTACAACTGTTCTGGAGTTATCTGTGCCCCTGGACCAGTAAGAAAATTACTGCTTCTCTGAAGAAATGAGAAACTCCCTTTTGAACAAAGTTTATTTTAAAAATTAATTTTGCTCACCCTTTATTTCAGTCCTCTCACAACCACTAAATGTGGCTGCTTTTTTTTTTTTTTTGGTAAAAATCTCAAGCTCGGGAAATCAGTGTGACCACTAGATGGCATGAACTGCTCAAATATACCATCCAAAGGAGTCCAAAGAGCTGAAACTTCTCAAGAAGGTACAGACAATATACGGGGGGAACAAGTGCTGAGGATGCTCAGAGCCCTACCATCAGTTTAGGTGAACCTCCCCAGAGTTTCAGGAGGAGAACAGGATCTCAGTAGAATGTTTTGTGCTATGTGTCCAATTGGGCTGTTCCATGAGCTGTTCTCTCATGGCTGGGATTCCTTTGGAAGGAAATTTCCATGCACTGCTCTCCCTGAAGCACTTGGAGTTAGTGCTGTGCAGAGCCTGTCCCCCAGAGTAATTAAATTGTGCCAGCTTGGCTTGCACCTGGGTAGAAATGTCACAATTTCTGTGTCTGGTGAGACAGACAGCTTCCCCTTCTCCTGCTGAATTTCATATCTGGAAATTTCCAGTGATCCAGGTGAGAGCAGGGTGTTCCTGCAAGGCAACACACTTATCCAGGGTGGGAATGCCCTGGCATTAATCCCACCACACACCAGCCATTCTGGGAAATGATCTACGGACACACAGAAAAGGCTTCCTTGAGGCTTCTGGTCAGGCACTGGGACAGGCTGCCCAGGGAAGTGGTGAAATCAGCACCCCCAGAAATATTCAAAAAACCCACATTCTTCTCTGCCCTTGTGGAACCCTACCTGGAGTGCTGCATCCAGGTTTGGAGTCTTCAGCACAAGAAAAACATGGACCTGTTGGAGCAAGTCCAGAGGAGGCCACAAAGATGCTCTTGAGAGCTGGAGAACCTCTGCTTTGGAGACAGGCTTTGAGAGCTGAAGTTACTCAGCCTGGAGAAGAGAAGGCACTGGAGAAACCTTATTGCAGTCTTTCAGAGGGAGACTGACTATTTACTATGGGCAGATAGTGACAGGACAAGGAGTAACGGTTCTAAACTAAAAGAGGAGAGATTTAGATATTAGGAAGAAATTCTTTACACGGAGATGGATGAGGTACTTTAACAGGTTGCCCAGAGAAGCTGTGGATATCCCATTCCTGAAAGTGTGCAAGTCCAGGTTGGCTGGGATCCTGAGCAACCTAGTGGCATCCCTGCTTACGGCAGAGGGGTTGGAACTAGTCTTTACGGACCTTTCCAACCTAAAACATTCTGTGATTCTTTCAGGAGCACAGGCACCTCTCAACAGGGTCAGAACTGGGGACCATCAGATGCCATCCAGATGTTTCAGAGGAGATTGCTTAGATTAGGACCTGAAGGAAAATATGGAATGCAATTCCCTGAACTTCATTGCAATTAATTTTACCTCCGGACATTTATCTATGACTACACCTGTGTAACCCTTTGGGACTCTTGCCAATTTCTTGATCCAATTGCTGGCTTTGAATGCCACTAAATTGTACAGTTTTTTCATGTTTTGGGTTGATTTAGTTGCTGGTTCAGACACTTCTGGTTGGGCACTTAACCCTGCATGAGGTCACCAAGGGGCCCATGTTTGTGTGTCAACACAGAGAGATTCCTTGATATAATGTGATCTGTTCCAGGTGAAATGTGTGTGGAAGCTCAGCTGTTGGATCACGCCTCTCTCTCTGGTGTCTCTGCTCATGCTGGCTGCAGGCACGCCAGGAAATTCAATTTGCTGAGCCCCCATCCAAAGAACAGCTGCTAATCTCGCTAGGTCTGCAAAAGTCAGCATCAAACATGTCTGATGTGAACACACCTGAGTAACTGCTTGTCTTGGACTCCAGAGGCATCCCCAGAACAGCGCCTGCCATGTTCACACCCCAAACCAGGAGGCTGTATTCCAAGGAGGGGGAAGAGGGGGTAATGTGAACAATCAAGACCCCAGGCTCAATGTTCACTCAGCAAACCTAACTGCACCTGAACCACATCAAAACACACCTTGGTCTCAGCCATGTGCTGTGTCCTTACGTGCCCTTGCTGAGGGGAGCATAAACAGAACTGGCTGCTCCTAATCCCTTTAGGAAGGGCAGAGCTTTTCCCAGCTCACTCTCTTATGCCTGTTGGTTATCCTGTACCTGCTCCAGGATCCTGTTCTGGCTTGAACATCCTCCTTTCACCAGGTGTGCTTGGACTCAGCTCCATTGCAGTGTCTCTGCACTGTCTCACTGTTCTGATCCACTCTGGCCCTCAGCTCCTCGCCTGGGCAAGGGGAGAAGCAGAGTGGCCAAATGCTGACCAGGAGGCAAAGAGGAGCAGCTGGTGAGGTTTGGATGTTATTCCAAATGCCTCCTCACCCCGCAATGGTTATTTCAAACTGGCAAACATCTCTCCTTCCTGACCAGAAACTGTTGTTACCTCTAGGGTTAGTAGGCTAGTTTTGACTTGCTTTTACAGAGGTGTCTTGATTTCCTTTGGGTTTTCCAGAACTGGGTGAAAATCATCTATATGTGTTGGTTTAAATACCTGTTTCCAGCACTTCTAAGCATATGCTGCAAGACTTTTATACATCTGCATTCCCAGGGTAGTGAAACACGGACATAGCAGGCTGAGACCCACCCCAGTGTCAGTAGTAAGGGCCTGGGAGGCTGCAGTCCTACTTGCCATGCTGCTCCCACGCACTTCTGTGTCTGAGCTAGGCAAGAAAAGCAGGAGCTGAAATGAGGTGGAAACAGATTAAAAATACTTAAACTCACTTTTTTTGTGTGTCCTTAAACCAAGTCTCAGCCTGAATCGTTGCTTTGATTCCTCACTGATTCCCAAATGGATGGCTGGTACCTCTTCCATCTCACTTTGGCATGGTGAGGAGCAAAGATAATGCCTCAACTGTCTCGTGGCAGGAGTCAAATCAGTAGAGCAACTATTTGGGGTGTCTCTGCAGGCCTGAAGCATCCTGTCCCAGCCTCCCTCCAGATTTCTCCCACCACCTTCTCTTCTCCAGCCACATCAGCCCTTCATCATTCCCTGCAATGCTGCCCAACTCTGCAGCTCCCATTGAGGATGTGGCCACTACAGGGGCCTTTGTACTTGCCAGTGGTGGACTGGTCCCAGCGGGAAAGGGACTGGCCAGGATTTTGATTCCTTCCCTCCTGCTGGCAAAGCCAGAAGGGGCTCGTGTGTGAACAAGGTGTCACCTCAGCCTGTTTGAGCCATCGATTTGTGAGCAGGGAGTTCCAAAGTTGCTGACCATGACCTTCCCTTTGCTCCATCTCCAGTTGTTCTCATCCCTTTTCAACGGGGAGCTCCTCCAAAACACATACCAGATTTGGAGGATGCAAAGCTTCAGCAAGGCCAGAAAGACCTTGAGGTGCTCACTGGACTGACACTGCCACAAACAGGAGATGAACCACAACAGCTTCAGTCCCTAGTGACCCAGAGCTGGAAAGGAGAAAGGACATACACTGGGTTGGATCAGGTCAGGTTTGTGCATGCAGCATAGAGCATCTGCCAAAAAGAAAAAAATAAAACCAAAAAACCAAACCAAACCAAACAAGAAAGAGAGGAAATGTGCGTCTATTGGGTTGGAGAAGTTACTGCTGGCATAGAAAAACAAAGTAGCAAATGCTCCTGATTTGGGGTGAGGTGAGCTCTGCAGATACAAGTTCCCAAATGCCTGGGGCTGAGACCTGCCAGGTCGGTGCCAGCTGGCACGGCCGCATCCCAGGAACGTCCCTGGCAGCTGCCAGGCAGAATCCAGCCTGTCCCACACGTGTCCACCTTCTCCCGGGACTGGTCTGGGAGGAGAGGGCTCTGCCTCTGGGAAATGGAGGGAAAGAGCAGGAGGTCACCCCAGCTTTGAAACGCAGTCCAGATGGCAAGAGGGGTGTGGAATTACGTCTTGGCAATCTTTGCAGTCGGTCAGGGAGGCTGCCGAGGTGTGGGTGCGGAGGGAGCCCTGCCCTGCCCTGCCCTGCCCTGCCCTGGGGGCAACTTGCCCAAAACAGCCAGGACTCTCCAGACGGGGAGTAAGAGAAGCTTTCCCTGCATAGAGGGTGGAACCAGAGGGCTTTACCCCTCCTTGGGAAAGCCGCAACCTTGAGGCACGTCCTGGGCTTGTGCTCCCTAAGGCGGTGGGTGGGAGGCACTGGGCACCATCCCAGCCGTTCCTCATCACCCATCCAGATGTAGGAAATAACCCCTCAACCTTCCCCTCGCTGAGAGAGGCTGTTGTTGCCAAGCAGCAGCCCCTCGGGGGCCCCCAGCATCGCCCCTCTCCCGCAGGAGACAAGACGGGGGCTGATGAGGAGCGCGGCACCGAGAGGGGCGCGGTGGCGGCTCCCGCCCACGGGACCCCCGGCTGAGGGATGCGAGCCCTGCAAGGATTCCCTGCAGCACGGGAAGCCGCCCTGCGTGGAAAAGGGGCCGGTCCCGAGCCGGGAAGGAGGAGGAGAGGGTGGGTCGCTGTGTCTCCTGTCAGGCTCCCGCAGCCGGGCCGGCAGCGCAGGCGGCGGCGGCGGAGCGGGGCTCTGCTCTCACCGCGGGGCAGGAGCCCCGGCGCTCCCCTGCACCATGATCCTCTGGCTGTGCCTCTGCTGGGGCTTCTCGCCCTCGGCGGGACAGCCCGACTCGGAGCTGATGGCCAGGTACCTGGAGGAGCAGCTGCTGGCCGACTACAGCATCGTGGAGCAAGTAGGTTTTGAGGCGGGGGTTGTGCGGGAGCGTCAGGTGGCCGGGGCTGGCTTGTCCCCCCTTAACCATCAGTATTGACATGCAGGGCAGTCAAATAAAAATGCACTAATTCCACCTGTCCCTGCAGCTCAGCTGCGTGGGAGGTGCTGCAGCGAGCAGGGAGTTGTGCTGGAGGTGCTGAGGCAGGAGATGCCCCTCCCGAGATGGTGCTGCTGCCCCGGGACGGGCTCGGTCTGACATCCCTCCCCATGGCCGGGCTAACGAGGCATTTCACAGCACAAGGGAGTTAACGCAGGGTCCTGGCCACACTCCAGTCTGAGTAATTCGGAGTATTTCAGGCTCGGGGGAAAGTTTTTTCTGCCTATGGTCTTACTGCACTCGGTTTTTAACTTGTGCTGGATGAAACAAAGCACATTAATATCAGCTTCTAAAATGCTTCTTGACAATGAAAGAAAAAAAATACAAGTGAGGGCTGTTGTGTTTTTGTGTGACTTAGATTTTCTGAGGAAATGGGGCTGAAAGAGCAATGAACTTTTTACTATTTAGCAAGAGAGTTTGGGTGGTGGTTTGGAGGCTGTGAGCCATTTCAAGCAGCTAGTGTCCCTGCCCATGGCAGGTGGGTTGGAATGAAATGATCTTTAAGGTCCATTCCAATCCAAACCATTCTATGATTCTATAAAAGGCTGAGCTTCAGGTCTGTGCTCACGACTGTCAGTCCATAACAGATGCCACATGTGACTTTGGGTCACTTGGAGCATTGGTCAGTTACCTCAATTTGATCAGATCTGAGAAGGCTCTGTAGTGTCTGAGATATCCAAGTGGGTCTGACAGATACAAAGGAGGACCTGTGGAATACCTGTGCCTTGCTAGGGATCAGGTGGGATACTCCAGTGTGTCTAAAATGTCAGTGTTTGCCTGTATTTGTCATCTTCTGCCGTGCAGTATTTGGGAAGAGGGAAACTCTTTATGTGCACCTGTACCTGTCTCAGAGCTGGTCATTGTCCCACCTATAATAGCAAGAATCTGTCTGCAGAAGCATCCTCATCCTTCCCCTGTGAGGACACCAACAGCTTTGCTGTCAATCCTGATTACTATGAATGCATATTCCTTTTGGGGGAATTCAGCCACAAACAACACTGTTTTAGCTGTCCGAGTAGGAGAGAATATCTCCATCATTGCCAGTGGAGTGGTATCTGGAATCACTCACCTGCTTTAAGGGGAAAATCATTTGCAAAGCTCAGGCAACCTGGCTGATGTTGCTTGAGGCACGCGAGGGTGTTTTCACAGGAGCTGTGTTGCTGGCAGGTCAGGGCAGCAGTAACTCCCGCCAGAAAAGCAGTGATGTATAAACAGATGTGGTGACCTTGTCCCCTGGGACAGCCGGATCTAGAAGAGGACAACTGCCTGTCTTCACTGAGCACCTGAGATGGGTTGAGAACAGGCAGGTGCCCCCTAGACCAGGATACTGCACTATAAACAAATCCACTGCACAGCTTATATTCCATACACCATGCTAGGACTAGCAGATGGCAATCAGTTATGAGGTCACTACTAGCAATTATTGGGCTTTAATGAGTATTTTTGAGGGTGTTAAAGCTAAAGGTTGATGGTAATTTGGAAATTGTTTTGTTAGACGATGCTGCCTGATTCAAACAGTCTGACGGACTGATCACAAACCCTGCAGCAGGGCTTTGACAGTAGTCATGAAGTCCTACAAAACAGGATACTGCTGTGTGGTGATCCTTAGCTCCTCACTGATGTCCAGTGGGTATCCCCAAGACTTCAGAAAGTGGCTTTGAAGGAGCCAAGTCTTCTTGTGCAATTAAGCAAGCAAAAAATTGGGGTGTGGTGGGGAAAGAGAAAGCCAGTAACCCAAGTTTCCAGTTTCAACAATTAGTCTTTAAAAACCACTGTGACCATTCCACACAGAGTAACAGGTGGATTTGTTCCAAAAGGTAAACCTTTAGTAAAAAAGTACTGAGGACAATTGATCCCTCAGCTCTGCCTCTGCTCCAAGCAGGACCAACATCACAGACATTTATCCGGCTTGTTCTGAAGATCCTACAGTGATGGAGACTCTGCAGCCTCCCACAGCAGGCTTCTGAGGGGCTTTACTTGTCTAACAGACCCAGACAGAAAGTTTCTTCCAAATTTAAACTGCAGAGGATCCCTCTCCCTCTCCCTCTCCCTCTCCCTCTCCCTCTCCCTCTCCCTCTCCCTCTCCCAACTCCCTGAGGGAGCTGTTTTCCCTTGGTTTTAATTTTGCAAGATATTGGCTAAAATAATGCAGAAGGAAATAGTAAAGATTCTAGTGGATGAGACTTAAATTTCCCCCTCGGGTTTTCCTGAGCTTTTCAATCCATGATATAAACAGATATAAAATCATCTCTTTGGCAAGAGCTGCTGTTATTTCAGTGTAAATCAACAGAAAGGGCAAATCAGGTAAAAAAATATCATTGCATTCTTCTGCTCTCTGGAGTTCCACTGACATTTGAAGGATGCACTTGGCTTCCATCACTGACAAAAGACTTGAACTCTCTGCTTTGGGGAGGGGCTTGATTTGAAGATGTTGCTGAGCTGAGTCTCACCCCATGTGAGAAGAAGTCAGAGGAGTTGATGTGAAGTGTGATACAGTGAGTACAGTTGCAGTGTCATAGGTGAAGCACTTTGTTTCATAATAAGGTCTGTGGCTGAATTTAAATACCTTTATTCCCTTTTTGCACATAACTCGTGCTCTTCTGTCACTGACCAATAAATACACAGTACCTGTGGAGAGTACTTAGGCAACAGATCTGCTCTTGAGATAATATTTCTACAGCTGAATCTGTAACATTAATTTAAACTAGTTGTAGAACCATAGAATGATTTGGGTTAGAGGGGACCTTAGAGATCATCCAGTTCCAAACCCTCACCATGGGCAGTGACAACTTCCACCAGACCAGGTTGCCCAAAGCCCCATCCAGCCTGGCCTTCAGTACTTCCAAGGATGTTCTCAGCATCCAGGGCAGGGCTAAAGGCCGAGACTCCTGCCATCGTAGAGAGGGTCTCTTGCCAAGCAGCATCTGCAAAACACCCAGCACCTCCTTGCCTGAGAGAGCCACATTCCACAGCTGAGCTTTGATCAGTGGGTCTGTTAATGCAGAAGAGATTGAGGTTTTAATTTTAACCAGAGGAACATTTGAACCTGGCCATGGGTGGTCAGTCACACAGACCTGTGTCTGGGTTTAAACAAGTGACATGTCTGCTGTGAGCTGAGTGGGCTCCATTAACTCCCTGAACTCTTTGCAGGTTGCTCGCCGTGTCCCAAGGCAGGCCAAATTCCTGCAGAGGCTGGTACGTATCACACCCTGACCCTATTTCACCTCGTGGGAATTACACTCTCCCTGTGTTTGTGTGTGTGTTTGCACCCCTGTACCCAGGAACGAACCATGTGACAGTAGGGTGAGATTCTGGGTAACAAAAAATCTTCATTTTGATCAATGCAACAGGTACAGCTTCTTCTGATACTTCCCAGTGCATCTTCTCAGCCCCAGGTTTGGAGAAGGAACATCTAGTGCTACAAACCTTAACCAGTGAACATAAGCCTGATGAAATCTCATTGAATTTGAAGAGAAAGGGAGAGTTTGCTTTGAAATTCGAAGATCTCTGTTGTTCTTTGTCAAAATCTACTGAAGAAAGGAAGAAAACATGGAAGCCAATATCCTTCTCTCAGCATGGCAATCTAAGATTTAGATGTAGAGAGGCAGCCAGTGGAATTGCTGTTCACAGCCAGTTATTTTTCTGCCTTTTCTGGGGACTTCTCAGTTGAGAACTGGTGGAACTCATTTCACACACCGAGCAGCCAACACCTTAACAGCTTCTGGTCTCCTTGGTCTTTGGCAGATTGGAATCAGCAGCCTAGAGGAGACCAACTCTCAGACTTTTTACCAGTTTATTACTTCTAATCTGACAGACAGTGAATTTCTTTTGATGAAAACAACTGATAATAGCAAAAATATGGAATGGATTTCATTTATCTTCAGCTCTTTTTCCGTCTTTCCGAATAATTCACGTAAACAAGCATAAAATAATTGGTTTGGCAAGAAAATTTCAACTCCCAGTTCATCATAATAAGCAGGACACCTCCATAAAGCATCCAGCCAACCTGCCTCACAGCAGAGTGCTAATCTGCTGCCTTGGCATTCCCTGACTCAATTTTTATCAGGGATGATAAATCACAGTAATAATAATATTAAACAAATGGTTTGTTTTGCTTTTTACTTTGTGCTGCCTCTCATCTTCTGAAGGCCTTAATAAAAAGTGCAGAAAACAAACAGGCATTTGCACAGCTGTAAGTCAGAGCACCAGGCACTGATGGATTGTGCAAGAGCTCCAGGGAATGCACAGGAATCACAGACTGGAACTTGGGCTGCCCGCCAAGCCTGACTGAGCAACCTGTTTGGAAACTGCCTCTGCCCCCACCGTTTATATCTTCTATATACAAGGAATAGCAGATCCCTTCCAGGGGTGGGAAGATGAACCAATTCTTTCATCCTCGGCTGTATGTGATGCCCTTTTTCAGTGCTTGATTTCTCCAACAGCAACTCCCATCCACTGGGAAGAGGGAGGGATGTTGAATGTCTTTCTTTGTTGTTGTTGTTTTTGCCATTCCTCAGTTTGTAAGGATAACAGAACTGGAGCTTGTTCAGTGGGATGGAGAGATATGCCCCATCCCTGGAAGAGTTCAAGGCCAGGTTGGATGGGGCTTCGAGGAAACTGGTTTAGTGGAAGGTGTCCCTGCCCATGACAGGGAGTTGGAACAAGAAGGTCTTTAAGATCCCTTCCAACCCAAACCATTCTGTGGTTCTATGACAGAGATCAGCTGAAGTCAGCAAAGAGCGGATTTAGCAAAAAATCCCTAAGTGATGTGTTTTTTCGTATAAAATGTCGTTAAGTTGTGGAACTCCTTGCTACAAAACATTGTGGATGCCAAAAGTTTACATGGATTCAAAAAGCAGCTGTGTAAAGTAATACGAGGAAAATCCAAAGAGGTTTATGAAGCACAGAAATACCACCTTTGACTCAGGAGTTTCTTCAGCCACAAATTACTGAAAACTAAGAGAATATTTCTGGGTAGTATCAGTGCAGATTGGACTGATTACACACTCTTCTCTAAGCAAGTGCTGTTGGTCTCTGTCGGTGACAGTCTACAGAGTTATAACTGCTTTTGCTCTCACCCAACACAACCATTCTCATGCTGTTGTCATAACAAGGGCAAGTTCGTGTTCTCTGTCACATTTGAGGGATTTTCTGATTTGCAGTGAATCCGTCAGTGCATTCACAGTGTCAGACAAGATACCACTTGTATCTCAAGTAAAAGGCAAAGGGCTTGATCCTCTTTTGCTGCTGAGCTGTCATATAAACCCACAGTTTATGATGAACTGCAGCACATGGGGGTGAATGCAGAAGGTCTGAAACCAAAGAATTTTCTCTAGTTTCTGATTCTTTTATTACTTCTGTTATTCAATCCCTTGTGTCTCCTGCTATGCCACAGGCAATCAGTGGCATGGAAGACTGAATGAAGCATCAGCTCATTATATCTGAAAACATTCCTACAACCCTACTTTGAATCAGAACTCCCCGTCCTCTTCACCTTCAGGATAATAAGACTGTAAAGCCATGCCTATATATCAGGGAAGGTCCTAAGAATAGCAGGATCTAGTTCTAATTAACAGCAGTTAATTAAACAGTGGCCAAAGGGTGGGAGATTAGAGCTGAGCAGGGGTGTTCTAGTCTAGATCCATAGATCCATTGCACTGATCTGCCTGAAGTCAGTGAGATGAATTCCACCCTGAGAGTCCTCATCTCTTGCCATTGTGCTCTGTGTGAGCTGAGCAGGATGATGCTGGACACAGAGCACATCACCATTCTCCAGTTGTTAAGGAGATCTGGTTAGACTAATCTGAGACACATTATCAGCCTTTCCAAGCCTTGAAAGTGTAGGCAGGCAGGGCTTTATGCCAAGTCTGTTGGCAGTTCTGTGTTTGCTTCCAGTGGATCCCCATTTTTCCGTTTGCCTGGAATTCACCAGCCCGGCAGCTGGGTTAGTTGGCTGCTCAGTTACTTCTGATGCCATCAGCTACTGCAGAAATGTTCTTGTTCCATACTCATACAAACAGTTGCTCCCTTTCTTAAGCCATTTGCCAAAATTATTTCTGTTCTGAAAAAAAGCCTGGACAGGCAGCTGAAGAGCCTGTTCTTGTCCTCACAAGTCTTACGTGACTGTGAGTTTTTACCAACCTCAAGAGGAAGAGTCTCACTGTAATTGGCTTAGTGAGGTTGCTCTGTATTTACAATGTATTTTACCCTTTATCTCCCTTCTGCTTTTGAGGGTTTGGTCTTTGATTGTGTAAGCTGATGTACAGATTTTTTTTTCAAGGGCTGCTTGCAGTTAAATACACTGAAGTATTCCAGGAAGAAAACATTTGAGCTCCATGGAGATGTTGCTGTCAAAAAACACATTAGTCTGGAGAAATGCTCCAACTCAGGACTTGTGCACGAAAACACATTCCCAAGAAGGAGAAATTGGCTTTCAGCTTCCATTGCTACATCCTGTGTCGTTCATTGCTGTCTCTGCTGCTTCTCTGCTGGAAGGAATCCAGTGTGGGCTAAAAAGCCTAAAATATTTTGCTTGAGATGTCACAGTGTCAGTGTTTTTTATTAAGCCTCTTCATCTATTGGCGCAGAATTCCAGGATGGATTCTCAGCAGAGGAGGACTCAGTTGACTCCACTGACAGCATTTTTTCTGTTTACATAACTTATGGATCTGACTGGATGAATTTGAAGGTGCTGCTTCATACGTGATGATCTCAGTCTTTCAAGAAGTCCTCCATCTGCTCTTGTGCACAATACACAGGGCAGGTTCTGTGACACAATTCTGGACCCCATGGGGACATATTTTGGGCTTCTCTTCCCAGGCCACAGGGGAGTAACCCTGATCCTCTCACAGAGTCAGAGTTGAACACTTCAGTTTAGGACACAGATGGATTTTGTCTGGGTGTTTCACAACAGAAAGGCTGCCATAAGCAGAGCTCTCAGACCCTTCCCAAGCTTTGGAGAATGACTGTGGTCTCTGTGCATGAAAAAAGGCAGTGCCATGTTACTGATTTACTGTTTGCTACTCACCTAAAATTTTGAGGACAAGCCCACCTTGCTTGGTCTCATACTCATCGGGTGGGAGTTTTCGTCTGCATATTAAATATTAAATCCATTGAAACACTGAAGGGGTGAGTTATCCAGCTGTCAGTGTTTACAGGTGACCTTTTGATTCCTGCAGGAAACCAGGCCTCGGATGTCGGAGTTCCACGTGAGATCCACGATCATTTCTCGTTACGCTTTCACCACCGTGTCCTGCACCATGGTGAACAGTGGCTCTGAGGCACGAGAAGGGGTGTTTGAGATGCAGATCCCTGCTGCAGCTTTCGTCTCCAACTTTACCATGTAAGTCAGTGATGTTGGCAGCTGGGTGGACAATGGTTCTCCCATCCCACAGATCGTTCTCGGAGATGTCCAAAACTAGCAAGTTTCAGCAGGACTGTAACAAGGCCTTTCTGCGTTTCTTTGGGGAAAATAAAACCACACTCTCCATCTGAGACTGGCCATGGCCCCAAAGCACAGAGCCAGTGTATAGATGACACGATACTAAATTCAAGTCCTCAATGTGAATGAGGGAGGAAACTTCTATTTCCCATCTGAGTGTCTTTTAACAATTTCCTTCTCCTCTTCTCTTGGATTTGAATGAGAAAAATCTCTCCAAGACCTCACAAACCTTTCCAGGCAAAGTTTCAGCAGCACTGGCACTTGTATTTATCACACCTGACTGACAGTGGTGGTTAAGAAGCTTCCTGTTATTCCATGTTCTCCACAGTGTCAGAGGAACAGAAGTCAGCTCCAACCAGCAGACAGGCTCACTGGTTGCTGGAGGTGCTAAACATTCTCTGTGCATGATAAACCAAAGAGAGGGCAGCCTCATACTAAAATGACTCATAAATTAAACCCTGGGTCTCAAAAAATGTGTTTGGTTTGGTCATGCTCAGATCTTCTCTACAGGCAGATATTGGGGCCCCAGCTTCAGACAGGAGATAGGGGACTCACTCTATAAGAAATACTTCCATTTGGACTGAATAGGAGAAATAACAGACTTTTGCCATTGGTGTATATTAAGGGTTGTTTTCTTACGGAATCCATCACCCTGTAACTCATTCCCAGGGAGCATTTAAGCAGGGGCACATCTACTTGAGAGTGGCCATCCTGAATATTGCCGTGTGTGTTGACACAGATGGTGAATCTGAGAACAGACAAAAAAGAAGTGTTTGCTGGGATTCTTAGCAATTGCTTTGCTTTCTGTTAAATCCTTATATTTTGGAGATTACCTACTGATCTGTCGTTTTAGAGAGGTAAACTCTTGGCCTAAAGATGTACTGGGATGGTATTTCCAGCCAGAGAACGTCTGAGCTGGCTTCTGTCTCAGTGACTCAGGTGAGCTGAGCAGAGTGACACCAGCAGCACTGTTCACACGTGCACAGTGTGTGAACTCACCTACAGCAGCTGTACAGCTGTCACTGTACTTGGGTGCAGAGTGACCACCAGCTGACACCTCTGGTCTCTCCAGGAGCATCGGCAACAAGACCTATTATGGAGAGGTCACGGGGAAAGGAAAGAAAAATAGCAGCGGTGACAAAGAAAGGCACAAGAAACCGCCGAGCTCCACAGATGGAAGGTGAGTGTTGTGCCTTTGGCTGTGTTCTGGGAAGGGATGTGCTCTCCTGCCACCTGTATCTTGGCTGCTTTGGAGTGCTCATCCATGGATGTATAGGAAGGAGCAGATAAATACAATGTTATCTGCACTGCCTGCTGTCATTCCCATACTCTGAGCCATGTAAAATTGTGTGTGGCGTTTTCTAACCCTGTCACACAATTTTTTAAGTTCCAAGATGCTCCAGAATGTGTTACTGAGGGAAAGAATTCTTGTTGCTTCCTGAATTGCAGAAAGGAAAATTGAGGCGCTGTTGTGAACAGAGTAATCCACTTCACTCAAGAGAGAAGCAACAATATACTTTATTTATGTAAAGTAGTAAATCAACAAAGTTCAATGGTAAATGCAACAGAGGTTCAACAGGATTTGATGGGAAGGATCACTTGTTTATTTACTGCGTAGGGGACAGGGTCAGGCAAAACTGTCAGGGGCACCTGAAGGATGTAATATGTGATGTGTACGGGGTGTGAAGGTGTCTTTGGATTTTCCTTCCAGGGAGAATGGCTACGAGACATTCAAAGCCTCTGTCTTCATTCCTCGCAAGATGCAGGCCAGGTTCCTCCTGCATTATGAAGAACTTCTGCAAAGGCGACTGGGGAAATATGAATATACCGTCAGCATCCGGCCCCAGCAGCTGGTGGGGAGGCTGCGAGTGGAGGTGAACATCCTGGAGAACTCAGGCATAGTTTCACTGGAGGTGCCTCCCCTCCGAAACAGCAAGCAGAAAGGCAATGGGAAAGTTGAAGGTAAGGAGAGATTTTATGCCCCATGGTTCTGTTGCTTCTCAAGAAGCGGCCTGGCAGTGTTGGATCTGTTTTCTCTGGGTGACTGTGTCTGTGTGGTATCTGTGCATAAGCCTGTGAGGACTTTGAAGCTTAATGAATACAGGGCAATCCCACTCATCTCAATGGGATTTCTTTTTTGCTATTGTCTTTAAGAGCTTTGAATTGGGCCTTCAGGCCTTGTGCTCAGCACTGGAGCAGGCTCTTCCCTGGCCTCCACATCTCCTGGGAACTGTTTATTTTAAGTGAATTGTTTTTTCCATCCATCCATGCCAAGGCAGATAGGAAATCCTGCACTTCAGAACATGGGAAATTCCAAGAGGGAAATCCATGTTTTGCCAAAGCACTAAGTGCTATCTGAGTATCTGCTCTTACCCCCACCATCCCCACTCACGGTTCAGACAGTATAAATGTAATTGTTCTGGTGTAAATCAACAGTGAGGGGCACAGGGTACTGTGATTGCTCCATGTTGACAAAAAAAAGGCCAAAAATAAGAGCATGGAAGTCAGGAGGATATAGAGTCTTGTGGGACTTGACCTTCAGTTACTCCAAATGCCACCGTGCCAGAAAAATCAGTGGATCTGTTCTTGTCTGCCACACAAGGATCCTAAAGCACATGAACTGGAGTTAAACTGATTGCTCAGTGGGATCCTACTGATTCTATTCAAAGCACATGAGATCAAGGCTCTCAGTGACTTGGACTATCTTCAGGTCAAGCCTCATTAGTCTCTGTGTCGTGCATCCACGTGCCATGTGATAAATGTGCTCTGCTCCTCATCAGGAGAGGCAGGAAGCCTTTTTCCCCTATCAGGAAATATCACAGTGCATGTTGGCAAATGGTTTCCTGCAAAACATCTGGCATTGATCAAGCTTAGAGACAGGCTAAGCAGAACAGACACACTGTTGGTCCAGTGCAGTATGGAAATTCCTGCATGGAAGTGACATACAGGGAAGACTCATGTAGCTCACTGTCCAAATGGCAACCTGGGAGCACTGACATTCTTGGTACCATGCTTCAGATTTCAGACAGCTCACACAGAAACGGGCCCAAGCTGTAGGATTCCACAATCCTCCCTAGCCAGTAAAATGTATATAAAATAGATATTCCATTGCAGGATGGATAATTCAACTGAAGCTCAGGTTCCCTGTGCTTTATCTGTGTCAGAATTCAATTACAGACCCTTTCTGTCTGGAATCACCCTGTGTAGTTGTCCACTATATTCCAGCTGGCTGTCATCTCTCAAGTTGGATCCAAAAAGCAAACCATCAGAGCCATGAGTTCCTCCCTGCAAAGCCTTCTTGCTCATATGATGCCTAAAGACCCCAGAGGATGAGATCTGTACGTCCAATGAGCCCTCCAGGGAAGGCTCTGGAGTTTTAAATGAAAGACAGGTGAACTGTGAATTTCACATTTAAAGAGTGGCTTCTTGGCAGACAGTCTGTAAACTGGGAGTAAACCAGGAAAAAGTGTCTGGTCTCTTCTTGGATTCCCAAGTCTTAAAACTCCTCAGTACCACTTAGCTGGAGAGCATGGAAGCAATCTAGTAAGTAGGTGGCCAGCAAAGGCTGCCAGACCGGGTGTTATCTGTGGTACCCCAATTTAGGGATTGCAACTTAAAAAAAAAACCAACTAAAACCAAAATAAAGAATGGAGGCCTGAAAATTGGAAAATGGTACTGCCTGATTTGTTTGAGTTTGAATATGTCATGAAAACTCTCTCCCTCAGTCTCCTATGTCTAAATAGATGTCTATAGTATCTCACAGTTAATAATAAAATATGGGATTTTGATAAGTATTAATGAATTACCTTGAGAGTATTGGATGAAAAATATATTGTGCCATCAGGCTGTTACACCTGACTGCAGAAGACAAGGGTAACCCAGGTTCTTGTTCCTAGATCCCTTAGGGCAGATTAGAGTGAAACAACACTGAATAATCAGTGTTTGTAAATGTACATCTGTAGGGTTTGTTGTAGAATAGTTTGGTGGCACAGGAAAACAGGGATGTAGCTGTTTTGGTTGTTATTATCTATAGTAATATGACAATATAAAAACCATAAAAATATCACTTAAAATCTATAAGAGTAGAAAAATCTCAACACCATAGGCTTTGCGATGAGACTCGGTTGCAATTTCGATGTCTTTTTGTCAATGTGATGACAGCTCTTTCTAGGATATTTCCTTTGACTCCTGTGCACGTGGCTCCATCTGGGAGTTATATTTTTCCCAAAGGAAGGTATTAGGCACGTGAGTTTTGGAAAATTGTCTTTTGGCATGTGCAGGTGTTGTCTTCTGTCACACGAAACCCCCAGAACAGGAGGCGTTGAGGCCTATGATCCTGACCTTCTCTGGTGACCTCAGAATGGAGCCACTTCCTGAATGATGTCCTGGATGCTGTCCTCATCCTTTTTCTCCAGCGTAGGATGTGAGAACTAGTCATGGGCTTGGGCAGGAGACACCAGGCTGCTGGGGAATGACTGTTTCTTTCTGAAGTCAAAGGTCTCAGAAAGGTTTTTATTTCTTATAACATCTGTCTGGAAGTTTCCAGAGTTAGCAGAGGATGAACTTTGCATTTGGGCTCTAATCCTGACTCTGCCAGACTCCAAAATAATCTAGGTTTAACTGTTCCTCTTGTGAGGATGGCAATTTTTTATGGAAAATGCTTTCTCCTGCTCTGCTGACTTCTCTAGCTGAATTTGGTGGAAAGTTTGTCTGAAGGCTCTAACTCCCTCAGTGTGAGCACAAAACAGCCCAAGCCTTTGGAACTCATCCATGCTCTGGACTCTGAAATATCTCATAGATTTTTTTCTCTCTGTCATTTGTTTAAAGAGAACAAGGCCAATAAACAGAGGAGAGTAATTTTGATCCAGATATCA
Source organism: Atrichornis clamosus (assembly GCA_013400975.1). Taxonomy (NCBI): domain Eukaryota; kingdom Metazoa; phylum Chordata; class Aves; order Passeriformes; family Menuridae; genus Atrichornis; species Atrichornis clamosus. The sequence goes on from WBMZ01007498.1 coordinate 133,259, forward strand.
AGTGCTGCCTAAAAAAGAAACCTGGGGGAAGACATAGGAAGTCTGTTCAGGAATTTAAAAAGCTGCTGCAAGGAGGAAAAGGATACTGTGCCTTCTGTGTCAATAACAGAAAGAACAAGAAGTCATGGGTTTACAATCCACAAGGAAAAATGTAAATTAGATATTGAAAATTTATAACTGTGTAAAAAGTGAAGCTCTGGAAAGGACTGGCAAGTGCAGCCACTGAGTTTCCATTAGTGGAGGTCTGGAGTGTTTCCTGATTGTGTCATAAAACCAAGTAGGAAGGGATTCAATCTGGAAATATGGGCTGAATTAGATAAGTTACCTTCCAGACTTCATTGTTGTTATTCCAGGGGGGAAAAAAAAATTTTTGGACCTTTTCTATCAGACCATATTTTGGTTTTTAATCTCTGTCCCAGAGATGGAGATGAGTGGCTCAAGTGGATGAAGAGAATGGGAGAGATTCCTCAGCAATTCCTCAGCTTGTCACTTACAATGGCTGCATGAGGCAGCCTTGGAAACTTCCTCTCCAGAGATTCCCAAAGCACTGTCTATGTTAGAAGGGATGACCTTTATCACTTCCAGGGAGTGTTTTGAGGAGTTATAGAGGGATGCAGTGCGATCCTCATGACCCACCTGGATTCCACATTGCTTTACAAAACTGGATACTTGTGAGGAAACTGAGGCATGGAGTTGCTACCTAACTCAGCTGATTTCCGATGGTCCATAGAAATGTTGGGACTGGAACTCATGCTGTTGTGGCACAGCATCTTGTCCTCACCCATCGTTGTATTTATGGCAGAAAAACACGGAAGTGCTGTCCAAAGGCCACGGATGTGTTTGTGCAGGAGGAATAAGGAGGGAGCTTCTGTTTCCAGCATGGGACTGATTTTCACTGAGCCTGGTGTGATGAGACCAGGCAGCCTAAGCCACAACCAGGCTTTCCTTTCAGCAGTTGAGGGGAAGTAACGTGAAACGCTCAGATCAGAAAATGTAAATGAACTTTAAAGCCATTTCTATGACTTCTATGCATTTCCCACACACTGAAAGTTAAAGGGGATTTCTGGAAGCAATAGAAGACAGATGGAAGATTCAAAAAGGCAAATGCAAGCAAATTTGATGCATTATGTATTAAAAACATATTGCATCTGTTGATTCATCAGATTAAAGGGCAGCTATAAAAGTAAAAACAGATCAAGATGAAGCTAAAATCATATAGTAATGTTGATTTATAGCTTTTCTTTGCCAGGAGAAATCTGAACTGTACATGGATTTTAGAAAAAAATGTCAAAACTCTGGGTAATCATTTTATAAGCTCCCTTTAAGATCCAATACTAGTGTCCTTAAGTGGTTTCAAAGTATTGGCTGAGACCTCTCTGTTTCCATCAGGATGGATGGATTGGAATTGGCATAGTATGAGAAGCTGTGATGCAGAGTCAGTTCTTGACTTTACTGAGATTGAGTAATATCTGTAATTCAGTCTCTTTGGACAAGGCTTTTGCTGAGGAGTTTGTTTCACATTCCAGGTGCTCTAACTATAATTTACGTGTGTAAAAGTTTGGCCTGTGATAAAACCCTTCCCTATCTCAGTAGAACAGTGTTGTGCCTTGTCTGTTCAAATGTTCAAACCCACAGGACTCAGAGGAGCCTAGATTGTACATGGCAGTTCAGAGTAAAAGTCACAGATTTTTATAAACCCACAAGAGCCCCAGTCCTGGCATTTCTGTGGACTTTGACCTGTGGGAAGTCAGGTAAGTTAGGTAACCACTCCATGCCTCAGTTTTCCTACTTGTTAAATGGACGCAATCGCCTGTTTCTGATTTTGTAAATCACTGTGGGATCTGGCTGTGAGGTTGTGTTCCGTGCCGCACACAGATGTCACACTGCCTTTCCCTAAGGCTGCTCAGAGCCATTTACAGAGGTGAAGTGCCACTGCTCATTACAGAAACAGAGTTGTAGGAACCCCTGGAGTGGAGCTTTCCCACACCGCCTGCACCTTGTCATTGGGATCAGTATTGTTAATTTACTGTTAATTAAAATTATCCTAGAGCAGATGTCTGTCTCACCAGATGTATCATACCCTAATCTCTCTGACACTTGACCTGATCTCCACTTGCCTAGTGTGAGCCTAGAAAATAAGCTTAGATGTAGAAATTTGCGTTGTGAACACCTGAACTGGAACTGAATCTCACCCATCACTAATTTCCCTGCCATACCACGGATTTCCTGGCTGTTTTTGGCAAAAATTTGAGATTTCCCCTCCCAGTATAATTAAGCAGCTGATTCCTACCAATTCTAATCAGCCCAGGAGAAGATATAATAGAACTTCTGTGCCTCAGAGGAGTGTTGGAATAATCACTGTGGGAGCTGAAGCACCCAAGAACAACATCAGCTGAGGATCTATTTTGGTGTTTTCAGTAGCTAGTTAGGATAAGGGGGAAAACCCTCAAAATGTGGAGAAGTTCAGGGCCAGATCTGACCTTTGATCAGTCTCATGTAAGGGCCCCAATGGAGTTCAGAGGGAATGAGCAGCTGGCAAACCAAAAGAGAGTAAGGTGGGATTTTTTCCACACAGAGAGACCACAGGGAATTTCCACATCCCTCAACTTTAGAGAATGAGCACAGCTAACAATACAAGGAGAGGTTCCTGGAAGGTGTCTCAGACCTAAATTATTGTCTCTCTTTGGGGTGCCCTCTGCCAGGCACATCTCCCTTCAGTGACTCAGGAAGGGTTTTAGGAGTTTAGGATGAGTTACCCCTCAGGGATGCAGTTTGTGTGACTGCACTGGCAAGTGTTGGATTTTGACTCAATTAGCTAGACTGAAATTGCAGTGACTATAATGATAACTTCTGCTGAACACAAAGGCAGCTAAGATGACTTGTTAAAAGGTAGACATTACACATAAGACACTTGTCAGATCAAGGCATCAGTCAGTCAGATCAATCCCACCTCACATGACTGCAGTACATCTGAACATGCCACCTCAAGGATTCTCTACAACCAATAAAGAAAAATCTACAGTGTGATTCATCTAATCCTGTGAGAAATGTTTAAACAGGTCAAATGAATCATACTTGCACTGACTGGCGGGATCTCAGGTGTAGGATCTGCATCCTGGATGTCTGAGTTGGCTGGAATGAACAGCACAGTACATGTCTGAGGCTGTGTGTTTGGTACTTACAGAAAGCAATGAAAAGGAATATCTGGACTTGGAGTTCAGTGACCTCCAAACAGAAATGAACACGGGAATTTTGTGCAAACATTTATATCCCTGATAGCACTGCAATATGAGTTTAATTTTAGAATTAGAGGGGAGGGGTTATTAAGCACTGGTGAGCTGAATCTTTAATCCCTGTGAGTCACTGTGCTGGTTGACCTGGCTCCATGACAATACCATCTGTGCTGTGCTTTGACATCTGTAAGAGAATGGGAAAAACCTGGAATATTGTGGTTTTATCTCAACAGGTGATGTGTCTCCTCCTCCTTCCACTGTAGTTGGACAAACTAAAACCTTAGCTAAAGTTACATTCAATCCCAGTGTTGTTGAGCAAGCCAGGATTGCCCGAAATGGAATTTTGGGAGACTTCATAATTAGATATGATGTCAACAGGGAGCTGAGTGTTGGGGATGTTCAGGTACTGTACACGTGATTCATCTTTTCTGTTTTATTAACTGTGCCTGAGGTGGGTCAGTTGTCTTGCCTGCTCCAAATTCCTAGAAAATGCTTTCAAGTGAAGGCTACTCCTCCATCTTGTAAGAACTATCCAAAAGAAAACCAGTCAATTGTCAGCCACAAGATGGACTTCAAAACCTGCCTCATTGAGCTTCTTTTTTGTATCTGCTTTTGAGTTTCTCAATATACTGGCTGTACATGTCTGGATACAAGACTAGTTCCTCAAGTGCATGTTGTGGTTCTGATCTGTGGGCACATAGGTTACATCCTTATTGCACTTGGAAGGAAACCTCAATATCAACCTTGGAAGGAGGCGTGGAGAGCTCCAGTCTGGATAAACAGGGGACCAGAATTAAGGGGGGATACCAAGGAGCCCTCATATCCTCCAGGGCAGACAGAGGCACCGAAAGCAGGGCTGGGTGTTCCCAACCAAACATCCCATAATGGTGTGCGTGGGACGTTTGCATCACGACCTGCCTTTGATCCCTGCCTTCCTTGCTCTCCCTCAGATCCTCAACGGGTATTTCGTGCACTACTTCGCCCCCACAGACCTCCCTCCGCTGCCGAAGAACGTCGTGTTCGTGCTGGACAGCAGCGCTTCCATGGTGGGCACGAAGCTGAAGCAGGTCAGCTCCTTGTGCTTGTTGTGGGCTGGCTGGCTCTGAGGTGGCAAAGCTTGGCTCAGGCTTTGTCTCACCAGTTTCTCTTCTGCAAAATGTTTGCTGTGCCTGAGGTGAGAGGTGGCTCTGAAGACACCTCAAGGTAAGATGATTTACCTGCAATGAGAAGTGATCGTGTTGGTGGGAATGGGATGGGAGCAAGAAGTGTGGAAGAATTCATCACTCTGCAAAGGTCAGTGCTGCCAAAACCGAACTAGAATAGGATAGAATTGTCCTAGGCAGTTCTGGGCAGTTCTCTCCAGAGTGCTTTGAAGAGAGGCAGGTTAGGGAGAATTCCCAGCAAAGGGCATTCAGCAGACTATTGTATCCAGTCTAACAGCAGAGAGAGGATACTGCTGCCTTTAAATTGGCAAAACACTTAGCAATGCATAACACAATAGGTTCTGCTGAAAGAAAAGTAAGTTTGTCCCCTTTTGGGAATCTGAGTCTTTCAGAACAAATCTCAGACATTTTTCCAGGGCACAGATCTTAACAAGAGCCACCATATCAAGCTGAAGGGCGCATCAAATATAAATTGAATATGGGCTCTATGGATCCTAATTATCTTCCCCCATGACTGGGGAGGAAGATGACTCATCAAGAGAGTTGTTAACAAACATTCCTAGTCCTGTGCTGAATGAGGTCTTGAATCAAGATGCCTTTGAATCTGTACAAAGTCTCGTGGACAGAGCCTGGCTCTTGGCTTTCTGTTATCCTCCTGCTCAAAAATGTCCACCCTGCCTCTCCGAATAAACAGTTCTGGCAGAAATGCTCCCAATCCTGCATGCTGGAAGCAGACAGTCAGTGATCTAATGCTAAACCAGGGAGATTAAGACTCCAAAGGGCTTTGGTGTTTCTGTGAGCTGCACAAGTAGTGCCTTGGGTCAGCAGATTAACCTGGCACTGTGGAAGCTTTTGTTCTCCTCCTGAGTATCAGTGTTTTCATTACACCTACTAGAAACAACATGGCCATTAACCCCTGAAGGTCTATTCCATAGCCTAGGCAGTTCTTACTGCTAAACATTCATGGATCTCAGGCAAATTAGCTAGAGAGGTTCCTCTTGAGCCTGAAGTCAGAGAAGTGTCTATCCAGGACCTTTGCTGAGGGTGTACCCAGCTCTTTGCCTGTTATCTCAGTATACTCTTCTTTTATGGAGGACCACTGGTATGTTATGGAGGAGTGCTGTGTGATGGAAGCACTTATCTTCCTTTGATTCCAACTGTCCAAAAAATAGAACTTTATGGAGTTATGACCTAAATCATAAAAGCCACACATAGACTAATCAAGAAAAGACCAAAAACTGGGACTGGTTGAAAAATAAACCTCTTTTGGTACTCTAGGAAAGTGTGATCAGTTATAGCCATGTCTGCTGAGTGTCCTTTTTACCCAATTGTTGTTGTTATTAAGATGTTTATTAAATTACAGACACATTCCCTGGTGGCAGGATACATCTGAGCAGATCTGAGCAGAGGAAATGTCTCCTTTTTGTCTTTTCTCTTGGACTCTCACAGCTGTGGAGATCTGTGGTGGTGTGTAGAGAGCTGGGAATTCCCATGGGACTGTCTTTCCTCATTTCTCTCCACTGAGTCACATGCAAGGTCAGCTAAAAATACAGTCAGCAATTGTAAAGAGTGCTCTTGCAGGTCAGCTGCAGTGACTATGGCAAAGGACAGTTTTTAGGATTGTATAAGCAAGGATGAGAAACATCAGCTGTGCACCTTTCTCTCTAGTAACTTGAGGAGATTTTGTATTCTTCAGTCACCTGCCTTCACGAAGGAAATGGCAAAGTGACCCAAGTGGGGTCAGGATTTCATACATCCTGCAGTTCCCACAATTTGCTTGTGAGTCATTTATCTTTTCCTCTCCCAAGGTTTTCCTTTTCCAACAAGAATTTTTATCTGTTTGTGCCATCCCTTTCTTCCTAAGATATCTCAGTCTTTGAAGCAACAAGATCTCCAGACCCAGTTGCAAACACATGCAGTGAGAGTGGTTGATCAGCTTGAATCAAATCGCTGGAGGTGTTAAAAAGCCATGTGGATGTGGCACTTGGGGACGTGGTTTAGTGGTGAACACAGTGGTGCTGGGTTAATGATTGGACCTGATGATCTTAGAGGTCTTTTCCAGCCTTAACCATTCTGTGGTTCTGTGATCAAGACCCTTGAGACATTCCCCTCACATCACTAAGAGATATACTGGCTTTGAGGGGAAGAGATTTCTCCTCAGTTTTCACAGCCTCTGAGCTCTGGTGGTGTCCAGCAGACTCAGATGTGTTGCAGCAGACAAACTCCACTGAGAATCTGGGCCTTTGCTACAGTCTCTACCTAGCACTGGCAGGGAGAATAAAGTTCAGGAACAGAAAACTCTTAAGCATGATGGTAAAAAATTCTTCATGTGTTCAAGGCTTTGCACATCATTACCACTGTCCCCCTGGCAAGGAAAATACAGTTTTCATCCCCATGAACTTTGTTCCTTCGTTTTCAAAGAGACAGCGAGTTCTGTATGGAATAGTTGCTTTTAACAGCCAGGAGAGCCCGGGGAACAGGTTATGTCTGCAGGGTTTACTGGGAAGCAAAATGATTTGCCCTTTGAGCAGTCTGCCCTGCTGATTTTATGGTGCTTTTGGTCACGTAGAAGGGGACATAGCAGTTTTACATTGGTATAACCAGGAGAAACAGGGGCCAGTTTTAGGTTCACCACCTTGTGATTATCATGGTTACTCCCTAAACAAGGTGAAAAATCAGCTTGTTATAGAACAAGCACATTCCAAGCTGTGAATATGTCCACAGGAGGATGAATTTGCAGCTAGTTTGCAGATACAGAGTACCATACAATTGTTTCAGCCACGGATTCGTTTCACCTTACCTTTCCCACAGGCAATAAATGCCACACACTCAGTTAAGCAGTTGGCTACACCGCAAGCCTGGCACCTTGTCAGCGGTGGTGTGCCAGGCTGTAATTTTCTCTGAGGTTAATTGCTCTAAGAGGAACCCAGCTGAAACTGGGACCTGCTGGGGATTTGCAAGTGTTTCAGTTTATTTGCCTGCATCAGTCCACGGGATTCTGTTGGTGCCCTTGGGTCACCCACGCTGCTGGAGCCCTCCTGAGGGTCTGAGGGCCTGAGGTGCCCAACCCCTGAACCTCTGTGCCTCAGAACAGACCCCCCCGAGGAGTTTCAGGGTGGTGAGGGAACAGACAAACACCTGAACACTCAGTGTTCTCCTTCCAAACTCCTCTAACTTCTGCTGGTTGCTGCAGAACTGGCTGTGGGCCTGGTCACTATTAGTCCAAATAATGGCTGCTGCCCAGGAGAACTGCCTTAAATCATCAGAGAACTTTGGAAAAAATGCTAATTCTAATTACAGCCTTCAGAACGTTTAAAGCTACTGTGAAGAGGAAAGTTTTGTCAGCTTTTCCATTTCTGTTGGAAAGAAACAACTGGAGAGAACGCAGAGGAGCTGAATGCAGTGTCTGCAGCACCAACAACCCCATGCAGCTGCCTGCCGCCCAGGAATACACAACTGCAGGGTTATCTCAGTCCTCTCTGGAGTTGTGAATATGGGTTATAAGAACTGCCACAGTAAGCAAGACATCAGATCCATATTGGCTTTATTTGCTCAGCTTCCAAGAGAAATGCAAGTATTTGTCATGCAGAAAAATAATCTGCCTAACCCTAAAGTTATTGAATAATGACAGGGTCATACAGGGTAACAAGTAACCCCCGGAGCAAGATGCCCTCAGGTGTTCAGGGGAGGGATTATCTGCTTCTTGTCTCAGGACTGACAGCCAATATGTCCCCACTGATTTGCTCTGTGCCTAGGCAGTAGAAGGAAAAACAGAATTTCCCAGGAAGATCCCAGCCCACCTATAAAGTGCAAGTCCTTTAACTGGGTTCAGAGTAAATAGGACGCAAAGTAAGGGCAGAGTTTGTCGTGGAAACGCTGCTGAGGCTTGAACTGGAAACCTGTGAAGACACTGAGAGCTCTCCCAAAGGTTTCAATTAGACCTTTGCTGAGTTCATCAAAGGATGAACTGAAAACAGGTGCTGCTGATGTGCCAGACACAGCCCAGTGATCACCAGACAAGTCTGTAGAGAGATGGAAGTTGCTAAATCAAGCTGGGAAATCTTGGACTGGGGTCTTTGAGTTTTATGGCCCGGCACAGCTGTACCAGAGCTAGATGCAGGACAACTCTTGGTCTGAGACTCAGACTGGGACTAAAGGCCCAGGCTGGATCTTAAATGGGCAGGAGTGTGGGTGGAGGCCCCAGCTGGGGCTGGGCAGAGCCATTAAAGCCCATTGGTATCCTCAAAGCTCTGGCAAATGCATAAAAGTCAGTGAAGTGAAAGATCTTTCTTTAGTAGTCCATTCCAAGCTGGAATTAGGGTTGTTTTATTTTTCCCAGTAGCCGGAGCAATACCTGGGAGCCAGACCTGGCTTCTATGTGTGTTTTCATCATGGGCCTGTTATGTGAATTTAGGCAGGTTAATTTATTTGCCTGTGCTTGTCTCTTTGCAGAGTCTTGTCTCTTTAGCTGGCAAACCCATGTCTGGACTTATGGCTGTATAAAGATCCCCCAAGTCTAAAAGACACCAGGTCTTTGCCAAGACTGAAGTTATTAGATTAGCACTGTTTGCAACAACACTGCTATTTCCAAGTCAATACCCCTTCGCCCTAAATCAGGGTGTGTCCTACACGTTGCTCAACTGGGACCATCTGTTTCTGGCTGTGGAGAGCAGCTGAAGCTCAGAAGTGCTTGTGGGACCTCGTGTGGAAGCCTGCTGGAGTGAGGTCTTCCATGTTCTGTTACTGTCATCAAACAGGCAGTTCTGCCTCTGGGGTCCACATGATGTAATTCGAGGTCCTTTAGGAATGAGGGATTAGATACTGTGTCATGAGGAGAGAGCTTTTGCTTGGATAGTTACCCCTGATGTAGTGACATCATCTTCTCCAAAACATCTGCTCTCTTCTCTGCAGAGTTTTGGGCAAAGAATTGACTTCTTCTCGAGCCTGAGGCAGTGGCTTAGGATGGAAGTGGGCAGGGGGAGGGTTGGAGGCAGAGATGTGCAGGAGAGAATGGGGATCCTGGAGCTGGAGATGCTGAGGGAGTTTGGAAATGGGGAAAATTGGAAGGGGAACAGGTGTTGGAGGACTGTGACAGCCCTGTGGCAAACTCTTAGGTGGGAAAACTGGCAAGTCTGCATTTTTTAAAGAACAGTTTAGTGCTTTTGCATTGCTTAATGTTAAACCTGAGCGAAAGTGCTGGGTCTTTGCTTCAACCAACAAACTTTCATCGTCACCATCTGCTACTCACCAGAGATCAGAGAATCCTGGAAAGGACCTTAAAGACCACCCAGGTCCAACCCCCTGCTATGGGCCAGGGCCTCACAACCCTCACAGTGAAGAATTTCTTCATAATATTCTATCTAACCCTACCCTCTTTCAGTTTAAAGTCATTCCCCCTTGTCCTATCACCAGGATCCTCTTGTAAAGTCCCTGCCACACGTCCTGTAAAAAGAAATGAAAATGGGGAGGCCACAAGGGAGGAGCAGCACATCTCTCCTCGCAGGTTACATCCATAGGATGTTCTGGGTAGGGGCTAGAAAGCTTCACATGTGGCTGCTGAGACACCCACTCTGTGAGAGTGGCTACATGGTGAAGGAGGGAGGGTAATCAATCTGGAGAGCACCGTGATCTGTGTCTCAGCTCAATTCCTGCTGCTGCTGATTGCTGAAATTGAGGAGATGTGCTGTGGACTGCTCTTGGGCTTCTCAGATCTTCTCAGCACTGTGTTGGGGCTGATATGTGTGACAGAGAATGAGTCTCCAATTGTTGGAATAGTTTTCACACCCTGGGACCAACTCCATCTCCTGAGGATGGGCAGAGGGAGAGAGGTTAATCTCTACATTGAGGGCATGGGGCATTTTTCCCTTGGTGCTGACCTTTTTGCTACTAGCTCCATGGAAATTTCTTGTCATGCTGACAGGGTGGGGGTTTGAGTGTCCAACTGGCATGTTACGGGATCTGATTCCACTTAAAATGAGCTAAGCACAAGACGAGAATGTGGCCTTCAGACCCTGCAGTGTCAGTCTGGCTGTCTGCCTGTGCAGCCCCGTTGTTTCCAGTGGGGTTATTTCAGTTTGGCACTGTGGGGAAGCCCTTAAGCTTTCCCCTTTGCCTTATTTATTGTACAGAACTGTTTACTGCTCCAACTGTAATCCATTCTGCACTGTGGATAAGGGTTTGAAGTAAAGATGCTTGGTGCTGATTAGAACTTGCCTCCTTAGATTTTCCTATAGGCATTTATTTCCATCTTCAGTGCTGCAGTGAGATTGCAAAGACTGAGCATCTACTCTGCCCTCGGGGCTTATGGAATTCCACTTTCTGAGAAATCAGATTAACTTTTTCTCACCAGATCAGTTTTTCATGTATTTATCCTCACCATGCTGTTGGGTGCTAGAGAAGTAAGTTTCCCCATCTGATCACATCCTTGAAGACAGTTTTATCATCCACTGAGCAGAAATTCAGTGCTCAAGTGTCCTGGATGGATGTAGAGCTAAGTGTTTTATTCAGTGTTAAGCGGAAAATCTTTTTCAGAAAAGACAATTGAAACAAACATTTGTTCTAAACTGTGGTTCTTTTTCAGACTGGGAAACTACGAAGCAACATTTTAAGGCCAAAGAGGGAGTCAGCAATGTTCAAGTCACTAGCAAGGGATCTGGGATGTTCAAGAGGGGGAGACTGGACCCTGAGCTGGAGACAGACCTTTATTGTCCAGAGCTCTTCATTCAAATTCCCTCCCGTCCCAGGCCTGTGTCAGTATAAAACAAAATGCTTGTTGTCCAGAATTGCGAAGGAGTTTTCCTTGGTTACGCCATTGGTGTCTGCCAGGAAGAAAGCACAAAGATACATTGACAGGGGCAGGGGTAGTTACAGTCCCTCAATTGCAGGATGGCCCCTGTGGAGGAAGAAAGGCCCAGTTGTCCTCTCTGAGAGGGGGGGATGAGGGAAGGTAAAGCAATCCAAAGATGCACTTCTGGGATAAACCCCATTTTAGGTGCAGAAATCTCTGTTGCTGGCAACTGACATGTGACCTGCATTATGTGGGCAGGAGGGAGACTGGGACATGGAGGAAAGGAAAACTCACAAGATGTGGCTTCAAACCCCAGCAGGAGCGACGCTGCCCAAACCTTTGTTCTCTCTGTGACTCAGCTGTTCCCTGTAACTCCCACTGCCTTCCCCGAGGCTCTGGACCCAGACTAAGCCTATGGCAGCACCTTGTCTGACCATGGTAGCACCATTTCAGGTGTGACTTTGATGCCAGCCTTTCCTTAAGTATTAATCAATCCTTCTGACAGACTAAGGGGAGATTTGATGAGCTATGGCTGTTGCTGTTTGGAAAAGCCAGCTCTGGACCTTTTTATCAGCTGCCTCTGCATGTTTGGAAGGGGAAAGAACCAAAGCACAGAGGATATTGAAGGAAGGAGCTCTTCTGGTTTTTGTCTCTGTGCTTCCTTGCAATCTTTTGCCAAACAACTTACTCACTTGTACCTTTCTCCTTCTTGCTGTAGGAGATCTCTTTTCTGAGCCCATCTCTGCACTGTTGCACTCTCAGACAAGTTACTGGGCAGACCTATGGGTTCCTAATTCCCCCTGAGCTTACATTCTGTGCCTTAGCTCCTTTCTTGTCAAATTTGATTTCTCACAGGGAATCTGGAAGGATAAAGGCTGCTGAAATTTTGTCTTCTGGTTGTGGGATCCTTGAGCATATGGATGCAGATGGTGCCAGGTCTGCTCTCTGCAGGCTGTTCTCGTGCATCTCTTTCGCTCGATGGGTCCTGTTTTCCAGAGGCTGTGGTTGGGAATGCTTTCCTCTCTGCTAGACTGGCTGATCCTGAGCCCACGTGGCTGCCTGGTGCTGGCTGAGCTGGAAGGGGCCGTGTCACTGGTGCTGAAGCCTTGCTGCCCAGCTGTTGCGAGGGCGGAGGGATGAAGCACTTAGAAGTGCTCCTAAGGCGATGGAAAGTGTGAATACGTGGGCTTGGGATATGCATTTTAATGAGGTGTTTGAATTCTCCCCTTGCTTCATAGCAGGGCCAGTGTCTGGCAGTGCCACAGCTTCTAACAACCACATATTGTCTCCCTTTGAGCTGCACAGCTCTCAGGGTAGCCAGGCTTCACCCTCACCCTGCTCCCCAAACAAGCAAGAGGCTGTGAGAGAAATGTCACCAGGACTCAGATTCCTCCTAAGAGGTGCCCAGATGGTCTGACATCATCCCAGATGTCTCTGAGGCAGATCTTTGACCCAAGAAAGGCTGAAGGCTCTCCACTCTCCCATGAGAGTGTATCTTCCCATGATTTGCTCCACCAGTGTTTAAGCAAAGTGAGGTCTGTCCAGGCTAACTCCAAGGGCCAGGTACAAAGGTGACAAATCACCACCAAACTCGAGTGTAGCCAGGAGAGTTCTGCTCTTCCTGCTGTTGCTGGGGGTGGTACAGCTCTGACTCATCTTGGCTGTGGTGCAGGGCTCAGAGAAAGCAACAACCGAAAAAGCAGCAGTTTTGTTGCACGTCCAGATGTCAGTGTGGAGGTGACAACGAAGACCAGAGTGGTGGCTGGGAGCTGGCTTCTCTCTGACCCTGTAGGCTTGAGCAGACCCTGCTTGCACATCAGTCATTTAGACAGTGTGAGCTCCTCTCCTCTCTCCTCACTCATGAAGCACAGACATAAACTCTGGTCACTTCCCAGCAGTCATGGACACCTCACCTGTTCCAGATGCAGACCAGGGTTGTTCTGCTCCAGGTTTGGGCAGTGATATTTTGTAGCCCTGGAGGTGGCTGTTTCAATCCTAAGGTTCCAGCTGTGTTGACAGCTCATTCACCAGCACCATTTCTCCGCTGAAATGCAGTGGCAATTCTCCACCTCTCAGCTCAACTTTATCCATGCTAATTTGAGGGGAACAGAGGAATCTTCCCCCACTCACTTATCCTCTATTAAATCCTCTTTTAAAACTTGACTCTGACCGCTACAAACCATTCCCAAATGGCAAAAAAGGATTTTTATTCATATGTTCTCTATTGTTACTTCTTGCAATCCTCTCCTTTAATCCTTGCTGCACCCTCCACTCAAAAATGCACCTACCCAGGCAAACATGCTGGGAGAAGTATTTCACCTTACAGCAGCTAACACAGAGGCACTGGACCCCTAAAGAGGTTTTCCTCAGAGTGAACGGGTTAGATCTGTGCCCAGCTTATCTCCAAAACGAACCTGTGTCATGTGCCCAGCTGTGGAGGAATGACCTAGCCCTCAGCAGGGAAGAAATGGTTATTTTTCTGCCTTTTTGGCAGGAGTTTCAGTGGAATGACTCACTGGGGCCAGGCGGGAGTGGAAGTGCAAGGACCCCTCGGGCAGCAGAGCAGTTTGAGGATCCCATGGCAGCCACAGCCCTCGGCTCCTCGGAGCCAGGAGAAGTTCCAGCTGTGGCCTTGCAAGGCCAGAAGGAGAAACCTGCTGCTGTGTCCCGACTGAAGCCCCTGCCAGGCTCTCTCTGCACGAAGAGCTTTGCAAATCCTTGCCTGGGGTCTGGTGGAGATGGGAGGAGAGGGCTGGGCACCAAGTGCACTTAGTCATAGCCAAGTCCTTCAGGACTTCAAGCAGTGCTCTTTCACCAAGATCTTCTCCTTATTAAAAGTCATTTTTGCCTGCCAGCCCCTGATCATATCCAGCACTCTGGAGGGAAGTCATGTCTCTCTCATAAACCATCTGTGAGTGAGGAATGTTGGTAGCAAAGCATGTTGTTGCCATCCTTGCAGTCCTTAGGATATACCTGGGAGTCCTTATGGGCTGGGAAGAGAGAAGGAAACAGGATGAGCCAGGGAATTCAGAGCACTCTGGGAGAGGTGGAGAGCCAGTTCAGCTCCTTTTGGCTCCAGCAAGCATGAGAATGCCCAGGACTGGGCAGGATGAATTCTGGAGGTGAGTTCCACCTTCTCGATGCTGAGCCACTCGGGCTCTTGGAGGCAATGCCTGGAGACAGCACTTCCAGACAGTGACTCAGCCCATCCTAAAACCTATCCAAAACAGATGGGATGGATTATTCCCTGGAGGTGACTTCCTCTGCCTGGAGCAGGATTAGATGTGATGCCCAGCTTTCTGATGACTGAGTTGGGAAAACTGAATCCCTTTATTTTTGCTATGGATGGGGTGAAAGCTCCAGGAGAAGGAACCATATGGCCTCCCTCACTCTGTTTGCTTTGGAGCAAAACCATGTGCACACACGCACACTTGTACATATGTTTGTGTGTATATTACATAAATTCAAGGGTTTTTATTTCAAGTTGCAGAGGCAAGCACAGGATACAGATGCCAGAATCCAGGCTGTCAGTGTATGTCCATTAAAATATCGCAGAAGTTTTTCCTGGGAAAAACTGACTCAAACTCCATGGCGATGACTTAACTGTGACAAAAATGAGACAAAAAGGCAAGAGGGAATGAAAGAAGGGTAGAGAGAGATGGTCCCAGCCCCACATTTGGCCCCTGTACGAGGGTGTGGGGAAGTGCTGAGTTTCCTAGGAATGTCTGCTTCAATTTCCTCCTGATCCCCTCTGCAATTCTAACTTGGATGCTGTGTACATCAAACTACACTGCTGCTCTGTGTTGTTTCACCTTTTCTTTTCCTTTCCTTTTGGCTGAACACAGGCAAGAATGTCAAAAGGAATTTGTGAGCACATGGGAGGTGAGATGCAGCCTCTCTGCAAGTAGGCCAAAGCAAGATTATTTTTCCTCTTGCCTTGTTCTCAGAAACAGCAGAGCTTATTTGGGCCCAGTAAATCCCTCTGAGAAAAGTACAGTATGACAGAATTGCAAAAATCCTGAAAAGTGAGAGTTTGTAATGGGAAAGGTCAAGCAATGTTAATTATAATCAGAGCTATAATATAGGTAATGAGATCTGGGGAGTTTTCCTCCAAATCATTGCCTCTAGGCACTTCTGGTTTTCTCCTTTGTCTCCCTTGGTGGGAGTAGAGGGGGGATGTTGTGTTCTCATTGTTCCTTGCTTAACACCCTGCCCAAATTGCCTTCAGCAGACCTTGGCATGGAGGCCTGATCACACTCACACAGGACAGAAGGTTCTCCATTTTCACTTTTTGCTTACTTTGATCCATATTTTGAGGGACAAATACATGGGCCAGCCTTATTATCATGGAATAAATCCAAGAGTCCTTTTCTCCTGTGTGTGATTGCTGCCTGTGCACGTGTGAGATGGTTTGGCTGACTGAACTGAGAGCTGGAAACCTCAAGTTTTGGAATGCTTTCTCTTTCCGACTTAGACTTATTTACTAAAGTAGTCTGTGCCTTGGTTTTCCTTTCTGTGAAATGGGACTGTGAGTGTTTGAGGGTCCCTCTGAAGGGTGATGTCATGTATTATCTGATGCATTTTTACAATACCAAGTGTGTTGTAAAAGAGGAGATGAGAGAGCATAAAACCTTTTCTTTTACAAATAACTGATATCTAGCCCAGCTTAGCCAGTTCTCCATGGACTGTTAGACTGGAGGCAGCCCCCACGTTTGGGGCAGGAATTCACCTTTGTGAAGGTTTGTTTGGTGCACATCATGATGTGAATGAAGGGGTTCTCCCTTCTCTTTGAAAGAGTCTCTTCCACCAGCATTTGCTTTAATATTCTTATCTGTGAAACAGCGTCGGGACGTGGGGGAATGTTCCAGCTAAGCAAGTGGAGGGATTAATCCTGAGATCCCTGCAGAGGAAAATGATTTGTACACAGGACAGGAACAGGCAGGGAGAGTCTCCAGACCTGGCTCCAAAATGTTTGAAGCTATGGGAAATATTCCCCTTAACTTCAGATGGACTGGAAGCCAAGGCACCAGCTGTGAGGATTAGATTTGTTTGCAGTTGCACCATTGCATCATCATCTTCCATGCAGAATCCAGAGGGATATTGATGACACAGCTTGATCAGAACTTTGAGCCCCTTTCCAAACTGACTTTTCTAAGCAGCATCAGGCCTAGACTTATGTGGTTTCCAGCACTGCTCATTACTTTTATATTTTTTCTGGACAAGCCCTTCACATATTTTCCTGACAGGCATGAGAGAAACCTTTAAATGCTGGTGAGCCCACCATATTATTTCCTGCATAGCTTTCCTTGGAATCTGGGAGGCTTGACGGTGGCCAAGAAGGGGCTGAGCTGAGAATCTGCTGATCCCTCTGCTTACAAATATTGCCTCACGTTCCTCCCATGTGTTTTGCATCCAAATATAGGGCATGTTTGCATGGACAGAGGCTGCTTTTGGGCAACCTCGCTCAGTCTTACTCAGCTGAAGGCTGTCTCTGTGTGAACACAGCTGTGTGGCTGCTGGATCCAAGCTGGTCACTGGGGAGAGCTGGACACCTCTGCAGTCTTCCTCGTGGCTTACCCTCAGCGGTCTGGCTTTCCCCTCACCCAGGAACCTTAACCTCCCTTGCTAAGAACTCATCTTGTGACCAGCTTTCCTCGCTCTGGTTGCCTGTGTTTACACAGGGTGATGAACAGTTGGCGTAGTCACGAATAACAACGTGTCTTGGACAAAATCGACTGGCAGGTACAACCTGCAGTGACTAGTCAGGGCTTCTTTTTATATCTAATTCATTGAATATATTAGCCTAAACATTGATTAATGGCTGAAACTATTTGTTAAGAGTATGCATATAGCAATCAGTATCCTAATTATGAAGAGAGAATGTGCATCCTTGACTTGTTTAGAGATATTTCAACTTATAAGTGACCTATTTTAACTATATGCCACTTGCAGCTTACTGCAAGTCTAGAGGGCTTTGGCAAACTCTATGAGGTTTTTATTACTTGTCATTATTATTCACTATGCCTTAATTCATAGCCTGGTTCTCCCAGTCACTGGGAGCTCTTGTCCTAATTGCCATGCCTGATTTTTAAGCTTAGTTAGGTCTAGATGTGCCTACAGCCTTGCAAGACCTCTTGGGCAAGAGTTGTTCTTTCACCTCATATTTACCTACCCCCTGGCACCACAGAGATCAGGCCTTGAGACAGGGAAGGACATCCCAATTTTCTTCACCAGCCAAACTGGCAGTGCAGAAATATCTCAAAGATCAGGAAACATCTTTAACCTAAATTCTTGCCCACTGAAACACTGACAGCTGTGTCTACTGGTCTCTTTTCTCTTTCTAGACCAAGGAAGCTCTCTTCACGATTCTCCAGGACCTAAGGCCTGAAGACCACTTCAATATCATTGGCTTTTCCAACCGAATAAAGGTCTGGCAGCAGGACCGGCTGGTGCCAGTCACTCCAAATAACATCAGAGATGCCAAAAAGTACATTCACAACATGTCGCCCACTGGAGGTATGATCAGAGACGTGGACAGGGTTAATTTTGTTATTCAATTAACAGAAACAGAACAGAGAGTGGTGAATGTGGTCCTGGAGCATGTAGAATATAAAGACATTGGGATTTGGGTCATGGGTCCCTTCTCCACCTCCACTCAGGGTTATGTGGCAGAGGTTATGCGTTCTTCATTAGCATACACGATGGGAAGGTTTCCTCAGATCCTGTCCTTGCAGTGGGGCTGGACTAGATGATCTTTAAATATTCCTTCCAACCAAAATTGTTCTGTGATTCCATACACTTATTAAAGCCAAATTGACTCCATTCTCTTGTTTATCTGGTGACATCCTTGGAGTGGGAAAGCTTCCAAGGTTATTTTTTGAGGGCACAGGAAAAAACTGCTATATCCTGGTGAAGGACACTCAGGGCCAGTACTTGTGCAGTTTCTGAAAGGCTCTGTGAAAGCAGGCACGTGGTTTTGCTTGAGCTGTAAAACCCAGGGATGGACTACCCACTGTGGGATTGCCTTCTGCAAGAGTTAGTTTTTCACCTAGTACTGCCTTCTTTCTCTCCCAAGGAGCAGCCAAAATTATATTTAAGATATTCTCAGCCTTTTTCTGCTTGCGCCTTGTTGCCAGGAGGGAACAGGGGAGAGGAGAAGACAGGAGAACAGTGGCAGAGTGCAGGCACGATTTTTAATTTGACTCAGAGGTTTCCTGTGAGGCTATGGACAGTAGTATATTAAAAAAAACAATTCTAGTGAGGTTTGTAATCAAACATATTCCAGCAGCTGTGCCCAGAGAGCTGCAAAAGGATCTGTGCAAGTCCTTCCTCATGGAAGCACTCACAGCTGGTTGAAGGTCAGGCAGGGCCTTCCCATGGCTGCCCCTGAGCAGTGACCACTCCTAGCAAAGGAAGCTCTCTGATGGAAAAACACAGCAAACAGGATGGTTGTCTGTGCTCTTTGTGTTGTCAGAGGAATTGTTTAGGAAGTGGTCAAGGGACCTGCCCAGTTAAACAATTACCAATAGTGGGATTAAACTCAGAGAACAAAGCCTTTGCTCCTGAAGTGCCAGAGAGCTGTGTAGGAACCAGCTGAGTTTGCCCATGAACCTGCCAGAGAACAAAAGTAAAAGGAAATTATTATTTGTGGTTCAACAGGAAGGTGCAGGGATTCTCCACCACAGGCCAGTGGTACTTTAGTTTTGGCTAACCCTGTGTTTTCCCTATAAAGGTGCTACTGCTTGAGTGTCTTCCAGTGAACTTGAACACACTCGGGCTCACAGATGACACACACAAAGAACATGGTGTGGTTACACCCCGGTGTTGTACTTATGCACCAGAGAAACAGGAGAAAAATCCTGCTGCTAAATACCTGAGCATGTGGCAAAAGGCAGTTTTCAGTCTTTGGTAGCTCCATGATATAACTGAGTTTAAAACCACATACTCTGCTACATGGGATGATTTTATTGTGTTTTTGGGGAAAGGGTTCTTTTGAAATTTGGGATGTGGATGGAGACTGAGAGAGTGTTAGGATATATATTTAGGTGCAGGTTTTTTGGTTGAAAACCATTTTGCAGAAGACAGAGTCAGGATTTTGAGGACTTTTCAGAAGTCTTTGCCTCTTTGCTGTTCCTTGTCTTGCTGCATTCACTGGAGCTGTGCACACCGAGTTTCTGGGTACGTGCTGCATGGTCAGGCCTGCTGACACACCCTTGCTGATAACCTTCCTGGATCTCCCTTTCTGGACCCCTAGGAGTCAGCTGTGTGTGGCTCTTAAGCCATTTCACCTGCTTTGTTTTCTAAGAGCCCTTTTTAACCCAGATGTGCTGATTTTGCAAAGGTCCCACTACCAATCCCTCTGTGCTTTGAGTAGCACGAGAAATACATGGAGCAAGGGGATACTTGTACTCATTTCCCTGTTTTCTTTCTTTTTTTTGAACACAAAATGGGCTTGGATCCTTTTCATGGCTATTCTAATGTACATCTGTTCCCTCACTACTTTGTTTTCTCCCTCCCACCCCACTTCAGGCAGTTCTATTCTTCACTATCCAGTTGTTTTGTGCAAACACACTCCTCAGCTAACCAAGCTATTTCTCTTCCCTTTAAACTTTGAATCCCCTGGGGTGTGAAGAACAAACCAAACCACTTGTTTTCCCATTTCAAGGCTTCTTCCCTAGCTCCAAATCTTGTGCCCTTCAGACAAAGTGAGCAGAGCTTTTCCCAGTTCAGATATCATCTGGGAGAGTCCTGTAATTACATTTAACCATTTTTGTTTGTACCAGCCAGACATGGCATGTGCTGTGACTCTGTTTACCAGGCTGATTGTTTTACATTGAGCCATTCAACAGCAATTTCACATGAAAAACTGAAATTCATAATTCAATTCAAAAGACCATGAACAGCTATCCCAAACTGGTGCTGAGTAACAGAGCTGAACTGAATTAAAGGGTTAAAGCAACTTCACGTAGAGAAAAGGAACATCCTGATGTACTGAGGAGCTGTCACCTCACTAAAGGAAACTCAGGGAAATTATTCCTACCACTCTTAGAATGAGAAATGAGCTCTAATCATGTTGGTACCTTCCCAGGGACTAACATAAACGGGGCTCTCCAGACTGGAGCAAAGCTGCTGAATGATTACATTGCTCAGAACGACATTGATGCCAGGAGCGTGTCCCTCATCATCTTCCTCACGGATGGGAGGCCGACTGTTGGGGAAACACAGTCCTCCAAAATCCTCAGCAACACCAAGGATGCCATCCGTGACAAATTCTGCCTCTTCACCATCGGCATTGGCAATGACGTGGACCACAAGCTGCTGGAGAGGATGGCACTGGAGAACTGCGGCATGACGAGGCATTTCCAGGAGGATGAGGATGCAGCCAGCCACCTCAAAGGGTTTGTCCTGCTTTTCCTGTGCTTTGGGTCCTCTGGGAAAGGGTTTTGGGATGGAGAATCCTCTTAAGGAGACACAGCAAAAAAAGGGAGGTTCCCTGAGACTCAGCTCTGGTTGGGAGAGGGAGAGTATGATCAGATACTGAGGAGAGCTTCCCAGAAATTTTCTCCTTCTTAGCAGACCCTCTGAGTTGTACTGGAGCTTCCCAGCCCCTCAGAACAAGGCATTTGTTTCCCTCACTCAGATCATTGTTTTGGGCATGTAGACCTGGAGAGCTGGGAGGCACAGGTGCCAATTCCCCACAGGTAGATGGTGAGAGGAAAGGATGCATTTCTTACTTCAAATTGACAACATAAATGGCATGGAGGGGATCAGGAATGAAGATTTTAATTTGTGCAGAAAATTATTTCTTTTTTTTTTTTGAAAATGTACACCTTCTGTCCAAACTCCAAAATATTCGACTTTGAAAAACACACAAAGATCATATAGTCAATTAATTCCCTCATTCTTTGAGACCCAAACTCCTCATAAGTTTTCTGTAACCCTTCATCATTCAGTAGGACCAGACATTATGCTCCTCTTCTGTGATCAGGGAACTGTAGTCCAAGGGGAGAATTTGGTAAGGAACAGTAGAATGATACGTGACAACATCTCTGACTAAAATGTCTGGCAGTGTGTCAGTATTTCCAGATAAAAATGTTTGGCTTTCACTCCCCAAATGTTGGTGTTTTAACCTCAGAAACCAAAAAGAGACAGTCACTGAGCAGAAACCTCTCCCCTGGCCCGTGCCTAATTCCTCTGGAGCAATGAGACCATGCACCTTCCACTGGAGCTTTGCCTTCTGTGGTGGTGATGTGTTCCTTTTAAACCAAATTTTGTAGATCCATCTGCCACTCCACCCATGTAATTTCTTTCTCAGGACACGTATTTTGGACAGCAAGTGGCATTCCCAGGCAAATAAAGATATTCTGATTGAATGGGCTGCGGGAACCCAGCGCTGCGAGTACTTGTTCAAACACCTCTATCTGAGGAACAGCTCTCTGTTTATCAAGCTCAGCCATGGCAAACCCATTTGGCATCTGGTGCCAAATTTATACAGAAAAGCACAATCACTGCTGGAGGCCAATTCAAACCTCTGTTGGATGGAAAATCTACATGGGTGCCAATGTAATTTTTTTTTGTGTGTGTGTGCTCAGTGGGTTGTATTTTTATACAGATACTTCCTTGAATTGTACTCTAAGACAGGTTCTATCCACCATTTGTGACAACCCAGAATTTGATTTGCAGAAAGTTCTCAAGTTTAATTCACTCATGTTTTTTAAATCTGATGAGGTCTCTGCATGAAAGACCCTGAGTGCTCAGATAGACTTTAAAAGAAAGTCAACCAATTCAGGCTTTGGGTTCCCTTGGAGAGAGAATAAAGCAGAAAGTGTGTTTAAATCTGTTTAACCAGATGTGTCAAATAAATGCAGCTTGAAGTAAAAAAAGGGCTGAGGCCAATTCTTTGTTTATTTACCAAATTAAACTCAAATGACTTGCCAAGAGATGAGCAGTCTGGCATTTAAATGGGAAATATGGCATTCTTGGAGCAGCTTGGGAGGAACCATCAAAAGCACATTGCTGTAGGGAAAACACAGTACTCTAAGCTTGGGCCTAGACTCTTGTGAAGATTTCCTGGGCTGTCCAGAGCGAGGCATTCTCACAAGTGTGGGAAGTCACGTTAACAAGGCGTTACAGGGTTCAGCTCTCTGGTTCCATGGAAATCATGCCTTGCTCCAACAGAAAATCAGCCATGAGGCAGTGAGTTCCCTTCTACCAGGGCACCTGTCTTTAGAATAAAAATTCCTACATTTCCTGGAAATGTCCTTATTTATGGGGCCACAGTGAGATTGCTTCTTGATTTTCTTTCTACTTTGGCCCTCAGAAAACTGTATTCCTGCCTGTCCTACACTGACCCACCCAATCTAGGGGTCTTCCAGAGATACAGCAGCTTTGGTTTGGATTCTCTTCAGCTTTGGAGTACCTAACATTTTGGTCTTGCAGTTTCTGGCTCTGGAATACCATGTGTAATACCACTAGAAACCTGTGGGTAACAGCATCTCCTCTAAGTATATTTTTTAATAACGAGGGCTTTCTGTGAGCCTTGGAAGACAAGAATTTACCTTTAATGAACAAGTATTCTTAAGCACACTGAAGTGGTCACTAATACCTCCTTGCAGAGATCTGGAATCATAGTGGAAGGGAGGTGACTGCCAGGCCACACTGGGAGCTTCTGGACATACTTAAGAGATTCTGTTTAAAAGCCTAAGGAATACTGAAGACTAAAATGAGGCAGAGAATCATTTTAGTTGAAAGGGACCTCTGGAGATCCTGTAATTCAACCTCCTGCTCTGAGAAGTGCTAACATCAAGTTTAGGGGAGGTTTCTCAGGGCTTTGTCCAGTCAGGTTTTGAAAACCTCTAAGGTCAGAGACTCCCCTGTTTCTCTGTGCCCAGTTAGAGTGGATGTGGTAGTTAAATTTGGTGCCTGACAGCTCAAACTACCCCTGAGTGTCTTAGGAGCCATAATAGATAACCTGACTGTGTCCTTGGCCATGTACAAGTGCGAGAGTGTGTTCATACCCTGGGATGAACAGTGCTAACGGTGAGAAACCTGTCTTGGTTTAAGGTTCTATGATGAAATAGGGACACCCCTCCTCTCCGACATCCGTGTTGATTACCCTGAAGACGATGTGGAGCAGGTCACCCAGAACTTCTTCCCTAACTACTTCAATGGCTCGGAAATTATAATAGCGGGCAAGCTCATCAACCGCACCTCGGATAAACTCCACGTGGAGGTGACTGCCAGCAACTCAAAGAAGTACATCCTCCTCAAAACAGATGTGGCCATTGACCTGCTGAGCAGGAATGACATCAGAGGTGTCCCCGGCCTGGAAGATGACAAAGGTGATAGGAATTACATCGAGAGGGCGTGGAGTTACCTCACCATCAAGGAATTGCTTAACTCTCGGCTGAAGAGTGATGACAGCCAGGAGAAGGACTCTTTGGCGGAAAAAGCCAAGTCGATGGCCCTGGCTTACAATTTTGTTACCCCTTTCACTGTTCTCAAGATGAGAGAGGCTGGACTCCACTCAGAACCACCTCAGGAGGAGTTTATCAGCCCTTCTACTGATGGCATCGGGGAAAAGTTGCAGAGCCTGCAGGGGCACAAGGCCCCACCAGGTACGAGAGAAAAATAACCTTGTGCTGGTAAGAAATCTTTCTGCACAGGCAATGTCTCATGGCTGACTTTGGCACAGGGGTGATATACTCAATGCACTGAGGGGTAAAGCTGGAATTTTCATATCAATTTTGATAATTGTGGGCTAGGTAACCTTTAGCAAACCTTTTAGGCCCTGAACTCACCTGCTTGAAGCACTTACTGCTCTGTAGAAACCATTGAAGAAAAGTTAGTGTTCTAAGTGAAGCTTAAAGTGGTTGCAGGAATATATCCCATATTCTCTCTGAATAATATTTTGGGAACTTTAATATAATATTCTCTTTCTGCTGCTTGATAAGTAATTGTTAACAGCCTTCCTTCCCCACTTCTAGGTATCCGCAGAGAGAAAGATAAACAAAGAATTAAAATCTCCAAAACTTCAGGTCAGTGCCTGTTTTTACAGTTTTAATAATGCAAAATAATAGTGGTTGGTTCATGGAAATCTCAGATATGTAACACTGTGGTATAACCATCCCAATGGCCAGCCAAAATTATGTTTGTTAGACCTACAGAGTAGGGAGAAAAATGAAAATAAACCCAAAACCTGTTGGTTCTCTACCTCTACTTAACATCCTTTTCATGCATTAAACACTGATGGATAAGTTCAGATCAAGAATTTTGAGTTGCATTTAACTTGATAAGGTCAATTTTACCTCAGAAACTAGGATTTTTGGCTTGCTTTATTAATGGCACCTGTTTGGTAGTTGATAATAGGTCAAGGACTGTTGAAAAATTAAGATTGTGGGATCAACAGCTGCTGTTGACTGCTCCAGTCTGATGCTGAGGGCCAGGAGGGATCAGTGTGAGGTGCACCCATGCAGCAGCCCTTGGTTAGAGAGTACATTTGTGTGTGCTGTGGGGGATGTAGCCTGCCAAGAAAGTATGGAGGAGTTTAAAACACCTACATGATAATTCCCGTAGATCACTGAAATTATATTCCAGGAAGAAAATATCCTGATTTCCATCTAGGCTGTTGTGGGTTTTGAGTTGTCATTGAAAACCCAACCTCTTCTGTGAGAAAAACAAAACAATCTTTGTGAAAAACAAAGCAAAACTTGGCATTTCCTGGCAAACTCCATCTGACCCCCAAAAAACAACAAACCAGGAGGTCTTAAAAAAACAGGGACAAACACATTTTGAAAAGCAGCTTTGTTAAAATCTTGGACACTGCAGTTTTGTGTGAGCCTCTCACATTTACCTCTTTTTCCATGTCTTCTCAGCGGATGGGGACCCTCATTTTGTCATTGATTTTCCCTCCAGCAAGTTCTCTGTCTGCTTCAATATTGATGGAGAACCAGGGGACATTCTCCGGCTGGTCTCCGATCACAAGGAATCTGGTGAGCAGCCAAGTCAAGCAGTTTCTTGTGGAGGAAAACAGAAGTGTAAGCCCAGCCCTGCAGCAGTAACACCAAGCACCAAGGTGTTTCATAGGCCAGGAAGTGATAGGAAACTAGAAAAAGTTTCTTCCGTTGTTCAATTTAATCTAGTTCTAAAGTTACAACATGCAAATCAAAGATCTGGGCTCACAAAATTGCTCTGTTATAGGAATTTCCCTCTTTATTTACAGTACTGTTCTGTTTAGGACAGAGCAAAGCACCCAAACAGGCTCTTTTAGTAAAGAAACCACCAAACTGGTTAGTGAGTCATGACAGTCTTGGGACAACCCACATGATTCAGGATCTGCTTTACCCAAGCCAGTCTGATCCTCAGGGGCCCAAAGTGTGGTCTGATCCCATCTGGAATTCTAAGCAGGGCAGCTAATAAGCAGATTATGTCCTGAGCAGGGCAACAGTGGGAGAAAGGGGTGTCAAAACCAGAGACAATTCACAGACTTGTTTTACAAAACAAGTCATAAGAATTCTGTTCTGTGTGGCCGTGGTTTAGCCCCCGTATTTCTGTGTTCATGCCTGCCTCAGTGAGTAAAATCCAGCTCCTGGCAATGCTTTCCTTCAGCTTCTTTCACAGACTGTTTTTGCTACTGCTTGAATGATTTTGTGGCTCAAATGCAGAATGAGCTTGAGAAAAACAGAGTCTGTAGCACTAGCACGTTGAGTCTTTGAAGACAGAAATGAGAAATCCCATCAGGAATGATGGGATATGGAGATACTTCATCTCAGTGTTGATGTCTGGGGTTAGCAACAAGCCTCCTTCTTAATTGTTACTGTCCAGTAGCTGTCCAGGAGCCTGTGGGAAGGGAGTCACTGTCTTCTGGACAGTAAGTCACAAAAATTATTAAAATGACTGGGAATCCTACTGTGGATATCTATTTGACTCAGTGGGATCTGCACCTTAGACTACTCAAAAGTGGTTCTTTTTGCGGCACTGTGTACACTGTGTTAGCATTAACGGGGCTGGGGGCACCTCTCTGCAGGGAAGGCCAGTATTTCTGAGCTTGGGTAAATTTATGTGCTCTGCATGAAGTAATAATTTTATAACAGACTGATTATACTGTTTTGAATACTGGTAAGTGAAATAATTGAGCACGAGGTGGTGAATCTGCATGTCTTCTGTTGCAAGGCTTGTGCCATTGAGACAATAGACCTATTCCTTCTGGGTCCCTGCCAACTCAGGCTGTTCTGTGATTCTGTAATTCCGTGATTCTTGGTTCCATCTTTCATTGATTGATTATTTTCCTGCAAGGTGTAACTGTGAACGGGCAATTAATTGGGGCTCCCGCACCACCCAACGGCCACAAGAAGCATCGGACTTACTTCAGCACCATCACCATCCTCAGCAACAAGCCAGAGAGGTCTTACCTGGAGATCACACCCAGGAGGGTCATCCTGGATGACGGGGAAAGGCTTGTTCTGTCCTGTGGTCGCAGTGCTGTTGTGCGAAGCAGGAGCCTCGAGGTGTCCATCTCCGCACACTCCAACATCACCGTGACGATTCGAGACACCATCAGCTTTGTCATCCTCATCCACCATTACAAGAAGCCGGCCCCATACCAGAGGAATCACCTGGGGTTCTACATCTCCAACAGTAAAGGCCTCTCTTCTGACTCCCATGGGCTACTGGGTAGGTCACAGGTTCTCAGGTTCAGAGCTGTAAACCAGACACACACCATCCTTCCGAGCAGAGACGGGAGGGAAGGAACAAGGCAGGTGGGGATTAAGTTCCCAGGTGAGACTCAAACCCTCTCAAACAACTTCATTATTCCTAGTATCACCAAATCATCTCCTGTCTTTTGCTGTATGAGCTGTCTCTCCCTATCCCAGCTGTGCCTGGTTTTCACATTTCCACTCTTTTAATGATTGTTCAATACAGCTACTGTTAGACTACAAGTGCTTGATGTTTCCAGTGCACACACAGAAACCAAATCTTCCACAAAAACTTTTAGTGGCCCCTTTCTTTCAAATGTGAAGTGAAAGAAGAGGACTCCTATATTTTGAATGAACTAGGCTTTAGGTAGGCTCAGATGATGACCACATGGTTGGGTTCTTTCAGCAAGCAGGGAAGTATGGATGTTTATGGTCATGTACAGGTGGAGACCTCCAGGATTGATGCCACAGTTTCTGTGCCACTCAGGCACCCCCAGGTTAAGCAGGAGATAATCCTTTAGGAGTGGGGGTTTGGATTCAGGCCACTCTCATGCACAAACCTCTAAATCCACACTTTGGTTTGGCCTAGAACTTGCCCCCAGGAAGGCAAGGGCAGAGAACTTGGAGCTTCAGGCCTAGATCTTTCCGCTTGCTGATGGGCATTGTGGGGGTTATTAACCTCTAGTAACCATGTCCCACAGGAGGAAACTTATTACTGGCAGCTAAAAAAGCTCTTTAGCTCAGGCAGCGTATCTTGACCAGTGGGGGGAAAAAAAAGAGAGGGTTTTATTCTAACCTCTATGTTTGTGGGATTTAGAAAAGAATCACAGGAACTACATTCATCCTGCTCTTGCAGAGAAGCCCTTTAGAACCCCGTGAGCTAAGAATCCTCAAATGCGTCCTGCTAAAAAAAGCAAACCACGAAACCACAACAATGTATAAACAGACACAAATCAGCCACTCATGGACTCTTATCTTATCTTTGCCTTGCAGGTCAGTTCTTGAACCATGAAGTTAAGCTTCTTCAGGAGTCTCTAAACACAAGTCGTCAGGAGGCCAGGCAGAATCAAACTGAGGCGTTGAAGGCAAACCCTACAAACACCCTGAAGGTGAAGGGACGGCTCGTTCCTGTCGTGTGGAAGCAGAGGAGGATCTACAATGGCCAGCAGGAGGTCGACTGCTGGTTTGCCAAAAACAACGCAGACAAACTGATCGATGGGAGCTATAAGGACTATTTGGCTTCTCATCCTTTTGACACAGGGACCAGCTCTGGCACCATTAACAGCCTTTAAGACTGGTCACAGCGATGCATTGCAGCAGCACGTGTGACAGCAGGTCCCTTCTGAAGCCTCTACTAGGCAACTTAGGAATATTTCTTTACTTTTTGGTGCCAAAGAAACCAAGGATTTTGCCCTTGGAAATCAGCTGTCTCTCTTTCATGCTAGATGAACATTGTTCATCAAATTCCTGAAGAACAAGGAGGTTGGGGGGAAGGGTTGAGGATGTGGTTAAAAGCATAATTGGAGCTCTCCCAGTGGGAAGGGAGGGACGAATAGCTCAGCAGTTCTATTGAACAGTACAGAGGCTGCTGGCCTTAAAATAAACCCATGCAGGGATCTGTGCAATATCCCCTGGGGCTGGTGAGTCACCCCATGAGAGGCAGATCACACAGCACAGTGCCTTTGGAGGTGATATGCTTTGCAAAGAAGTGACTTGGGGCACCTGCTCCAACCTTGGTCCATGGGGAAAGGAGAGAGAGAGAGAAATAAGGGAGAGCTGGGTGGATATTCATGTGCAGTGACCCATTAGCATCAAACAAAATCAATCAACAGGCCACAGGAGGGTATTGCTTTCCTGGTTAGTGGGATGAGGTCTGCGTTTGCCACTAAGCATGATGTTCCCTGAACCACTACAGACCCTTAAAACAGTGTTGAAACCCCTCATGTGGTTTATGGTTGTCTTGGTGCACAGACTGCCATTCCATGGAGCAGTTAACTCAACATAATTCCATTTAAATAACATCGCAGGGTTAGTGATTTCTGGAGTCTCGACTCCATCAGAGAGAAACAAAGTTCCATGAGCTTCCAACAGACCTGCCATGTCCTTGAGCCTTGCATCCCTTCTGCTTAACATAGATTTAAATTCTCCAAGGGATGATGAACCAGAATCCACGACAGCTTGTGAGCCTGCAAAGCAGCCTCTTGAATTTCGACTAGACAATTCTAGCTGCTTTTCTAATCAGGGAGGAAGTCTTTATTTATTCCAAATTGTCAAAAAATTTTCGTCCTGATTTCCCCTGGCTTCTTCTCCTTCCTTACACTGCAGGAATTTGTACGCAGCAGGAATTTGGCAGCAGGAGGTTACAGAAGGGTCCGCCAGCCACCCCCACTGCAGGTGGTGCTCCAAACCCAAAACTACAAGGCTGTGATCTATTTTAAAGTGAGGCATCACTGAGCAATGCTATAGATCAGCCACAGGGGAGTCTTAGCAGAGAACTTGTCCAAAGAGGACTTGACAACCACAAAGACGTCTACATGGCAAGGCCAAACTGAGCTCATGTATGCTCTGCCTTTCCAGAACTGAAAGGAGGGAGGCTGGGTGTGGAAGCATCTCCAGGAATTAAATGACATCCATGTGTTAGGAGAAAACAGTTGCCAGAGACCTACAGAAATAGGTTCAATCTTGAGTGAGTTTTTGCATATTTAACAATTAAATCATATTGTTGCTGTAGGAGCTCCAGCTGCTGGGGGTGGGGTGGTGATTTTCCAGTTGCTTGATCAGCTGGTTAGTACAGCAAGCAGCGTGGCAGCAGAGCAGGTGGCAGGCACAGGTTATTATTCACACCATGTGCTGCCTGGGAGGGGGAAACAGCCAAAGGCAACCAGCAAGATTGAACTGCACTCTGGAAGATCCTTACAGAGAGCTCAGTTAGTACAAAACTCAGGCCAAGGCTCGTACTTTGGAACAGAACATAAAGAAGGAACTACTGCTTTGGGCCCCGCTATCTTGAGAAATGGCTCTCCTGCAAGGGAGAACAGAAGGCAAGACCTTCAGCACAGTCCTGAGTGAGGAATAATGACAGAAGTTAATGCTCTGCAGTTTGCCTGTGGGCCAGAAAGGAGATGTGGGAGAACATCTGTGAAGTTGGCTCTTCCACCCAAGAAGACAGGAGGAAGATCACCCACATATCCAAACAACCTTCCATTTCACTAGCACAGGGTGAACAGGACAGTGGCAGTGGACTTCCAGACACTCCATGGTTTGGCAGGTGCTTCCCTACTGTCCTTACCGAAATCTTCCCTCTCCTCCCACATTTTGCTGTCCAAGTGTATTTCTAAGGGGAGTGATTGGCTTAGGCTCTCCCGTCATCTCTCCTGTATATAGACATGTGTATATAATAGATATAAACCCACACCTATTGCTAATGATTCAGGTGCACCATTGCTCCTCTTTCTCCTCCTCCAGCCAAGGAAACATATTTCTTTCAGGGCCTGAAGGTAACAATGATCAAGTCCAACTTCTCAGCGATACGAAGCACTTGGAGCAATATACTCAAGTTCTCCTTAAGGCTCCAGTTATCCATTTCACAATAAATATTTTACAGTGAACTCTGCAGTGAAGCTTTCATTTGGCAAAGATAAAACAAGCTTTGAGGCTAAGGTTATGTATGTTTTATGCTGCTGGACAGGCTCACGTTACCAGGTGACTGAAAGAACCACTCACATGTTAACAATAAGGTGGGAGCCAAAGTAATTTCAGTGGAAAATTAAAGGTCACTGATGTTCTTCAGTCTCTATGCACCTGGTAGGAGGCAAGAACAGACCCTAGGGTTCTACTCCCACATTAAAATTAGAGTTTGACCGCACAGAGACGACTGATCCAGCCTTTTAGTACAGTAGCACAGGACATGGGAAAAGTTTGTGCCCCTGCTGCCCCAAGAGCAAAGGCAGGTCATAGACTGCAAACCTCAGCTTTCTTCAGTATAAAGTGGGCATCACAGCACTTCCCTCTCCCACGAGGGAGCATATGTCCAGGCTTGGTCCTCACAGCCCTTTGTGGTAGCCCAGAGAGCTCCCATGCCTCCACTGCAACAACTGCACAGAGACACGCGTTTGTTCTCATCTCCAAGAGTGTCACAGAGCACTTGGCTTCACAGGGGTATGGCTAAAGATTGCACATTGCTCAGACAGCTCAGGAATGAGGCTGAGCAACCACTTTGGAGTGCAATGGAAACAATTGCACAGCACCATTTCAGAGATGGGAACGGAACAGGGCTGCTCAAACAGCACTGACTACACACCAGGATTGAGAGGGAGAACCTTCCCCTCACATCTTACTTGCCCTGCTATTGTCTACTGTGAACCTTCTCAGACAGCCTCAGCTAAGGGCTAAGATGAAGGTCATGTCCCTCACTGTCCATTTTAGGACAGGGACTTTGCTGTGGCCAAGTTTGCACTCTTCACCTACTGTAGGATTGCCCCGTGCAGCCCTACAGCAAGAACAAAACCCCAAATACCAGTGACACCTCAAAACAGGAGTGAGGTTCTAATAGAGACACTGTTTTAATCTATTTCAAGATGACACACATCACAGGACTCACTCCAGCCCCTTCCAGTACAGAACACCCCAGACAAGCAGAAGTTGCAGTGTGAAACCAATTGCACTGAGCACTATAAATGATCTATTCAGAGAGCTGTGTGCCATGTGTTCCAAAAGCCTTTTGATGTGCCAGCAAAAGTAGGATTTTGACCCTTCATTAAGGAAGAAAAACAAAAAAGGACTTAATTTCCAGAAAAACAGTTTAAAGCCGCACAGCTGCAAGTGTAGCCAAGCATGTCTAGTTCACTGAGGGGCTTTGATTTGCATCTAAGGCTTCAACTTTGAAGTCAGGAAAAAAAACAACAAACCAACCCCCCCAAAAACCCCCACCAAGTATCTTCACATGCTCTGAGCTCAGCCTTTAAGTCTAAATCCATCTGAGTTAGAAAATCCAAATCCTTTATTTTCTACTCCTTGATAAGGGTTGTTTTCTTGGAAAAAATACAAGGGAAAAAAAAAAAAAAAAGATGAAAAGATCATTCCCATCCATCACTTAAGGGGAGTTGTCCTGCAATAAGCAATGCCTGTCTCTGGCTCAACTAGGGATACCAGTCCCCGGGATCTTGGATCAGGCCCTGCTCCAAGGACTATCCACCTTTTGGGCTCTGTATGGGTCCCTGTCCAGCTGTGTCTCTGCACCCAGCCTGGGAGGGAGTGATGCAGCTGCTCTGTGCTCACTCTCGCCCCAGGACAGCTGCAAAGTGTTTTGCATTTTTCTGTTTATAGACAAAGACAGTTTGCTAACAGGAGAGCAAAGAGGGCAAAGCCCTGCACTTCACACTTGGAGCAAAAAGTGCCAGTCCTGGGATGACCCAGGGACTTCTCTGGCAGCAGCACCACCCCAGGCCTTTCCTTACCCCCACACCAGGGCTGGCTAATGGGGCTTTCAAATACAGCTTGAATCAGGTCCTGCAGACATAGCACATGTTTATTTTAAACTAAGAGGCAAGTTGTCAGCTTCCAGTAAACGCTCCCTTGTAAGGTGGTGACTGGGATCCATCTCCGAGTCTGTTCTGGAGCCCAGCACAGGCTGATGCTGCAGCACTGAAGCAGCTCATACAGCCCAACCACAGAAACCAAGCACTGTGGCTCAGCTCTTCATCTCTAGGTTTACCAGAACAGCCCTGCTGCAGAAAGACAGTCTTCTCTGGTCAGGAAAGATTTCAGCAGCTCCCCTTCCTTCCCTTCACAGCATCAGGGTTTTGCAGAACGTTAAGCACATGAAGGCGTTTAATCTATGGAGCAATTTTAGGTCAAATATTTATTGGATTCCTTATAAAACAGTAAAAAGAATCAGATCCACTGAGACAATCTTCCCAATTCAAGGCATTTAAATACATATTGCAAAACAGATCTTTTGAGTATTGTGCATATAAAAAGTGTCACAGTTCAGGTAGTACTGAATAGAGGTTGTTGGGGGGTTTTTTCCTAGTAAAAAAGCATACAATCTTTTCATTTCAGTCTCTAGCCCTGACAGAAAAAAAAAAAAGTCACACCCAGTTGGCCAGCCAGGGGAAGTACATCCCTGTGTCCCCACCTCAGTGTGCCTGTGTGTACAGACAGGTAAAGCAGATACTGCTCAAGCCTGTACAGGATGCACAGATACCATCCCCAAGCCAACTGCAGAAGGAGAGGTCTAAGATGAGGCAGGCAAGGCAACAGGATCTCTGCAGATCCACAGGGATCAACTAGCATTCCCCACCGTGCCCTTCCTTGGCCACCTCAAGGATCACAGTGCTGCTCCTTCCTCCACCTCCCTTGTCCCAGTGCTGTCAGATGACCACTTGATAGCTGGGCTGCTTCATCTTCTGGTTGGTTCCCTGGAGTCCTGAAATGTCCTGGTCGCT
This sequence comes from Atrichornis clamosus, assembly GCA_013400975.1. NCBI lineage: Eukaryota > Metazoa > Chordata > Aves > Passeriformes > Menuridae > Atrichornis > Atrichornis clamosus. The sequence continues at coordinate 166,583 of WBMZ01007498.1, forward strand.
TTCAGACTGATCCAAATCCATGTCTGGAGAGAGCAATACCTAGAAAGGAGAACAGACAGATGCTGATGCAGTGAAAGGTCTCAGATTTCTCAATACTGCTTGCTGAACAAGCACCCCTAGGAGGGTCTCCCACCAGATGGGTAAAGTCTCAAAGTCGTCTAGACCATCTCTCCAACAGCAGCCAGATTTGGGCACAGACACCAGGACAATCTGGTGTCCCAGCCCCCTTCCTTGAGAGCAGAATGGGCAGCTACAGGCTCTGTTCCCCGTGGGACAGGACTCACACACAGGCATGGATGTTCAGGCCAGGCTGAAGCCTCAGTGGAGATGTACAAAAACGAGGCCACATATTTTGTGAACCGCTGTACCACATGTAGACCTTTTCCCAGGCCCCCAGCTGCTTGTCACCTCCAGAGCTCAGCCAGAAGGGTAAACAGAACTACAGTGTTAGCCTCAGCCATGGCCAGCAGGCTGAGGAGTGTCCTACCCTGGCAGAACCTCATTTCTCCCTGGCACAGCAGCTCCCGGCTCTGTCCGAATTGTGGGAGCCAAAACAGAGCAGTGACACCTCTCACCAGTGCTTGAGGGAAGGAAGCACTTTTTTTTTTTTTTTTTTTGCTGCAACCCCCAAATGCTGCCCTTTGCCCCCAGGAACACCTCCTCTCTCCGTAGTTCACTCCACTTGAGGCTACCATGGGCTGTTCTAAACTGGCTGCCACCAGCCTGGAGCATTTGCACTGTGCAGATGGAGCCACATGTGGGCATTCTCCAGCCACGTTCCCTGGAAGAGGGAAAAAGGCTGGGTTTTCCTCAGGAGATGGCTGCACTGACTGCAGAAGAGCTGAAACCCAATGCCAGCCAGCCCGCAGTGTGCATGGGTAACAATCATGGCTTGACAGATTAAAAGCAATGAATCCTCAAGGTTGGCAAAGACCTCCAAGACTGAGTCCAGCCATGAACCCATCACTGCCAAGTTGACCACTAAACCTGAGCATCACATCTTCATGTTTTTTGAACACTTGTAGGGATGGTGATTCCACCACTACTCCAGACAGGCTGTTCCTGTCCCTGACTACTCTTTCATTAAAGACATTTTCTCTAATATCCAATCTAAACCTCCTCTGGTGCAACTTGAGGCTTTTCCTTCATGCCCTCTTCTTGTTACCTGGGAGAAGAGACTGATCCCCACGTGGCTACAACCTCCTTTCAGGGAATTGCAGAGGGGAGTAAGGTCACCCCTGAGCCTCCTTTTCTCTACAGTAAGCACCCCCAGCTCCCTCAGCTGCTCCTCAGACTTGTGCTCCAGAGCCCATCCTACACCTTTCTCCTCAAACACACAGGTTTGGGCAAGAGAAGCTGCCCTGTCACTACGAAGCGTCCCTGTGCCTGACTCAGCAGCCTTCCAGCTCAAAGGCATAAATCAAGGGATGGTACCTGGGTTTTCAGCCCACTGCACACACACAGAACGCCCCCAATAGCTCAACCTGTCCCACAGCCCAGGATCCCTTGGGCAAACCCAGGAGCGTGGGGGGCATTTCTCTTATCTCTGCCTATCTCCATGCACAGTTGTGAATTGCCTCCACTTGCTGGCACTCAGGCAGCACCACAGGGCCAGTCACCACAGCAACAAAACCACTAAACAGGAAAAACAAAACTCCAGTGAGTCAGTGACTTCAAAGGAGCAGAAGAGCCGCAGGGGAAGATTTCCTCCTCCCCACCCTCACACCCGCCCCAGCCCCTCCAGCCAGTGTTGTTATCTTCACAGTCAGACACCCAAAGGACGGCAGCAGACCGGGTTAAGCTCTCTTGTTGTCCCCCTCACTGGTCTCAAGGAATTTTCTTTTTTTTGTCAAGACACACACTGGAAAGTTTCCATCTCTCTCACGTGAAGACTTCCTCTGTTTACCACATTAATATTGTGATGCTGTTGAAGCTGAAAAAAGGGGTAATTAGTCACAGGCAGCATTGTGAACTCACTGAACTCTGACAGGCTGCAACAGACTGGTTGTGGGGCCTGATGAGCTGGTGATTTGGGTGGGTTTCAGCTGAAAACTCAAATCCCCTTGCAGCCAAGCAGGGATGGTGACAGTGCTGTGCATCCAGACCCATTCAGGCTGCCACCTGCCCACTGTACACTTGCAGGAAGCCACACGAGCCAAGAGTCCCCCAGTAACCTTTCCACAATTCCCCAGAAAGCATCATCACAAGACAGCACCTCGCTGCCACGTCAGTCCTGCGACATACCCTCAGATACAGCTTTCAAGCCCAACTCCAATTTGGGAGTTTTCAGCACAACTTGGACGAGGCTTTTCCCTGCTGATGCATGCAGGTCAAGATCACAGCAGGCTGGATGCACAGCTGGGAATGGGCCGTGGTTTCCTAGTCCTGGGACAATGTGCTACTGTCTCACTCAGCAGTCCTCAAACACCTCACACACTCCACAACACGAGGTGCCACGAGCCAACAGGACTGACAGGTGGGACAGTTTCCTTCCAGAGGCACCTCCGTGACCACCTTCGTTTGTCTTCCCCTGCAAGGACCTGGCACCTGAGTTCACCATAAGTCTGAGCTAATTAAAAATCAGCTCAGCTAAGAAACAGACAAACCAAACTTGCTTTTGGAGTATTCTTCAATACTTAGGAGCAAGCAGCATTGCATTGGCACTCATCAACATCTTCAATGAATGTCAAAATTCAGAGCTCCTTTTGAAGGGAATTAGGACAGGTGCTGAACAACCACAGGCAGGCCCCCAGGTAGTATATTAACTTTCCTCCCAACCTCAAACCAACCTCTAGTTTCACCTTAATGGCTCTTACAAGTACCACTGTCACTGGAGTTTTGCTTTAAGGGTTGTCTCTGAAAATGTAAGCCTTCAGGGAAGGAACAAACTCATCCACCTCCCTTGGGGAAAAAAAACAACTGAAAAAAGATCAAATAAAACATTATTAAAACTGGCTTGTTTTCCCTGAGTGGAAGAAACAAAGAAATCACTGATAAGATCTGAAGTTCATTGGGACTTACAAGGGCAGGGGAAAAGAGACTCAGGTCAAGGGCAGGGCACACACAAAGCAAAAATAAGGGCCTTGCAGATGAATTCATTTCCCCCAGGCTGAATAGCACTGGATGCAGACTGGCACGAGAGAGAGATCTTTTTCTATCCCACAAGAGGGGGGAAATGAAAAAAAAAAAAGGCTCCATGAACATTTACAAGGCAAGGCACGAGACTGAAACAACACAAAGCTTAAGGCTGACATGGAAGGGAAGAAGGGTGAAATTCTTTCAACTGTAAGAGGGAGTTTGTCCCTTTCAGGTTTTCAGTGTTAAAAAAGTTCAGCATTTTCTCCATTACAAGCAAGAGCTCACCCTCTGGCTCACCAGAGGTTCCTTAAAGCATTCAAGGGGCTGCCACGTTTTTGGCCACAGCCACAGAATCAGGAAGTGACACCAGAGGCAGGATTGCTGGCTGTTGGGTTTCTTCTTGCTGCCCAGCTGGTCTACCAAGCCAAGGACAAAGCTGAGTTTTCCTGCTACCCCTAGAGAAAACAGAGCGTGGGTTTTTAACAGGTTAACACAGCCCACCCTTTCCATTCTCCTTCGTATCTCTCCCCCTCCTTTTCCAAACACAAACTGCTAGTTCATGTGAAAATAATGACACTCCATTGGTGAGATAGGTAGAGGGCTGAAATTCAAGTCAGCAGTGTGACGGGGAGCTGGCGGCGCCTGCAGCGAGACAGCCCTGATGAACCCAGATAAACCGTGGGACACATTAGCCCTGCCCTACAGAGACACTCCTCAGCCCCCCTTCCTCCTCCACTGGGCAGCAGGGAGAGAAGAAATTCCCCCACTTGAACAGGTTATTAGCAGCAACAAGCCCAGAAAATGCTCGTTTTCTGCTTTCAAGCCCAAATTCCAATCAATCCAGCTGTAAGGCTCAGCCAGACAACATGATCTTTAGCTCACAGTTCAAGAAGTTGACACATGAAGCAGGAGCCTATGGCTAGTCCTCAAGGCCCTGTGCCAAGAAAGAGCTGGAAAACAGGTTGCCCACTTCTGTATTTCTTCCTTAGCTTCTTTCTCTGCCCAAAATATGTCAGAGGCACAGGAACATGCCTGAGCATAAAGGAGGCAGTCCCTGCAGAGTAGAAACTGGTCCCCTTGGTAGCTCCACTGCAGTGATGGGTCAAGGGGGTTTCAGGCTGGACAGATGACCTCCACATTGTTGAATTTTTGCTGAAGTCTTCTAAGAAAAGTAGTCAAGTACCTGGCAGGTGGGAGAAGCCTTTGACAGAGAGCGACAGATTGTGGGAGTTGTTTCTACCACTTCAAACTTCCTGTCTAAGTTGACCTGCCAGAAGAGTCTTTCCTATCTTCTGGAAATTAACAGGTATCATCCCTTCAGGTTATCCAAAACTGAGCTAGAGGTCACAAAACACTTGTGCCCGTCCAGTGGAGCGAGGCAAAGGGAGCAAAGCAGGATTCCTCCGTTTCCACGGAGGACCAGTAACTGCAGGTCCATGGCAGCAACCATGTATGGGGCTGGATGCTACCAGTTTTGGCTCAAAAAGCTGTGAGGGAGGCTTGTGCCTCAACTAGAAGTGTCCCCTCCTTACCTCTGCTTGTGGGCTGGTGTAATTTTACCTGACCTCAAGCCTTCCGGAACACATGCAGTGAGCAGGGCAGGTCTTTACCACCAGTGACCTCGCCAGAGCTGTTTATCCGGAGGCAGGGCCAGGAGGGGTGACTCACTTGTCTCAACAGCTGCTCACATCTGCCTGCCCTCCCTGCCAGAGGGAGGATTCCTCTGGCACTGCACAAGCAGTGGCCACTTCCCCAGCGCACCCCTGGGACACAGAAGCCTTGGCTGCTGTGCAGACTGCCAAGGACACTGTTCAAACTTTATTACCTCTGTGTGCGCTGCACTGTCACGGTGATGGGCCATCCCACCCATCAGCACAAGAGCAGAGTTACTCTTTATGAAAGAGCTCTCAGAGAGCAAGAGCTATTTCTGTTCATCCTAAATTCCTCAGCAGAAGCTACTCCAGGAGCCAGTCTGTGACTGCCAGAAATTATCTTATCTCTGCAAGTCTTGCCAGTGAGCTGCAGGATATCAGCAATCGTACACAGAACACACTGAAACCAGGCCTGGGTGCCAGGAGAAGGAAGGGAATTCTTCCCAGGGACTAAGATTGTGGTCTCTGCCCAAGAGTCAGCAAGAAGCAGACACCACCTACCCAACAAACCACACATCATTAAGAAGAACAAAGTCTGCTGGAACTCCAGCAGTTCCACCCCCACCATAACTTTTAAGTGTCAAGCTCAGACTACACAAAACACAGCTTCTTCCAGCTAAGTGACAATCATCTGGTTGAAAAAATACCAAATGCTGACAAAAAAAGGGATTCCCAGCTAAGCCTTGTCCTCTAAAAAGGATGCTAAAGATTACAGTGAGGAAAGAAAGCTCTTCCCAGCCAAGATTAATTACAATTAAATCTAGCAAAGTTCAGAGTGACAGTTTCAGCCTGCACACACAGGTCAGTGCAAAAGCCAGCTCAAGCCCCCAAGACACTGTCATCACTCAGGGCAGTATTTCAGCAACACTTCATGGGCTGTGACACTGCTCATGGTTAGGCGGAGTTAGTTTGACTTCACGACGTCATCACCCACATTCATGCAGCACCAGCTCAAGGCAGTGTGATGTTCTGTCACGTGGTTGTGGTAAAACACACACAGACCATCCCACAACTTTGCAGCTTGGTCTGAAACACGAGTTTGCATCTCTGGTCTTACCTGAGATTCCTCAGTCCTCCTAGCCCGAGGAGTTTCTGTGGATCCACTGATGTCCAGGGCATCCTTCTGCTTGTATTTTCTCATGATCAAGCTGTCCACAACCCAGAACATGATGGCCTTGGGGAGAAAGAATTTCCATGAATAGATTGCAGAGACCAAATTAAAGCCATTCAGTCACAGATATTTCTTCTCCTTTTGGTTTCTCCAGATGTCCAGCCTTGATCAACCTCATATCTAAACCAAGCCTGTGTCCACGAGGGGTTGGATGAATTTGCTTTCTAACGAGGAAATGCAGCCTGGGATGGTGGAGAGAGGCAGGTCAATGCACCTTTGCCAGTGCTGCATGCACTGCAATGCACAGGGGATGAGCTGAAGAAGAGTCTGACTCCCTGCTTGTCCAGGGACCATCTGAGTGTTAAGACCTTGCTCCCACTTCCCATCTTAGCAGGAACTCAGCAGCAGGTCAAGGATTACCCAGAATCAGGGGAAACTGGAAAGAGCTGAGCTTTCAAGACGTTTTGCCAAAGTAGTTTTGAGAAGAACAATAGCTCTGGGTAGCCTGAGCACCTTGCTGTGCTGTAGCACAATCTGAAGTACAGCCAAACAACTGGACTGGCAGGGTCACAAGCCTAAAGCCATAGGAGCTTAAAGGGTTCTTGGGCATCCCCATGCCCACAGCTTGCTGCTAAGCTCAGCCCTCAGCTAACAAGGCCCAGCCTTATTCCAAGAGGTGAGGAGTCAGCCCCAAAGCAGCTCGGACAAAAGGACGGGAATTGGGAACAGAGACTGTGGCAGGGGAGCAGGAACAGATTTGTGACAGATATATTTATTTCCACACCCCTCCACCCTGTCCCAGCCACTCCAAGGCTGCCCCCAGGCAGTCCCTGTGCACACTCCCGTGGGGGTGGACTGTGATTTCCAAACCAGCCCACCCAGAGCTTGCAGAGGCGCCACTTACATTGACTATGAAAGGCACAACAAGCATCACCAGGACGAGCTCCAGCTGGGGGTTTGGGATGTAACCCAGGAGCATCTGCTGAAGCTGCGGAGGGGAAAACATTTAGAAGCATTATTTGAACAGCTCTCTTGTGAGGTCTCTGATGAAAACTGGTTGTCTTCTTACACCAACAGCCAGAGTCCTGCAGAGTCTTTGCTTCAACCCAGCTCTTAGGCAGATTACACAGGATATTCCCTTAGCCCAGCTGCCAAACACATGATTTTGTACAGAAATCTTTGTAAAGAACTGTGAGTCTTTGCTTCAAACTGTCCATGACAACAATTGGTGGGACTTCCCTCGGTCCCTTGGAGCTCATCTGCAGAATAAGGGCACCAGCCATGAACAATAATCATGGAGAGGAATCCAGCAGCACCTCTGGACCTGGATTTGTGCTGCTGGACAAACTCACATCCAAGTGTCAGCACTGTGGGCTACTGGGTTTGAAGGACAACCCCTGATCAGGAACAGGTGAAGTGTTCCCAGATTGCTGTACCAGGCACTACGTGTTAGTGCACTCCAAACTGGAGTTACCCCTTGACTCCCAGAATTGGGTTTTATACCCCTCACACCTACCTGCCACCAGCTATGTGGCTGCAAGTCCCACAGGATATTATTTTTACTTTTTTAAAAGAGAAACTTCTATCAACACCATTACCATTGCATCCGGTACCACAGAGAAGCAGCTGAGCAGGAAAAGACAACATATTACTTGGATAGTTCTTTCCAAATTAATCTCTAAGAGTCCCCCTGGTTTAGGCACGGGATGACAAAACACCAACATGGACTGACTTGACAGAAAAACACAGAAATCCTCTGGCAGACCTGAAGGAGCTCAGCTGCCAGCCCAGCCCATTTTTGCCTTCCAAGAATGGGAAGGAAAATTAAAGAATCGTCTTATTCTACTAGCTTTTAACTAGCAAGAGAGTGCACCAAAAGCCAAACCATTATGAAAGTCATGTTTCCCAAAATGTAAGTAATAGCTAATGATCACAGAGGGATGTCATCAAGTGTAAGGATTAAAGGCCTATGATAATGGGAACCATGGATCAGGCAAAGCTGACAAAAAACAAAGCACAACAGCTAGAGCTAGAGAAGCACTGCTTACCTTTGTCCAACCAGGGATAAGCAGGACAAGGCTGATCACAGTCTTCTCAAAAACCATTATCAGCAAGTAGAGGATACACTGGCCAATCCAGGCAGCAGCTTGTGGAGGGTCTCCTGGAAAAACAGCATATTAAATGTGGGACAAAGGACAGGAGGAGGCAGCCTTGCAGAAAAGTTACCTCATGCTTAATCCTCACCCTCCTCTCTACAAGGACCAGTCAATAACCTGCACACTCCTCTATAAAATAAAGTAAATCCCAATAAATCATTAAAGATATCACCTGCAATTTGCTCCCTGCCAAGCCTCACACACACAGTTGCCGGAAGTTGGAAAATTTCAGGTCACCATTTGCACTACAAGAAGCTTAAGCTGTCAGCCCTGAACAGAATTATTGTATTTTGCTGATGAAGTGAAGGGCTGGTTATGTGATACTGTCTGAGCAAGAGACAGGGCCTCCATTGCCCCAGGTTTTAAAGCAATCCAGTCAAAAAGAATCAATGCTAATTAAATATGAATGTTTCCAGTGGGGTACTCACCAAGTAATAAGGAAAAGCATATTTGTATTGTTAACAACAATAATGGTGCTGTATCTATTACATGTGCTTGCTTCAGCCCTCTGTAAGCACTGCCAGCTGCTTATCACCTTCCCTGGCTCATCAGAATATCTCAGGTCTGCAAAACTGAGCCACCATATCTGGCTGTGGAAAGCTGCAGCATTTCCTCTTACCACTTAAAAATAAAGATAACCCCTGGCAACACTCTTTCCCAGCACAATCAGGCCGGAATTTGGAATTCTATCTGTGCAAGGGAACCCGTGCAGCTGGCACTGAGAGATGCCAGTGCTCGACAGGGTCAGATGGCAGAGGACTGGGAGCTCTTTCCTCCACTTCTGCCCACTTTTCAGCACAATTCCGTCAAGACGTGGCAGGGGAAGAAAACACCAGCAGTTTGCAAAAGCACATTTATCCACATTTAAACCTCCAGCCACAAAAAGCAGCAGCACAGACTGGGATTTAGTAAGAGCTGGTATCCAACTAAGCCCCACCTCCACGGGGATCTGCCTCCCAGCAAGTGCAAAACAGGTTTACATGTATGTTCCTAACAAATGACAGAATAAGGATAAATATACCAAAACATCTGCCTCGTTGCAAAGACACAGCTAAAATGCAGAGGCACCCAGGTGGTGTCTCCACGCCAGAGACCTCCAAAGGATCACCTTGAACCCCCCAACTTTATAATTGCTCAAGACATGATTGAGAAGGAAGAAAAGGAAGGGAGAGGGAAGGACTGGGAGGCCAAGGGTGCAGGGATGAGGAGAGCAAGCAGAGAGGGAGCCAAACGAGCAGGAGCTGCACAAGGGAGGGCAGGAAGAGGGAGCCAGGAAGGTTACGTGCAAGCACAACCAGCAGAGCCCGCAGAGGATTTGGGAGAGCAGAATCTCTGCTCCCTGGCAGGCAACAGCTTAATGGGTGGTCTGTGAGGAGATGGGAGCAGTTTTAAAGGCAGCTGGCAGTTAAAGGCTGGTGTCAGGGAGGCTCTGATCCTCCTGAAAGCCTCTCCTGACAGACCTGGATGCCTGGCTACCTTTGGCACATGTTGGGTCTACTGAACCCTTATGCCCCATACCCCAAAACCAACCAACCATGAACCCGCACGTTACCACCACCCATCAGAGCTCCTAGTACAAATAAAACAGGAAAACAAACATATCCATTGTGTCCTTCCTGCATTTGAACTCTTTCCCTTTTGCTCTGTGTTGTCAGCTGTGCTCTGTCCCCCATGGAGGGACAGGACAACAACCACAGCACCCTTTGTGAGTTGGCTCTTCTGCAACAGCACTTGTGGGACACTTCCCTCTGTCATCTCAGCTTGCCCAAAAAAGCAGCAGCAAGTTTGAGATCTCTCCCGAGCGCCTGTCCCCTCACACCCTCTTGGGGACAGGAGGTCACCACCATTCACCACCACAAGAGCCGGCTGTGGCTCTCTGTTTTGCGTTCCGTGCACCAGACAGCCCGAGGCAGGTTTTGGGTAGCCAGGCTGATACACAGACACTAGAAGAGGCCATCTGCTCCTTAACCCACCCTAGGCATGCACTTGCCTGTGTGTTGGAGGTTAACAGCCCCTCACCCCAAAAACTTCCCCTTCATTTTCAGTTTGCACGAAAGCCATCAAATTGCTCGTGAGTTTCATCGAGGCTTACTGCAGAGAAGGGAAATATTTTTTCCGTTTGCTGAAGAACAGTTTTTACTGTGCAACTGCAAGATCCCTTGGGGTGAGCCCCACTGCTCCAGGACCAGAGGTCTGCCCCAGTTAGGCCAGCTTCACTGGCTGAGCGTACCGGGCACGCGGTGCAGTGAGCCTGCACTACCAAGACAGACCCACAACCCTTATCCACCACATCCCACCGTGTCAGAGGCACATCCATCCATCCATCGCTTCAAATATTCCTATTTCTCCCTCTGGTCTTTTCTGAGTCACCTACAGAAGGTGCTGTGAATCTTCCCCACAGTTACAGAGACATCAGCACTTCTGACACGCCCAGGGTAGAGAGAGGAAGGATGGGGAAAGAGACCCACGCACCTACACAGAGGGCAGGATTGGCCATCTGCTCTATCACCTTAACCAGCTCAAAGTTGTCACTGTTTTGCAACCTCCTCCTAGAAACACAGACTTCTTTAGGTTGAAAAAGACATTTTAGATCACTAAGGTCAACCGCTCCTCCTCCTCTTCCATTCTGAGCTTTGCCTTTGGACCATGGGATGCGATGTTTCTGTACAGGAATCCATCCCAGAGGACAGATTTATACAGGACCTAAAACTTCCACGCTCAGCAGGGAGATCAGAGGGTGTTTCTACAGTTATTTTTTACTGCAGCCTGGTCTCCCAAGGACAGGAGGCTGCTCTATATCAAAATTCTTCAGGACAAAAAATGAAAATGAAGCAGCAGCATGGCCTTAAGTGCTGCAAAGATGATTTAGAGGGACAGCAGCTCATCGCCTCTTCACCAAGGAGTGCAGCTGCCTGCTTCTTATCAGCAGGTGTGGAGTCCTCCAAGGACCACGGATCCACCTCAGTGTCCATCATCCAGGCCTAACAGGTCACCTGACTGTGACTAACACCAGGAACATTCAAGCCAACATTTTCTGGCATCGAAGCCTCTCACGTGATCCCTGGACAAACCCATAAGACAGATTTGCCCTATCACCTCTTTCCACAGTAAAGAAAAGCTGGAAGACTTGAGCTGAGCTCATGTAGGGGCTGGTTTCCTACAGCAAGGTGGTCAGAAGCACCCTCAGATTCAACCTGATGTCTTTAATACATCAAGTGTTGTCCAGAGGTGCCCTGCTCCGGGGATGGCAAAGGATTCTTCTTACAGGAAGTGTTTCCATTACATAAATCTCGAAGAGTGCCCACAAGACTCTCTGCCACACCACAGTCAGCCAGCAAAAACTAATCTGCTACCTGGAGACTAGAAAGAAATTTAAATAAAATAGATGTCCCCCTCTTTGCTGTGTTCAGAGCTTTCCTTTCCTTGTAGGAGAGTGGGGCACTGGTCCAAAGGATCTTTGCAGCCTCCACATCACCCCTGTCAGGAAATTATATGTATCACACTCCCTTTGAACCTTTCCAGTTTCTTTTACCTGGTTCTAGCTGGAAGGACATCTCAGCTCTACACACTGAGTCCAACACAATCCTCTCCCTTCAGCTTAATGAACACCCTAAAACCTTCTTGCAGCCATCTCCCATCCTCAGAGAAATTAATATCCTCCTTCACCCCGAAGGATGCACACACTGAATTTTGGCTGCTCTCCTCCAGCAGCATTCCTGGTGCTCCCCACCACCAGCAAAACTTCCTTGGAGCAGCCCAAGGCCCCCTGGTACCTGTGGCAGCCTCACACAGACGAGTCTCATGTTCCACCTGTGCGTGGGAGCCCAAGGGCCGGGGAGCCAAGGCAGCACTGCCTGAGGTATCTGAGCTGTTACCACACAACAGGATTAGCTGTAATCCAGGCTGCCTAATGCACCGAGCTGTCAGCACGGCCCACATGTTACTGCCAGACAGCTTTATTTACAGCCTTCTGGGGGCTGTGTGCGCACAGAGCAGGTAGGGCAGAGCTTAACCACAGCCAAAACGGAGGGTTCAGGGGGTTTGGGGAAGGGCAAATATTTGAGAGCACTAAAAGTTGTCCGGAGTGGCAAGGTGGGGGTAGAAAAAGTCAATAAAAACTTCTTAAGAGATATTCAGATGGTACCTCCAAAACCAACGGATCTGATTATCAGTGCCAAGTACAGAGAAAGGTAAGAAATAGCAATAAATATCTGAATTGCATGAAGTGCTCACTCGGAAGGCAAAAATGGTGCAGGCTGCAAGGGACCCCATGGGCAGGGACACCTTCCACTTGACCAGGTTATTCACAGCCCACCCAACCTGGCTTTGAACACTTCCAGGGATGGGGCATCCCCAACTCCTCTGAACAACCTGTCTCATTGCTGAACCGGAAAAAAAGTGAGTGCACCGCTGGAATCTGTCCCCAGTTTACAGCTCTGGATCTCTGGTCCCTGGGGATATTCCTGTTGCAGCGGGACAAACAGTTCTGCTGCCACCCAGTTCCAGGAGGCTCAGAGGTTTGCACCCCTGCTCAGAACAAGGGACCCGACCACACAATCAATGAGAGGACCCTCAGTCCTCTCCTTACTTTTCCCCCCCTGGTCCTAGGGGTGGAAAAGCCAGGCAGGCTGAGGACTTCACAGCGCCTCAGGTTGGAGCTATTTACAGCAGTATTTCCTCAAGCATTAGCAGCCAGCTCCCTTGACTGCTCCAGGACGTGGGAATATTTGTTATGGAAATTTTGTACAACATCACAACGGGGCCAAAAGCAGCCTACACAGGTCCTCAGTTAAACTCAGCAGCTGGCACAGAGCATATTCTCTTAGAACTAAATTTGACCAGCAGAGTTCAACAGGCCACTAAACAGACTTTGAAGGCCTCCAAGCAAGATGCCTTTCCATTTCCAGTCACTGAACGAGCACAAAGCATCAAGCTTAGATAGCCAGTGACCACAACTACAGTCAGACACAAGTCACCATCCAGAGGGACATTTTCCAGTGAGAACACTTTTCCCCCCCCTCATTTCTGAATGCTCCTCTAGAAAAATTTACTTGCATATTGCAGGAACTATCTCTTAATGCAAATTCATAGCATTCGTTTACTTAAAAGAAATACTGGGGTGTTTCTAAAGTAATGCTTGAGGATTATTAAACACAATTAAAATGCCAGAATACTGCAGCCGTCCAGAGGTTCCCTCTAGGGAGCTGTTCATTGCCATAGGTAGGGAGAAGAGAGCTGGATCAGTTTGGAGATGATGAACAAGGTTCAACCAGGCTTGATCTGCACACTGACTGGAGCCAGCACCTCCCCTGCTCAGTCTGTATAGGCCCAACAGCACCTCCAAGAACGTGGGTATCCACCTCCCACGTCTTTTGAAGCTTACATTCTGCTTTGTTCTCCTCCCTATAGGGAAAGCACCTACAGCCACAACCTGCCACAGCAATGGTGCACTTGTGGAGTTTCACAGAAATCACCACAGAATGCTTCGGGTTAGAAAGGGCCTTAAAAAAAATCATCTAGTTTCACTCCTGCCATGGGCAGGGATGCCACCCACTGCATCAGGCTTCTCAAGGTCCCATCCAGCCTGGCCCTCAACACCTTCAGGGATAGCATTTGTTAGTTCTGAGTAGGTGTAGGGCAACCATCATTCCCCAAGGCCCACTTGTACCAAGAATACACTTCCCCAGTCTTTGATCTTAGGAGCCAGGCATCCCCAGAAGAGACAGCACCTTTCAAGATGTAGATTCCTGTGATTAGAGGCAATTCAGAGTAATCAAGAGTCGTTGGACAAAGACGGAGGAGCACAGGCACCCAGGAGCCTTTGACTCCCCACTAGGTGTAAAACAGGTCATTCCCGGCTGCAGCAGCATTTGGCCACGAGTTCAGGCACAAGAGAGGCCTATCGCAGAACAACTGTTCCTGGGTTTTTGGAAATATGGAAGCAACTGATTTTTCTAAACAATTCTGGACAGCTGGATGCTTAAAATAGCAGCACAGATTTGGGTGCTTTCCCTTCCCTTTACTTTGCTTCCCCATTAATGCAGTTATTGAAACTGTGCAGGGGGAACCAACCACGGAGCAGGAGGAACTGCTGGAGCCCAAACCAAAGCACACCTGCAGTGGTTTGCACCAGTACCAGCGATGCAATGGATTTTTTTTTTTTTTTGCACCAAGTTGATCCAAGAAGATGGGTACTAGTTATTCTGGACAAGAACACAACCAGTCTTTACTGATGGTTGGAGCAATGGCACTGACTGGTGTTTGCAACACAGATTTGGTGCTTCCTTGGTTTTGTGCCCTTCCTCCTCTGCAGGACTGCAGCAGACACTTCTTCTCCTCAGGAGAAGTGAGGGAAGCAACATCAAGTCTGGTACAGCAATTAGCCCAGAAAATGAATCATATGCTTGGAGCCTGCATCAAACTGTACAAAGTTTACAAGAGTCTTCCCAACAGTTCTGGAAGTTACTTAACACCCAAGATGAGGATAGCAGTGTTTTCCTTCCCCAGCCCAGCAACAGGATTGCCCTGGACACGTCACTTGGCTCCTACCTGAATTTTCCACTGGGGTCAGTCTGGCCAGAGACATGCACCAAAAACTGTACTTGATGGATATTTAATCCCCAATTCAAGAACCAAATTCAAGCAACAGCAGAAACTTATTTTTTTCACTAATGAAAGCAAGATTTTCTCAAAGGAGTGAGCTGTTTCTGCGGTCTAAGCCAGCCCTAATGAGGGGCCAGCTACAGCTCAACAGAAGTTCATCAGTGCTCTGCCAATACACTTTTCGTGTTTCCTTGCTTCTGCTCAACTGCAGACGTGGCACACAAAGCTGAAGCTGTGCCTTGGGATGGCTGTGGTTGGATTTCCAGTCCTTGCTGCTCAAAAGGGGAAACATTCCCATCCCTGAACCAAGAGTATCTGGATTCTTCTCCTGTCTAATCTGAGCCACTTTAGGACTCTATTATAAAGGAGAAGCCACTGGGGAAAATACAAAAAGGCAGTCCCCACCAAATGCCTGCTGTCAGGATGCTGAGCCTGCTCTGGAGATCAATGCAGCCTTTAAAGCCACTCTGAGGTTTGAGGAGAGCCAGCCCTGACACATCAAACCATCTCAACCCATCTGTTGTCATCTCATCCCCAGTTTGTAGCTGCTTCTGCTGCCTCACAGACCCAGCCCTGCCCTTCATCCTCTGCCACGACCCATTTGCAGGTGCTGAGCGTGAGCCTAAGCTCACAAGTCTGTGGGGTCTCCAAACCAATCCTAGTTTGGTCCAAGTTCCACCAGCTCAGTTATCAGACCAGCTACTGAAAATGCAAAGAAACACGACTAACTTCAGAATAGACTTAATGATTAAATTCTTAAAGGCAAGAATGCGATTTGTATGAATGTGTTTTCTGAAGTAAAACTGAATTCATCTGTGTATCAGATGTAACACGAAACAGACAAAGCATTCATTTTTCCTTTTCCCACCGTCTCTCCTGGAAGCTGGCTCTGCTCTTTTGTAAGGGAACTGCTACCCTCTAGTGGGGCTGCCTGAGAGCAGCTTTTCTGAAAATTCTTCTCCACCTCGGAGCAGGAATTTAAGAAGAGAGAGGCCAGACTTGAGGACTCAGTTTTGGGGGCACGCTGTGCCTGGCTGAAGCTTACTACAGCTGAAGGCAAATGCAAGAACAACTCTATGTTCTGAGCAGAGAGGCTAGGAAAAAACCCACAGAAGGACCCCACAAAAACCACCACAACGACCCCCAAACACCTTAATTTATCACATGGATGCCCTGGGGTACATCATACATCCAAGGAAATGTTCACCTCACCCAAGTGGTCCCAGCATTTAACTCGATGACCACCCTCCGTGAGCTCCTTGGAGAAGGGATAACAGAAGGCAGCTGCTCACATTTCACCCCCAGATTGTGGTTCCTTCTGTTTTCTTCTCCCCACTCCCAGCTGGGAGCACACCAGTCCCCTCTGGGCAGAGCAGCTGACACCTACCGTACTCTCCAAAGACCAGGTATGTGTATTTCTTGTGCTGCACAATCCGGGAGACAACCTTCACCCCCAGCCAGATCAGCAGCATCCCCAGCGTGGCATCAAGGATGAAATTAATAAGGTAGCTAAGAGCAGAGGAAAATTCAGGTTTCAGTTGCATTCATAAAAGTCTTAGTCAAAATCTTTCATTTCAATACATGAACCCATAAGAAAACCCCCAAGATTTTAAATAACCCCACTTAACAATCCAAACTCGCTTCCTGTCTCTTTTATTGCATTTTCTTATAGCCTTACAAGCAATTTCTTTGCTTAAAAGCCTCATCAGGAGAGACAGGCTCCACCAACGCTCTGGGACTGCTCATTTATTCAAACAACAATAAGCACTTCTTGAGCTGGACCTGCTTAAAAGTTACCCTAAAAAAGGAGGCTTTCCATTTGCAGCACCTTTTTTTCTTATTAGGACGAAATTCAGGGGAATTTTCAGGGGAAAATTCAGGGGACGAAGTTTCAGAGGAAACAGAACCAAACTGTTCTAGAGTTTCACACAAGAAAATGGCAGCTTTTTTGGACAGCACAGCTGCTCTACAAACTGGGCATCAGAAGAGGCAAAAAGTCCATTTTTCTGAGCAGCTGCAAGAGGCTCCTACAAGCAGAGACACAGACTGAGAGGCAGGTTGCCAGAGGCAGGAGACCTGCAGGGACCTTCTGGGGATTGCAGGGTCCCAGCTCTAATCCAGGGCTTGGTATTTCAATGAACTCCAAGAGAAAAAAATAATAATAAAAAAAAAATCACACAGACTAATGTTTTTTTCATGCAGTTTTCCATTATTGCAATACTTCCTGCCAGACTTCTATAGCATGAAGAAAATGCCAAGCACAGAGCTACAGCAATGAACATTTCCTTTTCCAGAATTCGATACTGCCTCTGAATTAAGAAACTGAAAACAACAATCTGCTTTTGATATCCACTTTGAAAGCATAACATTAAGTTTTTCTACATCCAAAAGCTCAGACCAGCTTTTTACAGTTTCCAGCTGCTGAAATCAGAGCATTCCATACCAACAGGAGGCTCTGGTGGTTTACACTGGGCAGGACACTGTGTATGAGCCTCAAAGCCCAGGGACAGGGCTGGAGGGTTTTAAGCTGCCTGGTTCAGGATGACAAGTCAGGCAGCACAGGGAAACATAAAACACACATCAAAAATAAACAACACACCCAAAGGGCACAGCACAAGCATGAAAGGGTTTATTTTAAAACAGTGTCTGTTTAAAAAAAAAAACAACAATACATCATTTCAGAGGTTATGTGTAGCTCCAGCCAAACTTGTGTCTGCTTAAAGAAACACATCAAGGTGCAGCACTTTAATATATAAAAATGAGATGGGCCAAAAGGTTTTAAGAAGCATTTTGAAGCCTAGAGGAGTTTCTCAAAGGAGATGAGGTTAATTCTGAAACTAAATTTGTAGCTGCAAAGTGGATAAAGTAAAGGTGTCACTTCTGCATTAAGTCTGGCTTAGAAATCTCCCAAACAGGACCAGCAGACTGCAAAGAAGATAACCCAGACCCCAAATATAAGGTCAGCAGGGTTTATCCTCACATAGTCCTTCAAATGGATCAATTTCCACTGTTTATGACCCTTCCCAACTCGATTCTTCCTTTGACAGCTGCAGGGCATGAATGCAAGTGCCTCGAGTACTTACAGAGAGCAAGGGTCCTCCTCGGTGAGATCTGACAGAAAAACATTGGCAAAGTGGATGAAGAGGGCACCTATTGCTTGCTTGGAGGTATCATAAAACCTGGAGGGGAAAAAGGCAAAAAGATCTGTGCCCTGGAGCCCCAGCTGCAGAGCTGGGTCAGGGGACACCAAAGTGATCAACTGAATTGAAGAACAAAATTTGACCCTGAGACACAGCCCATGTGCAGGTGTGCCAGCAGACTGGAGGGGACCATAACCTCCTGGTTCAGTAAAAGCAAGCTTTTCTGGAGGAGCTAGGCAGGGAATTTTACTTCTAGGGAGCACCAGCTACTTTATGGAGGTTTCCTTGGGAAGCAGCAGCACAACATTTCATTTAACTACTAAATGTCACACAGGATACACAGGGGGCCTAGAAGATTGTTAGCATAAGAGAAAATAATATTATATACATGGTCTGTTCAAGCTTCAAATGAAAAATCTCACCATATCCTCCAGGGACGCCTCTCTGCCTTTGGTTCCTTAAATCGTTTTACTGCAAAGAGAATTAGAGAGGTTACATTGCATGTGCAGCCTGCACCCATCTTGACTGCAAAAGCAGTCCAAAAATCCTGCAGGACCCTCAGCATTTCCTGCAGGACCCTCAGCATTTCCTGCAGGACCCTCAGCATTTCCCGGTCTAAAGCTGAGCAAGGCCAAAGGACCCTCACGGGGTAGTGGTGGAATCATTGCACCTGTGAGTGTCCAAAAGACACGTATGTGGTGTTTAGAGACACGGGTACGGGGTGGGCTTGGCAGTGCTGGGGTAACAGCTGGACCGGATGATCTTGGAGGGCTTTTCCAACCTCAGTGATTCCATGATTCTATTCTCTGACCTGGATGCAAACAAACCAGAGGCAACGCCGGCACCTGCAGAAGGAAGGAGAGCTGAGGTGTTTGGAGAGAGGTGTGTGCTCCTGGCATCCCTCAGCAAAGGCATTTCCATTGGAAAGCGACCCAAGGAAAGCTAGGGAGGGTTCATCGCTGCCTACCAGCCTGAACAGTCCTTCCAGGCAACTTGAAATTATGGCAGTGACAGTGAAGGAACTCTTCCTTCTGTGAAAACATAGAGGGTCAGGTAACTGCTCTGTTCTCTCCAGCTGTATTTGAGCACTCAGGCTCCTCCCAAAGGACAGCCAGGCTCATTTCTCCTGGGAAATGTCTTCCTGATCCAACATGGAAGGATGCAGTGACTTCCTTGACAGGAGCCTTGACATGTCAGGAGTGCAGCTTTGTGAAAGGGCAATATATGAAAAGATAATAGAGACAGGAAAATAAGAAACTGTTCTAAACTAAAAGAAAAGATATTTAGGTTACGTACTGGGAACAAGTTCTTTACTGTGAAGGTGGTGAGGTCCTGGCACAGGTTGCCCAGAGAAACTGTGGCTGCCCCATCCCTGGAAGTGTCCAAGGCCAAGACAGGACATGGGGCAACCTGGGACACTGGAAGGTGTCCCTGCCCATGGCAGGTGGTGGAATGAGATGGTATTTAAGATTCCTTCCAACCCAAACCAGTCTGTGATCCTATGATCTCCCTAATCCCAGGNGGAAGGTGTCCCTGCCCATGGCAGGTGGTGGAATGAGATGGTATTTAAGATTCCTTCCAACCCAAACCAGTCTGTGATCCTATGATCTCCCTAATCCCAGGACTTCAGTCAGGCACATGCAGAGTGTTTGGTGACACTCTCAAACCCACAGAAAATCAGCACTCCAAGGACCTGATCCATTATTGCCATTAAGGAGTAAAAAAGCATCAGTCAAGTTACACCAGGCATCGCTGCAGCAGTTTCTGTCCTACCCTGTCCAGAATAAAAAACCCCAAACCCCAGATTCCCTCATCCAGCTGAATCCTGCCATGAGGCATTCCTGCAGCAATGACTTCCATCAGGACAGATCTGCTCTATCACCACTGACATCCTTCAAAGGGCCACTGGCACTTTCACCTACCCACAAGCATCAGACCCGTGGACCAACCAAGTGGCCAAAAGTATTTAAACCAAACCTTCAGCTCATGGGGCAAAGAGCACAATGCTGCAGAGAAGCTGCTGGAGGGGTCTTCAGGCCACCAGGCCAGGCAGCTGACCACCAGCACCACCACAGGAGCACCAGGGAGGATTTTCATTATTTTCTTAATGAGAAGTGACACGTTATGTATCCACAGCCACTCAGGCTAGAAATACAGTAATTCAGTGTGATAAGATGACAAGTAAGAGGTAAGAAGTTAATGGTGTGGTGCCTTGTTGAACACAGCTTGTCATGCCTCATTAGATTTAAGAGAGTTATCTGAGACTGTGTAATTATCAGAGACAGTAAAACTGTTGTATTAAAGATAAAAGCTAGCATTATGGAGAAATAATTAACTGCTTAATAGGGCATTTACTGTGCAGAGCTGCAGCAGGCTGTCTCCAAATTAAACCAGAAATCCAGCCAAGATTACCAGAGCTTAAACAGGGAGCAGAGTTGTTTGGTAGCTGCGACCCAGGGTTAGGGGGTTGTTAAATCCACACAGGAGCAGCACCACATCTTTGAAGACCCAAGGAGATGATGGAGCCCTCTATGAAGCAGCACTTCTGTGCTTAATGAGCACAGCAGGGCTCTGGAGACTGAGCAGCGACTGCAAAGCTCCCTCTCCTCTTCCAAGCCCTACAGAGAACCAAGCCATGGCATGCACAGACACAAACTCAGCTGGATGAGGCTGGAGAAACACTGAAATCTCCTCTGCTCTTCTAAAAACGTGTTTTCATTCACTGCAGTCAACTCAGCTTCCCACCAGCGGTGGGTGTGGGTTTGCTACCCTGGCTCAGACAGATCAATCCATCCTTAAATATCACGTATTTTGTTTGCTTGATGCATGCATAACTTTCCTTAAAGTAAACATTAAGTTCAAGCACCTCCAACCAAATCAAACTTTTAAAAAACACCTGAAACCAATTAAAAATTTAGTTTACTGCACACAGAGTTGCACAAGTCAGGAGAGAACCCCCATTCAATTAGACTGAAAGTGAGACTGGTGTTTACTGGGTGCACACCAGAAGACATCAGGGATTTGTCTTCCCAACAGTGCTCCCAACCACAGTATTGAGTATTTTAACTCTGCTTCCCTTCTCATCTCTGTCCACGTGCAAAGCAAGCTGGCTTGTGCAAGGAAGCGATGCTACTGCACATCTTGGAAAGAAATCCTTCCTTGTGAGGGTGGGGAGGCCCTGGCACAGGTTTCCCAGAGAAGCTCTGGCTGCCCCTGGATCCCTGGGAGTGTCCAAGGCCAGGTTGGACGGGGCTTGGAGCGACCTGGGATAGTGGGAGGTGTCCCTGCCAATGGCAGGGGGTTGAAATTGGGTATCTCTAAGCTCACTTCCAACCATTCCATGATTCTGAGGTTCTGTAAGAGTCAGGAGAAGGGGACCCAGGTCTATCCCACTAAACACGAGCAAAGCACCACTGGGGTGGCAGTCTGCCTTCCTGGGGGTCTGTCCTCACAAGTTACCACTCCACCCCTACTCAACTCCAGCTGCTGCAGACAAAAAGCTGTGAAGTTGAACCAAAATGGAAGGAAGATGAGTGACAATTTGAGAGAGATATTCCCTGCCCATGGCTGAGAAAGGGTAGGGCAGGAAACAAAATACTTCCCAGCCCTTCCTCTTCAGTCAAGGACAATAAAGAGCATACATGCTTGAAATCCCCTCAGAATCACCAGGCTGTGTGCAAGCTGACATCTGAATGAGAACCTGTGAAATGTTAAAAAAAAATTTTTTAAAAGATTTGGAGGAGTCTTTCAATATAGATCTGTAAACAGTCAGAAAGCTAGAAGATAAAAGCTCAGTGACAGCTGTCCTCAGTCTTTTCCCATGGTAACAGAGAGGTAAACATTTATTATGGTGTTTTCTTGATGCAGTAGAAAGGAGACAGACAATTTTGCCTGCCCTAAACACAGAACTTCCCTGAAGTTACCTGAGATTGCAGCAATGTCCCACAGTCTACTTTTGTTTTTAAACAAATTCTCTGATTATAATGATCAATTAGGACAAGGACAGCAGCAACCACCCTATTCCCTTGTGCTGTTCCTCAGTCGATTCACGGTGGAGCATCCTCCCTGCGTCCCCCATTGACCTCACACTGCATTTGGGCAGATCTGCTGCAGATTTGTGCATCAGCACAGGTATCAAACCCCTAATTTAAGCGGAATTAGCTGCAGCATCAACCAGCTGCCAATTAGCAAAACAGGCTACCAAGTCAGGTTTCTCCAAAATTAAGAGGGGAAACTTATTTCCCTAGGAGATGGTCAGACATGCTTGGCTGAGAGCCAGACCACCTCCGTGATAAATCCTACTGCAATCAACCACAGGGTTCGGACGTTGAGGTTCGGAAAAGAGATGCTGACTCAACAGACAAAGCTTTTGGGATTTGATTTACAGGGATGCAAGCCTGACCCTCCAGAGCTCACCAACAGGCCCAGGGGGTGGACACTGAAAATGAACCTGATATGAGAAGTACTACTAGATGCATTAATACACTTAAACTGTGAAAGGTCCACCAAAAATAAAGGCTGAAATACCCAGAACTGGAGATGCTGTCACCTGCTTTGAAGAGGGGACGAGGTAAATTCCCTGCTATAAACCCCACCTCCAGGCCACATCCCACCAGCAAGAGGGTCAGGACTTTATTTCAGGCCTGTGCCAAAGAGGTCTCAGAGCTACTGTACCAGGGAGGAAACAGAAGCTCTTCCCCTGCCCAACCTCTGTGTTATTTGTAGGCAGTTCAGGCTCCAATAACACATTTCAGCCTATTTTGCAGGACACACCCTTTCCCAGGCTTTTTCCAAGGCCCAGGCAGGAAAGAAGCCAACATGCAGGATACAGAGCCAAAACCCTGGGGTCTGCACTATTCTTAGCCTGAGTGTGCAGCTCCTCAGACAGCTCGACCCCAGACACAATGGCAGGAAGCAGCAGCCACTGTTCGCAGAGAGCAGCCAAGGTGCTGCTGGCCAGAAACGTGTGAAACTTATATCCCCCATCAGTTCAGGGAGCAGCAAGAGTCCTGGTTTTCCTCCTCAAAACACCTGTCAGTGGTTTAATGACACAGACTGCTGCTGACTTCCATCCTCTGGTCTGCACCAGGTGTATCCAGTCACTCCCTCCCAAATACCCTTGCACCGGTGCCACAAGAACGCAGCACCTGTAGGAACACTGGCAGAGAAGGGAACAGAAACTGAGGTTATGGAATCACAGAATGGCTGGACTGGAAGGGACCTTAAAGACATCCAGTTCCAGCCCTCCTGCCATGGCAAGGAACACCTCCCACTAGAGCAGGCTGTTCAGGAGCCTCAGCTGGGACATTCATCCTTCCGGAGACTCCAACTGCCCCGATGAAGGGCACAGAGTCCACTGGTTCTCAGTTTTAAGCTCTACCCCTCTTGTCTTATATCTCTATGCAGATTTTTAGAGCTGTCATTAAAGCCAGGTGCCAGGTGGTCACAAACCAAAGCTGTGAGATAACAATCACTACTTGTGAACAAAGGATATTATTTGATGACACAGTAGGTCCTACAGGAGGCCTGGACAGAGGCTGGGCTCCAGCTCCAACGCAGTGTCCTGGAAGAGGCAGTTGTGACTCCCTCTACATAAAGCACCACTACGTTGCAGGATTGTCAGTCCCTTGAAAGATGGAGGTTAGGCAAAGAAAGAAAGATAAGACCGTAAGACCTAAGATCATTACAAGAACTACCTGAAGAATAAAGTGGTGCAACTGGACAGGTAGTTATTATAGACTCACAGATGGTTTGGGTTGGAAGGGACCTTAACAGTCATCCAGTTTCTACATCCTTTTAGCATTAAAGACAGCATTTTATCCAACCCCAATTTTTATCATTAAAGTCTAGCTGCCATACAGCTTTCCTACAAATGCAGTTAAAAAAACAGACTACTTAAAGCTTTACTTGCTCCACCTCGTAATTACAGAAGACTCATTTCTCTGTGAAGTTTCTCGTAGCTTTAAGTCACCCACAACATAACTGCTCCCCACATGCTGCAGAACCAACTCAGCCAGGTGCTGCCCGTGGATTACAGGTAACTTCTCACGCAGCTCTACCTTGCCAGCTCATTTCCCAGCTCACCCAACCCATTTGTTCCTTCAGAAACCGGGAGCCCCCCAGGCCCCGCTCAGCCCTCACCGCTCGGTTTGGCTGCTCCAGGGGTGACGGCCAAGAAGAGGTCAGAGCAATCAGCAGCTGAAATTCAAAAGCTTTGTGGAAAGCTGTGTGCAGCTTAATGAGGCACACTGAGTGCTGCACAGACCTTCCAGCCTACAAAGTGCAACATGTGTTCTCGAGCTCATCCCGTTTTCAGAGGTACTGAAGCAGAAGAGAAACGTACTGAGAGTGCTGCCATGTGCAGCTTGTTGCTTAACCCACAAACCTACACGTGAATTGGCTGCTGCAGCCAGCCACAGACACAGTTAACCCTCTGTGGCTTTGTTTTTCTCTAGAGGCAAAAGCACTTGCAGGGGTGAAGTTAGAATTTCAATGTTCTCATGTGTGAGCAGTCAAAAATCACACACAGTTATGCATTTGTGTGAGAGCAAAGCAAAGCCAGCAGAGCCTGCCTTGGGCATGGTGAGCCTGTAGTGCTCTTGTGTCCTTGGCAGATTTATCTCCAAACAGAATGGAAGTCTGGACAGATCAAGTGCTCTACCATTTATTTCTTCTTTTCCCTGACATGGATTCACACTTCCACCCATACTTATATTTTCAGTGTAAAATCAAAACAGAAAGCACTCAGGAGACTTCTGAAGATCAAAAACAGCACATCAATTCCAACAATGTAGAGCAGCCAGCCTGCACTTAGCACCGGGGCAGGATCAGAATGGTTTGGGTTGGAAGGGTCCTTTAAAGGTCATTTAGTCCAAGCCCCTGCCATGGGCAGGGACACCTTCCACCAAAGCAGGTTGGTCAGAGCCCCATCCAGCCTGACCTTCAATGTTTCCAGGGACGGGATATCCACCATCTCATTGGGCAACCTGTTTCAGCATCCCCATCGTAAAAAACTTCTTCTTGTATTTAGTCTAAATCTATCCTCTTTCAGTTTAAAAACATTGCCCTTTTTCCTATCACTAGAGGGCCTACTAAAAAGTCACAAAAAGTGCCTTAAATTTATCTGGTGGAGAGGAGGACAACAGCTTCCACTCATTCCTGTGAAAGTTCAGACACTTCCCTGTAAGAGGATCCTGTCTCCCATTTTATCATGCAGGAGAAAAAACACATTGAAAGGTCAGCTGGTAAGTCCACAGGGACCAGAAAAACACAGACCACAGATCAAGAGGACACTTCTGATGTTCTTTAAGGACTGTTTTCTACCACAGAGCCAGTACTTCTTTTACAGGAAATCTGGCCAAGCCGTTCTGTGGCTCTGCCTCGGGACAGGCTGCTTGCCCCAGTGTACAAAACACCATCCCAGGTGCTAACAGAGCATCTCCATCCCCACGTCCTGCCTGGGGGTCAGCACCAGGGTCCCCACTGCCAACAGCTCCATCTTCTCAAGGCAAGATGTGCTGCAAGGGCACGTCCAGCAGTGGTGTGTAAGAGGAGAGAGAGAGGGACACTGCTGTCACATGAGGCAGGATCGAGACATTCTCAAAAGTCAAGCTGAAAACCAGATTCCACCGTGCCCAGAGGGCTGTGGAGCTCAGTCCAGCTGTCCTTGCCCGGCAGCCTGAGCGCTCTCCAAGAGCAAAGTCTGTTTTCATACCACAAGTGCTACTACACCTCATTCAGGAGCTCAGAGAGAGCTTTGCTTTGTGAAGAAAAGAAGCTAACTTAAAAATTTAAAGCCCCACAGCTGTGAGCTGTGCGGCAAACATTCCTAACAACACCACCTAGCCAAGGTTGGGGGCAGATGGACATTTATTTGCCAAGAATGCTGGAAGAAACAAGAAATTTCCAGGGTTTATGAACATTGTAACACAAAGGCCTTTCCTTTCTCATATCCACCCAGCAAGTTACATCACAGGATGGGGGTCCAGTTTCTTCTTGCTGTTCATTTATGGAGCAACACAGTCACCTGGCATCCTTTCCTGGTAATTTTGAGTGGGGGTCTTGGCAATATTGGGGTAGTCCCTCGCTGCTTCATCATTCTCCCTTTTCATCATACTGTCCTCCAGATGACCCAGTTAAGCTTGGTTGCCCATGAACATGCACAGTCTTTCCCTGCTGAGTCCCACTTTTTAATCTTGTTGTTCTGATATTCAGAACATTTCATCCATCTTCAGTTACTTAGTAACCCAGAATCCTTCTGTTCCAACAATACTCCATTAATTTTAATTTTATAGCTAAACAACAACCTGTTCATTGAGTTCTGCAGGTGGACCACATTTATTAAAACTTCTGAAGTGTATCAGTTCCCAGCTACTCCCTAATTTTCTCAGGGTATCCACGAACAAGAGCAGACACCAATTTAAATTAAAACAGCTAAAACAGCAAAATTACAAAAACATAAAACAGCTCCTTATAAGATTCAAGAGATCACCAAATTACTGACTAAATGCTGTATTTCCCCCTTTTAGCTGCCAAGACTGTTTCAGGAAGAGAGAAAGCTGGAAGAGAGAAAGCTGGAAGAGAGAAAATGTTCTGACATGTCCTCCACACGGTGGTGGAGTAGAAAATGAGTGTACCAGCTCCAGGGAAAGCTTTTTCCATTCACAATGGAGACAAAAATTCTTCAACTCCCAAAATCTGTTTCTTGTGCACTCCAGTCAATTCACAAAGGTGGCTGTGGATATAATTTGTACGAAGTCTCTTCCCTCATTTCAAAGAGTGCCGCTGTCCGCTGTGCAAATCTGGACAACTTCTGCCTCTCTAGAAACCCCTTCCTCAAAAATACTAAATAAAAGGGTTTAAACAAATAGCAGCAACTGCAGGGACTCAGCCCTCAAAATCACACCCAGCCTCTGCAGCTGAGGTAACTGCAACTGCTTTCTCCACTCAGCACAGTGATGCTCAAGGCAAAGCATTACAAACTACTTCAGATGGGATTGCACAATTATCCACACTCCTCAGTGCTATGACCTCCCCCGGGGGAAGTTCTCGCACAGGAATCCGGATTGCCACACACACACAGCTGCTGGGCTCCACTGCCTCTCCATTCCAGTGTTTCTGTCTCAGTTCCAGGAGTGTCCTTACAGCCAAAGTGCCTCCAAAGCCATCCCAGGCAGGTGGAAGGGAGAACACCTCTTTGCCATTTGATTATCAAATGGGGCAAAGCTGCAGCCAGAGCAAGCCCTGGATCATACTGGAATTAGGTCTGCCTACAACCTTAAAGACCTTCTTGCTGGAAAAGCAAGAGTGTTTGTAGGCTGAAAGGAACTCTGTCATCACTACTGCTCATGGTATTTGACACAATAATAAAACCCCACTAAACAGCCTGCCTGACTCCCTGCCAAGGCTGGGCATCATTTACTTCTGGTCCTGTTTTCACCACAAAAGGACCCATTTCACAAACTCCTCTGCAGTGGGGAGCAACCACCCCACTCATCCCACTCAATCAATCAAGAGTCATTTTTTCTTCTCAGGTTGGCAGGAGCAGATCTTTCCACATCCTCAAGCAACACAAATTGTTCTGATAAAACCAAACTTATCCTTCCTGCAATGGCCATGTTTGGGACCCACATTCTGGAGGAATACTCTGAGCACATCCCATGCACACACACCTGCAAAACTTTGCAGAACACCACATTATTGTTAGTCTGAGTTCCTCTAGATGTTTGCAAGAGCTCTGAACAGTTGCACAATCTACCCAAATTCAGGTGCTCCTATAGCTGAGCTGGTAATTTAAAGTAGAAGGAATGGAGAAGGCACTGGCTTGGGTTTGGACAGGAATTTCGTAACATGGTTTTGGGTTGTAAGGGACCTTAAAGACCATCTTGTTCCAACACCCCTGCCATGGGCAGGGACACCGTCCACTTGCCCAGGTTGCTCAGAGCCTCCTCCAACCTGGCCTTGAGCATCTCCACAGATGAGTCAGCCACGGCTTCTGTGGGCAACCTGTGCCAGGGCCTCAGCACCCTCGTGGACCTCCTTTTCACTCACTGACCTCTGCCCTGCAAAGCAGAAATCACAGTAATAAACCCAACAGAAACACACACCAAGAATGTCACAGTACCAAAGGAAGAAGCATCAAAGGGCTGACTCCAGCAACAGCAGCATCCCAAGTTCTAGACGATGCAGTCATCCAGCTGGGACTGCCTGACTTGGTGCTGTGCTGGATGCAGTGAAGATGCAATCAAGGTTCCCAGGAAACCTTTTACTCAGCTCCAGAGGCTTCCATACCTCCCAAACACTGGAGTCCTTTCCTTCCCAGAAGGCTGCCAACTGAATGGGCCACAGAAACAGCCCAAAAGCTGCAAGTTGTTGCCCAACATAAAGCTGCTGGTGAGCCCACTACAACCACCGTGGGTTAGGAGTCAGCACACAAACAGCCCCTCCAGCAGACCCACGGAAGCCTCCAGCTGGAACAGGGTGTGTCTGGGGCAGAGAAGGACCAGCTGGGGTGGATTAGGGACCACCAGCCCAGCTGCAGCCAGAGGAGGTGCTGTGGTTGGGACCTCAGGGCTGTAAACACATCTGCCCTTGGGGTCCCAGCCAGCAGTTCATCCACAGCTGAACCACAACAAAACCACACAGGATCAGCTTTCGGTTTCTCTTCGTTAACCAAGGGGTTGTTAATGTTCAAGGAAACATTAGCCCTTGCACCAGGGGAGGACAGCCCAGGGTTGATGATTTGCTAACAGGCGTTATGCAGCCTCATCCACAGAGGTATTCCAACATGATTTACTGATGT
Organism: Atrichornis clamosus; assembly: GCA_013400975.1. Classification (NCBI taxonomy): domain Eukaryota; kingdom Metazoa; phylum Chordata; class Aves; order Passeriformes; family Menuridae; genus Atrichornis; species Atrichornis clamosus. The sequence goes on from WBMZ01007498.1 coordinate 195,124, forward strand.
CCTCGATTTTATGAGACACCCCACGGAGTTTACGGGACAATTAACCCACATGTATGCATCACTGGGTGGAACAGGAACAGAAAAAGAAATTACTACTATTCTTACTGTCAATATTTGGTGAAGTACAAGCAGTTACACGTTGAAACCGGGCTGCTCCAGCTGGAAGAAGGTATCAGTTATCTCTGGAAGAACTTGTTGCAGTTTTCCCTGGCAGCCTAGCGTTAACCGCAGCGCTAGAGCCTTGAAAGTGGTTTCCAGAAGGCAGAGGGGTACAAGAGAACCTCAGAATCTGCAGCTACTTAGCCAGAAAACTTGGAAGCTTCGGTTCACTGTCACCACAGGCTTTTAAACAAGGAAAACAGATCGAGTTCTGGCATGTTGATTCAACTTGTGTTAAACCACTTAACCCTGAAGAGTAGCAACACACACATTGCTCTGAGCAAAACGCAGCTGCAGCACAAAACAACAGTAAATTTTCACGGCTCTTTCAGCATTAGTGGTCCCCACCTTTCCGCAGGATCGCAGAAACACTGAGGTTGGAAAAGACCTCTAATTTCATCAAGCCCAATCGTTAACCCAGCACTGCCAAATCCACCACCAAACCACGTCTCCAAGTGCCACATCCACACATCTTTTACATTCCTCCAGGGACGGCGACTTCCACTACTGCCCTGGACAGCCTGTTCCAGTGCCTTCCCCTCTGGGGGAAGAAGCTTTTCCTAACACCCACCGTAAATTTTCTCTAGCGTAACTTGGGACCGTTGCCTCTGGTCCTGGAAATCACACCCTGCGTGGTTTTTCTCACTCCTCAATTGATTTCTCTCACTACCACTCCTTCAAAGTAACCAACAAAACACTTTCTGCCTTCTAACCTCCCTCCCCAGCCCCGCAAACCCTAAAACTTTGCAGCCGAACCAAAATTCAACAGAACAGCATCACACCGCAATTAAATCCCTCTCGCCACGCAGCGCTGTATCGGACACCCGCCCCGTTTTTGTCAGCTCCTCCCCGGCAACTCGCGGGGTTACACCAATAGTTTTTACCCTTCATTAAAATTTTCTAAGTGACTGAGCAATGGCTCACGCAAGCACAGCCAATTTTAACAGATTACAGCCGCGCGTTTCGCGGAGCTTCATTACCATCAGATTAGGGCTGGGAACGGGAGTTTTAAGAAGGAGCATCTGGCGCTGCAGCCGCCGGCTGGGGAACATCCACCGCCCGTCCCTTCCTCCCAAATCCAGCCGGGAGTTAACGCAAAAACTTGGGTGTTTTTAAAGTGAACGGGCACCCACCCCCGAGCGGCGCCGAGGTCCCCCCGGTCCCCCCGCGGGCAGGGGGTGCCCCGAGCCCCCCGGTACTCACGCATGAGGGTGCTGAAGGCGCAGAGAGCCAGCAGCGCCTGCAGCAGCACCCCGAAGCGCCCCAGCAGCGCTCCGCTGCCGCAGCCGTGCGCCGGGCGGGGGGCGGCCATGGAGCTGCGGGAGGGGAGGGGACGGGACAGGAGGGTGCGGAGCGATGCGCGGAAACGCGGAACGGAGCGGGACGGGGAATAGGACAGCCCCCGCCCCGCCGCGCACAAAGGCGGCCCCGAGCCGCCCCCGCCCCCCGGCCCGCC